>JBBGZY010001063.1:7480000-7972500 GCA_037952925.1 Lithobates clamitans
GGCCTAGGGCATCAAATTGTTCAGAAATTGCTCTAGCAGAGAGACCTGTGCCCCCACATGACATTTAAAGGGTAAGTTTAACTTTCCTCAAACATTTTAATGTTTGTTCCCTTTAGCCTCTGTAGAAGAAACTTAATTAAAGAAACCAGCAGTAATCTGCAGTACAAAGGCATTTCCCATCTTGCCAGCCCAGGGCTGCTGCAGAGTTTAACAGCTTTCCTAGATTTTATTGGAATCAAATATAATATAATAATAAATATGCACCAATATGAAAACAGGGTCGTGACAGACTAGCCATTATTCCTTATGAACCAGACACGTGATCAGTCTGTCCATCATAGAGTATGCACTCAATTCTAAGGAAACCTATATGCACTGGATAGGGTTGGTAACTACTGATCTAGTCTCAGGCAATGACAATCACCAACATTATATTATGTTTTTGTTGCACAGGCCATGGGAAATGAGAAAGATGAGTTCTGGCTCCTAATATATTTCTTTTCAATGTAAAAGATGATGTAGCAATATTATACAGATGAGTTAACATGAGAAAATGGCCCATAAATTAGATCTGATTGATGGCTTTAATAATAACATGAGCTCCTCTAATGTCACAAATTAGAAGCGGTAAACTAGTATGATATCCAGTTCAGTACTGAGTATTGTCATATATATACATATATATATATATATATATATATATATATATATATATATATATATATATATATATATATATATATATATATATATATATATATATATATATATATATATATATATATGTGTGTGTGTGTTTCATATTAGATACAACCTCCTCACAAAAATAAATTAACTTTTTTGTTAGTATGAATAACATTGATTCTAACAGGTACTGAAATATAGTATCTGGCTTACTGCAGCATTGTGGGATTCTATAAATACAATGCACAATAATGTCACTGGTTTGTACATGTCAATGTTCTGCACCTAATTCATTCAGCAATCATTCAATTTAATTTCTCCACATTTTAATCATACAGTGATATCATTTCTAAACTGTGTCATGTACGTTTTATGGAATATGTTTTATGCGTTTGAAATCTGTTGAGTATCATTGATAGTGGTAATTAAGCCAACTTCCCTTGTTATTATCTAGGATATGTATGAAAGTTTGTACCACCCGAAGCTGATATTTCACTTGTGGCTGGATTCTGGTCTAAATTACACTCGTTTTTTAAATCTCCTAGGACTTCACGACAGTATCTCGCAATTCCCATACTCTACTTCTATGGAGTATTGGTTATTTCCCCTTATCTGCTATTGAGACTATTGTTTTGCATTTTGCTTGCACCATAATACAACACAGATAAAATTTAAACTTAAGCCTCATACGCACAATCAGATTGTTGGGCAAACGAGCGTCTGATTTTTGTCCAAAGGCGTGTGCCAGGAACTTGTCTTGCATACTAACGGTACACAATTGTCGGCCAACAAACACAAACGTAGTGACATACTATGAGGAATTTCAGCTTTTGAGCGCCACCCTTTGGGCCCTTTCTGCTAATTTCGTGTTTGGTGAGCATTGATTCCGAGCATGCATGTTTGTACTTTCGACTTGTTTGACGGACTTGTGTACTGACCATCAGACAATCTGAAAACAGACTGTTGTCCACAGAAAATTTACTAGCATGTCATCCAACATGTGTTGGCAGAAAGTTGGACAACAATTGTCAAAAGAAGCGTACTAACGGTCAGATTATAGGCCAACAGTCTGTCAACAGACAATCCCCTACCAACAATCTGATCGTGTGTAAGGGGCTTTAGAGTGAAACCAGCACATAATAGAAGGAACAGGTGGGTGCAGACATAATTTCATTTCTAAACAGTCAGAAGGATAAAATACCAGTAAAGATTATTTTAGGTGTATTTTTTAGCTGGATTTACACCTTTGCATCTTAAGCTTGAAAATGTTTCTGTTAATTGCGTTAAGACACATGTCAATGTACATCATGATGCACATCTGGTTAGGGATGCACCAATACTTGTTCTTTAAGAGCGAGTACTGATACTTGTGCTCAAGTATTTGCCAATACCAATTACCGATACCATGTGGTGCGGTGTGGTTTGAACCCATGCAAAATGAATAGGCTCAAATGGCACTGCAAAGAATGGCATGTGATTTGAACACATGCGGTGCAATTTCTGTCCGAATCACATGCAGTTTCCTGCACCGCTCCTGTGTGAACCCAGGCTGAAGTCACTATGACAAGCTTGGTTTCACACAGGAGCCTTGCGGGAAACCGCATGTGATTCGGACAGGAATCACACTGCATTCCTGTTTGAATACAGTGCCTTGAAAAAGTATTCATGCCCCTTGAAATGTTCCACATTTTGTCATGTTACAATCAGAATCGTAAATGTGTTTTATTGGGATTTTTATGTGATAGACCAACACAAAGTGGCAGATAATTGTGAAGTGGAAGAAAAATGATAAATGGTTTTCAAAATGTTTTACAAATAAATATCTGAAAAGTATGGTGTGCATTTGTATTCAGCTCCCTTTACTCTGATGCCCCTAACTAAAATCTGGTGGAACCAATTGCCTTCAGAAGTCACCTAATTAGTAAATAGAGTCCCCCTGTGTGTAATTTAATCTCAATATAAATACAGCTGTTTTTTGAAGCCTTCAGATGTTTGTTAAATAACCTTAGTGAACAAACGGGATCATGAAGACCAAGGAACACGCCAGACAGGTCAGGGATAAAGTTGTGGAGAAGTTTAAAGCAGGGTTAGGTTATAAATAAATAAAAACCCAAGCTTTGAACATCTCACGAGCGCTGTTTAATCCATGATCCGAAAATGGAAAGATTATAGCACAACTGCATACCTACCAAGACATAGTGGTCCACCTAAACTGAGCAAGGAGAGCCTTAATTAGAGAAGCAGCCAAGAGGTCCATGGTAACATTGGTGGAGCTGCCGAGATCCACAGCTCAGGTGGGAGAATCTGTCCACAGGACAACTATTAGTCGCGCACTCCACAAATCTGGCCTTTATGGGAGAGTGGCACAAAGAAAAATGCCATATGAAGTCTCATTTGCAGTTTGGGAGAAGCCATGTTGGGGACACAGCAAACATGTGGAAGAAGGTGCTCTGGTGAGATGAGACCAAAATTCAACTTTTTGGCCTAAAAGCAAAACGCTATGTGTGGCGGAAAACTAACACTGCACATCATCCTGAACACACCATCCCTACCGTGAAACATGGTGGTGGCAGCATCGTGGGGATGCTTTTCTTCAGCAGGGACAGGGAAGCTGGTCAGTGTTGATGGGAAGATGGATGGAGCCAAATGCAGGGCAATCTTAGAAGAAAACCTGTTAGTCTGCAAAAGACTTGAGACTGGGGCAAAGGTTTACTTTCCAACAAGACAATGACCCTAAACATACAGCCAGAGCTACAATGGAATGGTTTAGATCAAAGCATATTCATGTGTTAGAATGGCCCAAAGTTCAGAACTAAATCCAAATGAGAATCTGTGGCAAGACTTTAAAATTGCTGTTCACAGACACTCTCCATCCAATCTGACAAAGCTTGAGCTATTTTGCAAAGAAGAACTGGCAAACATTTCACTCTAGAAGTGCAAAACTGGTAGACACATCCCCAAAAACACTTGCAGCTGTAATTGCAGTGGATGCTGGTTCTCAAAAGTATTGACTCAGGGGGGCTGAATACAAATGTACGTCACACTTTTCACAATAAAATACATTTAGGTTTTTGGTTGAAACTTGACAAAATGTGGAAAATTTCAAGGGGTATGAATACTTTTTTCAGTGTGATAAGTGTAATTTGAGCACATTCATTTTGTATGGGCTTAAATTGCACCACAAAGGTATCAGTTTTATGTATCGGAGCATTTACACAAGTACTCATGCAAATGCTTAGTATCGGCACCAATATAGATATCGGTGCAACCCTTGGTGTATGTCAATGCATTATGATGTGTGTCGATGTGTGTTATATTAATAATGAGCAACAATGCACAACAACACTTGTCAACATGTGTTAATATGTTTTTTGATGCGTTTTCATTGACCTCAATGGAAAACACATCAGGGGAAAATGCATAGATGAGCAAAGTCTTTTTGGTAGGTGATGATTAGCAGTGACTAGGGGTGGTTAGGGGTGTAGGCACGCTATGCAACTGTGCAGGTATGGGGGACCCAGCTTTCTGCCCACCTGCCTGCCATGAAATGTTAACTATGTACAGTGCCTTGCAAAAGTATTCACCCCCTTGGCATTTTTTGTGTTTTGTTGCCTCACAACCTGGAATTAACATGGACTGTTTGCGGTTTTGCATCATTTAATTTACAAAACATGCCCATAACTTTGAAGATGTTTTTTTTTTATTGTGAAGCAAACAACAAATAGGACAAAATAACAGAAAAAGTCAATGTGCATAACTATTCACCCCCTAAAGTCAATACTTTGTAGAGCCACCTTTTGCGGCTATCACAGTTCCAAGTCGTTTTGGATAAGTCTCTATGAGCTTGCCACATCTTACCACTGGGATTTTTGCCCATTCTTCCTTGCAAAACTGCTCCAGCTCCTTCAAGTTGGATGGTTTGCGCTTGTAAATGGCAACCTTTAAGTCTAACCACAGATTTTCTATTAGATTGAGGTCTGGGCTTTGACTAGGCCATTCCAACACATTTACATGTTTCCCCTTAAACCACTCAAGTGTTGCTTTAGCAGTGTGTTTGGGGTCATTGTCCTGCTGGAAGGTGGACCTCCATCCTAGCCTCAAATCACACACAGAGTGGTACAGGATTTTCTCAAGAATATCCCTGTATTTAGCACCATCCAACTTTCCCTCAACTCTGACCAGTTTCCCAGTCCCGACTGCTGAAAAACATCCCCACAGCATGATGCTGTCACCACTATGTTTCACTGTGGGGATGGTGTTCTTTATGTGATGTGTTGGGTTTGCGCCAGACAGCGTTTTCTTTGATGGCCAAAAAGAGCAGAGCACCTTCCTCCATACATTTTGGGAGTCTCCCACATGCCTTTTCGCAAACTCAAAACGTGCCATTTTGGTTCTTGCTGAAAGTAATGGCTTTCTTTTGGCCACTCTGCAATAAAGCCCAACTCTATGGAGCATATGGCTTAGGCTTAATGTACACAGGACGTTTTTACAACTTCTGAACGATTTAACTTGCAGATAGTAACACACGTTTAAAACGTCCGTTTTGCCACGTTTACATGCCGCGTTTAGAAGCGTTTGAAAACAAATTATTATTTTTTTTTTTTTTCAAAATGGCCAAAAATGAAAGACGCATGTAAACAAAACGCGAGTTACTGCATTTAGAAGTGTTTGGCGCTTGAAATGCCTCTAAACTCAGCATCTGAACAAATTTTTCTGCTTTCCAAAAAAAGGCCTCTAATCTCAACTGCCTAAAAACGACATTAAACGAACCTGTGTACATGTACACATAAGATAACATTGGATGAGTTCACGGGCAGCTAAAAAAAACAGCCAACTGCCTCTGAACGTCCGTTTACCAACAGCAGTGTACATGAGGCCTTATTGTCATCCTATGTACAGATACTCCAGTCTCTGCTGTGGAACTCTGCAGCTCCTCCAGGGTCACCTTAGGTCTCTGTGCTGCCTCTCTGATTAATGCCCTCCTTGCCCGATCCGTAAGATTTGGTGTGCGGTCGTCTCTTGGCAGGTTTTCTGTTGTGTCATGTTCTTTTCATTTGGTTGTGATAGATTTGATGGTGCTCCTAGGGATCATCAAAGATTTGGATATTTTTTTATAACCTAACCCTGACTTGTACTTCTCAACAACATTGTCCCTTACTTGTTTGGAGAGTTCCTTGGTCTTCATGTTTGGCTAGTGGTGCCTCTTGCTTAGGTGTTGCATCCTCTGGGGCCTTTCAAAAAGGTGTGTATATGTAATGATAGATCATGTGACACTTAGATTGCACACAGGTGGACATCATTTCACTAATAATGTGACTTCTGAAGGTAATTGGTTGCACCAGAGCTTTTTATGGGCTTTATGACAAAAGGGTGAATACATACTCACTTGCCAATTATCAGTTTTTTATTTCTGAAAAATAGTTTTATGTATATATTTTTCTAATTTTACTTCACCAACTTAGACTATTGTGTTCTGATCCATCACATATAATTCAGATTAAAAAAAACATTGAACTAAAGGCTGTAATGTAACAAAAAAAGGTAAAAAGCCAAGGCACCGTATCTTGTATGGCTAAACATACCACTATGAATTCACCTCTCTTACTTAAGGAAATGCACCAGCAGTGGTATGTGTCTTTTTAAACCACTTGCTGCATTGTGTTCACAGCATCCTTTTGTGTGGAGCAATGGGTGGTGGGTGAGGAGCAATTATGTAGGGCACACAAAACTATGCTGGTAAATAGTTATGCTCTCTAGTAACAAATGCTTAAAACAAAAATCTGCAAGAGCAAAAATTTCTTCTTAAATAAAAACAAGCTTAACATTTTTTTTTTCAAAATAGTAGCAAAAGAACAGATGGTTAAAAAAGTGACAATCAATAAAGAAAATCTTTGTGTAGATTTAGAAAGTGTATATACCTTGCATATATATACAGTTTATTTTTCTGGCCATAGAATATCAGCAGCTTGCACATAATAAAACTGAATATACCAAGCTTTTATATCATATATATCTTAAATAAAATGACTATAATTTGGGTTGTTTGGCACAGAGAATCTTTTATCACGGCGCAAGGCCAAAATAAATAGCCCTTTTTTCTATGGTGTGCTGGGAAAAAATAGGACAAGTTGTATTTTAGCTCAGCGCAGCTCATTCATTGCAGCATGCTGTAATTTGCAGCACATGGTAAAAGCATATAGGTCCAAAAAAAAAGTTAAAAGAATGCATGTCAGCACTTGTTAATAACATATTGCAGTGCAATGTAAAAAATACATGCCAGCTCGTGTATGATATGCGCATGTTAATACATGTGCTATGGTGTGAATGAGCCCTTTGATTAGTGGATAAAGTGAAGCTACATTATATTACCAAAAGTATTGGGACGCCTGCCTTTACACGCACATGAACTTTAATGGCATCCCAGTCTTAGTCCGTAGGGTTCAATTTTGAGTTGGCCCACCCTTTGCAGCTATAACAGCTTCAACTCTTCTGGGAAGGCTGTCCACAAGGTTTAGGAGTGTACAAAAAAGAAGAGGCGCCTCTGAGTGTAGGAATATGGGACAATTTAATGACTTGAGACAAACGGCAACTCAGAGGTAGGATAAAAACAGGAACATCTGTAGGCAGAGGAAGATATCCTCTGAGCCGCTGGCTCCCGCCATGTGTATCGTTCCTCCCTGGTAAGGAAGTCGGCCGTAGATGGAATCTGTTCCAAAACGAGGCTTGGAGGACGCGTTTCAGAGCGTGCGTACTGTGAATGGCCCAGCAGTTGCGCTCCTTTATCAAGCTAGCTAGATAGTTTGAAAAAGGAGCGCGACTGCCGGGCCATTTGCAGTACGCACGCTCTGAAATGCGTCGCATTCCAGTGACGTCATCACCACACACTCCTCCTCTGTGCTTCAAGCCTTGTTTTGGAGCTGATTCCATCTACAGCTGACTTCCTTACCAGCGGGGAACAATACACATGGCAGGAGAAGGCAGCTAAGAGAGACACTTACTGACGAGAGCTCATCGGGATTTCTTCCTCTGCCTACAGATGTTCCTGTTTTTATCCTACCTCTGTGAGTTGCCATTTGTTTCAAGTCATTAAATGTGTCACATACCCCTACAATTAGAGGCACCTCTTCTTTTTGTTTTCTTCAGCTGTTCTATGGGAATGTTTGACCATTCTTTCAGAAGGGCATTTGTGAGGTTAGGCACTGATGTGGACGAGAAGACCTGGCTCGCAGTTTATCCCAAAGGTCTTCTATCGGGTTGGGGTCAGGACTCTGTGCAGACCAGTCAAGTTCCTCCACCCCAAACTCACTAATCCATGTCTTTATGGACCTTGCTTTGTGCACTGGTCCAATCATTTGGTGGAGGGGAGATTATGGTGTGGGGTTGTTTTTTAGGGGCTGGGCTTGGCCCCTTAGTTCCAGTGAAGGGAACACTTAAGGCGTCACCATAGCAAGACATTTTAAACAATTTCATGCTCCCAACTTTGTGGGAACAGTTTGGGGATGGCCCCATCCTGTTCCAACATGAATGCACACCAGTGCACAAAGCAAGGTCCATAAAAACATGGATGAGCGAGTTTGGGGTGGAGGAACTTGACTGGCCTCAACCCGATAGAACACATTTGGGATGAATTCGAGCAGAGACTGCGAGCCAGGTCTTCTCCTCCACAGCAGTGCCTGACCTCACAAATGCGCTTCTGGAAGAACGGTCAAACATTCCCATAGACACGCTCCTAAACCTTGTGGACAGCCTTCTCAGAAGAGTTGAAGCTGTTATAGCTGCAAAGGGTGGGCCAATATTGAACCCTACGGACTAAGACTAAGATGCCATTAAAGTTCATGTGTGTGTAACAGGTATATTTTGGTAATATAGTGTTCACTTTGAATATCCAATCATGTGCAGGAGAGCTTAAAAAAACAATATTTTGCTTGTCAACATTTTGAATGATTGGATGGTTGATGTGAAATCAGCTTCATTTTATTCACTAAGCCAAATGGACTTGTTCTACTGCATTAGGGAATTTAACCACATCATCTTGGCACATATATATACTGTTCAAATCACTGCACACTGTAATGCATACTGGCAGGTAATATACAGTGGATTATAGTCATTAATGTTCCTTTAGCAGGTTTGCTGGTGTTCAGCCACTTGTCAGTGAAAGCACCAATTTCAATCAATGCCATACCAGCATTGAGGACCTCACGTAGTAAAACAGTTCATAATGTTGGAATGATCCTCACTTTTTACTCCAGTTCATGTAATACAACACATTTAAATATTTTACTAGGGAACTCAGAAAGATGGTCTTTGCTAAAACTGCGAATGAACACAAGACAAAACTAACATTTATGTACCAGTTCTATATTCCCACTTACTAAAGGTAGGAGAACATGATGACCCTTGTTCTGTTTAGTATGAACAAAGGCATTAAACTTGTTATAGAAAAGGTTATTGAATATTAACAAAGGAGAAGTGGGTCCTGCTCTCTGACACTTTGCACATGTTCAGAAAGAGATCTGTTTTCATAGATATACATCTATGCTTTTCTATGTGCTTCTGGATTCTGCTCCTCCTCTATGTTCACATGCATTATGTATACATTTTTACTAGGGATGCACCGATACCATTTTTTTTACGAGTACCGATACTTTTTTTTTTTTTAGTACTCGCCGACACCAATTACCGATACCTACCGCAACTATTTTGTTTTCACTTCAGCTGTCAGCAATGGTACAAAGCATTGAAAAGTTATTTACAAATGAAATAAATAGATTTTTTTTTTAATTTTGCACTTTTTCATGTGAGATGTGTAAATATATGTTAATATATGTGTAAAAATATTCACTAACAAAGCAAACAAAAAAAAGTTTTAATTGTTTATCGTTTATAACGTGATAGACGTGAACAAAAAAAAAAAGCAGGAAAATAATTAAATGGAGGAGAATAGGGAGTTAATTAAGGCTGATTAGAGTAAATAAAGGGTTAAAAAGGGGTTATTTGTTCACATTTGTTCATCCCTTTGATCTGCAGATGAAGAAACAGAAAGATTCAAAAAGAAACAATGTTTCTTTTTATTTTAGTGTGGCTGAGCAATGCTGTTAATAAACATTGCCGGATGCTTTTTTTTTTTTTTGACAGCTCCAATTACCGGACTTCTTCAACACTTCAGCTGTCAACAGGGGAGACCCACTGACAGCTCAAAGAACTGAGCCTGAAAGTATCGGTGCATTTGCACGAGTACCGATACTTGTGCAAATACTCGGTATCGGCACTGATAACGATACTAGTATCGGTGCAACCCTCATTTTTACACTATCGTTTTTTACGTAATACCCTGTTCTAATATTTTGAAAGATATAAACGTTGAAAATACATACACATTTTATAAAAACACATCCATGCATTTTACAAGCTTTTTTTACTACAAAGCTTGTGAAAGTGCCTGTAAAAATGCATTTTCTTCCAATACCTTGCTTGGTGAACATACTGTAGGTCCAGTGAGAAATAATATATATTGGATTGTCCATACATTTTGCCTATTTTGTGGAATACAAAAAAAAATGGGGGGCAGAGGCAGTGTGATTGAGCCTATAAAATCTCTGTCTTTTTCAATAAAGCATGGCAAAGAGAAATAAAGTAAGCACTTGATACTGTTCAGTAAAGATGGCCCTTGATCATTTGCTATGGGTTACTGCACATTGTACATAGCTTGTTGGCTCTTAGCATACGTGTGATTGTGAATATATATGTATCTCAGACATACAAAGGATAATATTTGGATCATTTCCTAACAAACAGCCAAAACTGTAAATGGCCAGCTTTATGCATCCTGTTTACAACATTACAAAACTCTTTACAATGATGAAATTAATTTCTTTTGCAGTTCTTTTCAATTCCAAAACAGGGTAAACTTTGATACAACATAGATAACTTCAGAGACAGTAATTTATTTACACCTAAATAGTATTACAAGCAAAACATATAAAACAAAATATCTGTATTTTTTCATGGTCTATATGTTATTTAAGGTTTAAAGAGTAAAGGTTTCATATAAATATTCATAATAAACTTTAAGACAATCAATGACTTTACATGTAACATATATACTGTACGTAGCAGTCCCCCGTAGGAAATGGCACGCTGCTACTGACACCTCTGATTAAGTAAATTTACACTTTAGCACAGACTACCTCAATCAGCACTTCAAACAGTCAGTACCAATCATGTCAATAACAGATCTAAAATAGATTCAGATTATGATCTATCGGGATCATTTTAAACTGAAGATTAAAAGAAGGCAATAATACAAAGGAGATAGAGAAAAAGCAGTCAATTGATGGATAATGCTGGTGAAGTTTGAGTATTTGTAATTTTTATGGAAGTGAAAATATTACAGATTTGGAAAATCTGTATTCTGTTGGTGTTGCACGGTAGATTATAGTTGTATGTAGTATAGTTACATGAATTCAGAATGGCTTTGTTACGAATAATGCATAATACTTTGATATTAATAAATGTAGAAAGTAAGCTCTTCAGCTGTGCGTTCGGAAATGGGAACGAGTTGATGTTGAAGGTTTAGCTGCACTGCGCAGAAATGAAATGTAATCCGTGGAAAGTGTTTAGTGGTCAGGTTACTGGTGTAAAATATGGAAACACAGGTCAGTTATTCCATTTGTTAATACTGTCTATTTGTTCACAGACCCTTTGCAGTGCTTGGTCAACAAGCAGAGGACGGAGCAGAAATATTATTGTGTACTGACCAAAATGTTTTAACCAATCTGTTTTTTAGGTGAAGTAATTTTAACAAAGCTCTTGATGACTTACACTATATTGCCAAAAGTATTGGGACACCTGCCTTTACATGCACATGAACTTTAATGGCATCCCAGCTCTTCTGTTCTATCGGGTTGAGGTCAGGACTTTTTGCAGGCCATTCAAGTTCCTCTACCCCAAACATGCTCATCCACACTATATTGCCAAAAGTATTGGGCCACCCCTCCGAATCATTTGGCGAAGGGGGATTATGGTGTGGAATTGTTTTTCAGTGGTTGGCTTGGCCCCTTAGGTTCCAGTGAAGGGAACACTTAAGGCGTCAGCATACCAAGACATTTTGGACAATTTCATGCTCCCAACTTTGTGGGAACAGTTTGGGGATGGCTCCTTCCTGTTCCAACATGACTGCGCACCATTGCACAAAGCAAGGTCCACAAAGACATGGATGAGTGAGTTTGGGGTGGAGGAACTTGACTGGCCTGGACAGAGTCCTGACCTCAACCCGATAGAACAGCTTTGGGGTGAATTAGAGCAGAGACCAGGCCTTCTTGTTCACATCAGTGCCTGACCTCACAATTGCACTTCTGGAAGAATGGTCAAGCATTCCCATAGGCACACTCCTAAACCTTGTGGACAGCCTTCCCAGAAGAGTTGAAGCTGTTAAAGCTGCAAAGGGTGGGCCAACTCAATATTGAACCCTACAGACTAAGACTGGGAGGCCATTAAAGTTCATGTGCGTGTAAAGGCAGACATGCCAATACTTTTGGCAATATAGTGTATCAGTGTGTTACTCCTTCTTTGTCCAGGCTGCAGGTTGGGAGGTGACAACTACTTAGTTCTAACAGAAAAAGTAGTTGTCACAAAAGTGGATGGGCAAAAGCACAAATTCCCTGCCAGATAAGTTCACCAATGTATATTTCAACTGTGAATTAAGCCATTTGTCTAAAGTTCAGTCTGCGGTAGAAAAAACAATTGCTGAATTAAGTTGGCTTTACACCTATACACGTTTGTTAGCAATGTGGTGTAAATATGCCCTATGGAGTTTATGCACAGACAGTGATTGGGTTCAGACAGTAAACAGTACAACTGGCTCATTACCACACCACAACACACATTTGTAAAAATACGCGTGCTATGTTACAATGTGTTGGAAAAAATTTGTCAGGTGCATTATTTGGTGTGTGTACTCTTATTGAAAACCTGTAGGAAATTAATGGGCAGATGCAGCGCTTGATATCACAGTAAAAAAATGCATGTCATTGTGAGCTACAGTGTGTGAATGGGCCTTTAAACCTTGAATTGGTTATTGGGGAGCAATAGAAACAACTGGTATGAATTGCAGCTACAATTCTAGTCTACCAAATACACTCTCCAGAAATTTGCAAGGTAGATAACCGCATTCAAAAAAAGAAATGCTATCACAGTAGGACTCGAAGAGTGAAAATAATCCATTTAACTGGAAAATACTTCATACATTGAGGCTGTGATGTACATTTAAGACTGGGAAATAATCTGCACACAATACAAAACTATAAGAGTTATGCTCTGTCAAATCCCTGCATGCTGAATGATATAAATTTAAGGGAAAGGCAGAATTGTAGTTTTTGGTTATGCAAGTTAATAGTTATTCACATCATTGCATTTTAATGTTCACAGCTGTATTAAATTACATCTTTATTGCTATTCTGACGTTTTCCTTGTGCTTCACATTCTGTAATCATAAATATGTATATTGCTGGCAGAGACTGCTGTCTTTGTGAAGTGTAGCAACTGTGTCATGACCTAATCCATGGCAGTATTAGCTTTTTTAGCTTCTTGGCTATAGTTGGCACGTAATGGCAAAGTAGATGTCGTTTCCTTTGCAAAATCCAGTTCTGCATTTACACCTCCTAAAGTTTGACCTAAAATAAACTTTGCCTTCCAGCTCTGAAAGTAAATGTGCTCGACTCATTTTACACTTTCTATGTGGGTTTGGTGGTTTATGTGCGTTGCAATAGAACCATTCGTTTATCATGGAGTCTGCTAAAAAAACAAACCATGTAAACTAAAATATATTACATTTTTATTCAGTAGCATGATTCCTCAGCAAGCGTACCCATAGACCGTGAACAATGGGGTATAATTCTAGATCGGGGTCTCCAAACTTTCCAAACAAAGGTCCAGTTTACAGTTCTTTAGACTTTGGGGGGGGGGGGGGGGCAGACTGTGGCCAGTGGGAGTGGGAAATGCCCCAGCATCAGTGGGAGTAGACAATGTCTCAGGCTTGGTGGTAAGTGGGAGTAAAACAATTAGATAGTGCTTGTGGTCAGTAGCAGGAGTAGTGCCTCATCATTGGTATTAATCGGAGGAATAGTGCCTCATCACTGGTGTCAGTAGAAGGATTAGCGCCCCATCGTTGGTGTCAATGGCAGAAATTTTGCCCCACTGTTGGTGTCAGTGGAAAGATTGGTGCCTCGTCGTTCATGTCAGTTGGAGGAATAGTGCCTCACATCAGGGTGAAGAATAGTTTCCCAAGGGCCGGGTAAAGGCAAGTAAAGCGCCACATTTGGCCTGTGAGCCAAAGTTGGGAGACTCCTGTTGTAGATGTTACGGTTAGACAGTTGCTTCATCTGATTGCAATGGAACTCAACATCCCAGAGGACCCAGAACTGTGTGGGTGCAGGTTGACATGTCTAGAAAACAGAGTACATATACATGTACTATATGTACTGCAGTAAACAAATAATTCTATAGCTCAGAAACCTCTTTCACTAAGCTATGAAAACAATATCCTGTAGTGGTTGGTATAATTCTAGAATGACACAGGTATTGGTTGAAAGATTACTTTAAGGGTGTAGATAAAGAACCATGGGGTTCTGTGAGAATTTGGCTTTTAGGTCATTTTTTAAAGTCACATATTATAAATAAATATAATAGATGGCCTCTAAGTCAGAGAAAAAATAGATTATCTTGAAAAACACAACAAAACTCCCAGTATATCATACATTCATTTAAACAAGGATATACCCCTGCTGAACCCTGTCCTAGATTTGTTCTTATTTTTGGCAGAAACTGCAATAAGCACAGTTACCATGAGTAAAAGGAAATTGTGATGTGAGGAGGCAGCAATTTGGTCTTCCATAATTATAAATCAAATAAAAAAACTGTACTGCCTATCAGGAAGCCAATCTGACAAAAATCCAGAAGCGAAGAGGTGCCTAGATGTACCTTTTAAATGTTGTGGGCTGCCCTTGGAGCTCCAGAACCCAGGAATTTAGGAAGTATATAGGTTGGCGCTCTGGCACTCTTCCTGTAATGTGAGCCTCTCTATTGGTTTGTAAGATTCATGAAAAACCATTTAGGGATGCATGGATGGGTAAGCTCATTTCCAAACTGAGTGCCCATGGTTGGGTGTTCCTGCAGTATTCAGGAAGATGCTAAATATATGTGCAAATACCACTTGGTGCTTGCTGTTATCTTCTGGAACCTAATGAATTAATTATGCTTGCTTTTATCTTCTGGAACCTAATAAACAAATTATGGAAAATAAATCTTTCAAGTTTTCAAGGCATCAAAGTTTATACTATGTATATTTGACACTTTGTATATTCACTTCTTTTCCTTTATTTCTAAACTTTCAGAAATCTCATCTTCAGTAAAGTTTATTGCAAACTTTGCTGAATTCTCATTATTTATAACGTTGAGAAGTCAGTCATTTGAGAGAGGTTCTTAACCTTCCCTATTACATCTATAGCTAGAAAAAAAAAGGGTTTTGCTGCAATTTCATTTTAATTAACTCACCCCAGACCTTTAATGATCATCACCATCTCATCCACATCTTCTGTCAAACTTAAAAAGGTGACTGGTCACCTTGAACTCCAGGGTCTTTAAGATCAACTGTATATTATATAGGTCTCTCCCTCCCTTTTAACTATCTCTGTGAGGCTTAAACTTTCCAATTTTACTATTCTGAAAATGTAAGTTTAAGAAACCTCTTTGCACCTTTGATTATTTTTTATAAATAGGCCCCTTTATAACAGGTTAATGACCTGTCATGTAGGACAGGTTTGCTTTAAATTAGGTGGAAGCTGAATGGTAAAGGGAAGTACAAAAAATGCGGTGGTATAGGAGGAAATAAATACATTTTAGTTCTGAAAGTTCACTTTTACTTATATGTAATTTAAAATGGTTTCTTAAATCAACTGTGTCTGTGAATTTTATTATAAAAACATTTTCCACAAATTATGGGTAGCTCAGAATGGCCTTTGTTTCCATTTGACAATCAAAAATTAGCTCCTTATATACTATGTAGCCAAAGAAAGCTTGCTCTTCACCATCTTCCCTTTATAATACACACACACGATTCTCTACTAGTAGGTGGGATTTGGCAGACTCGTTTCTCAAGTAGCAGGCTCGTGTCACTCTTCCGTAGTTTACCTGCACAGTCAAGTTTTGGCAAGTCATCCTTTTCAGACACTTTCCAGGTTTTAGTCTATTGAAAACCAGACACTGAAAAGAGATACAGAACAGAAAGTGAGCTCAGTTAACAAAGCAGTCTGGCTGGCACTGCCCTGAATGCTACTGTGTTTCATTAGAAATCCCAATGCGACAGGGCATAGCCTTCTATTCAGTGATAAATGGGTTATATATACTGATGGATATACTTTCTGCAGTGCTACCTAAATGGCGCTGCTATTATAATAGATACTATACTGCAGGAGAATTGTAGGCAGATATTAATACCCCCATTTAACTTCATTATGAATTCATTAAATATCCTTAAATGCATTTTTAAATAGTATCTTGATCTGTCTTCATTTCAGTATCCTATACTTCCCATCACAGCAGGGTTCAGGCTGGAAAAGGAAGTAGCAGCAATGTAAATCATAAATCAATCAGGCTTTACTACATGTGACAGTGCACAGGGAACTAGCTGAAAGGAGGGGAGGGAGTATAGTTGACCTGATTGATGTATTTCTGCTCCTTCACTATTCAGTCCCAGGCTGGGACAGACCTTGACTAAGCTGTGTTGCTTTAGTAGATAAAAATGAGGTCAGAATCAGGTTGTACCCACTGACAGGGATGCATGGATTAGAAAAGGGACTAAACAGACACACACATTTTTTTCGTGTGACAATGAGACAGTTCATACATTTTTATCTTATTTGTTCTGTTTCAAATGCCGCATTATGTATTGTCACACCTCCTTGGACCCAGTCTGTCCAGACGGTATGGTCACCTGCTGACCTGGTACCATCCACAAGCAGCTTAACTCTTTAATAACACACAGAAATTGAATTCAACACAATTTTCCTTCAAACAATTGCAGTACAGAGGATGCTTTTACGGTCTTTTGAAGTGTAAAAAGACAATGACTTTCCTAAGCCCTGTCTCTGCAAATAACTAACACTGGCAGACTGAACATGGAAGACATAGGGTGGGTCTAGGTAAGATTAAACTATCTAGATCTAAACAAGAGGGGAAGACAGAAGAAGAAACCAAAATCAAATTAGTAAAAAGTTTTAGTGGCCCAAAACCACCACTAGATGTAAGTATAGTACAGAAAAATTATAACTTTGTAAAGTTCCATACAAGACATACAAAATACATGAACGTGGGGGCAAAACAGTATCAACTGTGAATATATCTGTCCACAATTCCACTTTAACTTCCAACTAATCCAAAGTGTTTTTTTATTTATAAGGTTACACGCTATCAAAATATAACTTTGATACTATGTGACATAAAAAACTATTACAAGGGGGGCTTGGGATGGTCAAGCACATTATATAATACTACCTACCTCCATGCTGTCAATGGAGGTAGGTAGTACCTTCAGCCTTTCTGCTTGAACCATGTTTTTGGAGATTTTTTTATTAGTGTAAATGGGAAATTATATGATATAAAAGCAGAAGGTGCTGGATGAGGACTAGAGCAGAAGTGCTCCAATCAAGAGCTCTATGACAGATGATCACAAGAACAGGTGGAGATATCAGAAACTCATATTTCCATGATCACAAGAACAGATATCAGAAACTGATATTTCCATTATTAAACAATTTGGGTGAGCTTAAAGTATAACTAAAGGCAAAACTTTTTTTTTTTAGTTTTGGATAGAGGGGAGAGGGATGAGAATTTTTTTTTTTTTTGCTGTCTGTGACCCTGTTTATTATTTGATATATTCCCGAAACATGTTGGAATCTTCCAGTTGATCGTTTGTGGTTTGGTGTCCTACTACTCAAATCAACCACACACATCTGACATTAGCTTTGTATTGTATGGTTACCAATGTGTATTTTATTATTGGAACTTTGATGTTTATGCTTACCTTTTATCTTTAAAATTTGTAATAAAATTCAGTATTTTTATATATACTTTCTTACTCTTTTTGCCGGGTGTAACCCTTGACTATAAAGTCCCAGGGGAATCCTTTGTGCGCTTTGGTCTTGCTATATGGGATGTGGCAATAGGTCTCCAGCTTCTATATCAATCAGCTACCCTCTAATATAAATCTGTGCCCCCATTTAGGGGATTCACCCTCTCTGTTTGTACTGTTAACATTATCATTGAAAGTAAAAGAAAATCCCAAATTTTGGGTTGTCCCCAGAAAAGTATTAGCGGGAATATCTTCCAATAGGGACACTAGTTCTGGTGACCTGGGGGTTCCCAAGGAATTTCCTTAGTTTGCAGGAATTTCCTCTCACTTCCTGTTTGGCTATGGGGCAGGAAGTGAAGGGAAATCTCCAAAATGGGACACAGATGGCGAAAAGGAAAATCTGAGAGGGGTTATAACTATCCCTTGTTCTATCCAAAATGAAAAAAAAGTTTTGCCTGTAGTTCTACATTAATCACCCACTGTTTTTTTTTTTTTTACATATATATTTAGTATTAAAAAGGCAAGATTTTCTCAATCAAGTTCCCAAGGCCTAAGACACTCACTCTTTATACTGGGGCAGAGGAAATCTTCCTTTTTCATTCGTATTAAGGAGGAAAGTGTGGCATATTTTCAGATGTTGCGTTATCATTTTAAGTGCTTACTTTGAAATATATATTACACAATTTTTACTTACTGTACTTGCTTATTCTCATTTTTATTATTATATGGTCATATTTTGTTATGGTATTAAAAGTAGATTTGTACGTTGGCAACAAGAGAAAACTATCCCTCTATCATATCTGCTTAACTTAACAACTGTTGAGATATCGGCCAAACAGGGGTTGTATTGTTTCCAATGAGTCAGCTGACTCACACTGTAGATTGCATACTAAGAAGGAACAGTAAAACTTAACGATTATGTGACAATGTATAGGAAGCAGAGTTTGTCTATGTAATGAAGAAATAAGTTGGCCTTTATATGCATATATTATTAAAAAGGAGAAAGTGTAAAAAAAATATTGAAATGTTTCTATTAAAATAGAAACAAAGTTTTTAAAACATTACCACACATTGATAATTATATTTACATCTTACTGATTAATTTTATATGCTATCTAAAAACATTGATAAGGCTATCCATTCCCTTAATATAAAAAAGATTGAAAATCCAAAGCATGCAGACCCCTTGTAGGAGGCTATTAGGGCAAAAGTCTCTCCACGTGAGTCCACAAGAGATAAAAATAGCTGCTGTTGGATACAGTATAACACGTTCATTTCTACTAAGATGGAAATGTCAGTTGGGAATATAAAAAAAGATATGACACATTTACCTATTTTCTTTACATATACACATATTGTGGCACATAAAGTCACAAAAAGACTATGGGGGACATTTAGAACACTAATGCAAGCTAAAAACAGGGCCATTTTTGAGCTATGATTAGTTTTTGAATATTTTAATATTTTTCCAGGTAAATAAACTGCAAAAGTGTTTTTAAGTGCATTTATTAAAGCACAAAAAGAGAGGAGCATTTTTATAATAAATGTCCCTCATTACTTCACCTATAAATTGGCAGAACAAAGCTTAAGAAATATTTATTTTCGAAAAATATATTGTGCAAAGCTTTCTATGGCGCTTTACAATCAGGCCAGTTTGATGCTATTTTCTATAAAGCTTTAAATTTAACATAAGCGTTTTTCGAGAAGATTGGAAAACTCTTGTAAAGAAACTGGAACAGATAAAGATCTAGGGTTTGTCATAACAATGTGATGCTTAAACAATATGTTCATACTAGGAAGCAGCTAATCAATGGTTATTATTGATTTATCTTGTACATATTGTTGCACGTGAAGTCATACACTGCATTCCAACAAAGATTATATACAGTACCTCGAAGCAGCTGGCCTTATTTATGATCGCTGCAGCACTTACTGAACTAGCACTTTAGTGGCTAATATCCGCAAGGCATAAATCACTTAACTTAAATCGTAACTCCACTTTTGTTGAGAAAAAACATTGCCCTCTGGGTGATCTATGTACATTACAAAGATCTTAAACTTTGTTGCAGATTCCTACCTTTTATTATTCTGAATAAATCACTATTCGTTCCTCTGTGCCCCTGTGCTGAGTGAGTCTAATGGGAGTGGTTTCATAATTATCAATCAGCTGCAGAGCACTAATGAGAAAATCTGCTGCGCCTGCATCCCTTTAGACGTGTTCATATTGGAAGTATCTCACCAAAAATTGCATTTTTGTTGCAGGGGATGCCTGATTATGTGACTTGTATCTTAGTGCAGACTTCTGGAAAAATCAGTAAGCCAATCACACAAGCAGGAAATTATGTTTCTGGGGGGTGTTCTGTACACATTCTGTGTACATTTGTGTACATTCTGTGTACAGAACACCCCCAGGTAGCCATATTGCATTGCATTTTCAGGAAAATTACAGGAGCTGCAAATTGAAAAGGAAAGGTCATTTTAATAACATTCAATTACAATATGACTTGTGTCACAATTGTAAACGCTTTATTATTTTTTATTTATTTGCTATTTTTTTTTCCACACAAAGGTGGAGTTGCCCTTTAAGTTAGGTACTTCAATTTACTTAAAACAGATAGAAAAAAAGGACTGCTAGTGATATAAATTTGTGATGCCTGTTTCCATGCTTTGTACGGGCAAAATAGAGGAACTAATTTCAAGCAGATATGAAACTCATTTGTCCATTTTTTTATGTCATTAGGAGTTCTAATATTATTGGATTTCTATTATTGTTGGAAATGTTGGTGTTGTGTTTGGATCTTTTAAAAGGGTATTAAAAGGCTAGTAACTACAAATAGTCTTCCTCTATTATAGTGGGGGTTTTTTTTTTTTTTTTTTTTACAAACATCAGGTACAGTTCTTTAGAAGACTCATGCATCTTCCAAGTAATTCTACTATTTGTTGGCAGAACCAATGGAATTCTCCAGATGGTGAACATGGAATTATTGTCTTTGCAGACTGTACATGCAAACAAACAAAATAGTGGTCACATTTTCTACACACTGCAGTAGACATTCTATGGGTGAAAATATGCATACACAGAAACAGTTTCAGGAACTGATGCCATCAGACAGTCTTTTAGGTGCACTGGCTTTTGTCAATCAAATTGCAAACCAATACAGAATTTTAACATAAAGAAAGGTGTGGCTCATACCTGTAAATCCATTGGAATTGTCAGACCTATAAGATGCAGAAGTGGCATGCATTGAATGCACACATTCCACAAGCTTTAATAGATGAGACAATATCTTGACCCCACATACTCAGATATGGTTATCACAGAGGTGCATGTACCATCTCAGGCATCCTACAATTAATCATCAATACTAAGAAGTTTACTAAGACCAATGGTCCTGTTACCTAAACATGCATACCTAAATGGTCACGTTTACTGTCATAATTGTCCTCAGGTGGGGAAGTATTGTACGTAGGATGCCCAACTGTGACTATGGTACACATGAAACACTCAATTATATAAAAGAATACAAAATATGAATGAAACTAGCAGGTGCTCCTCCCAACTCAATCCATGCTGGTGTCCCTACTACAAATAATTATATGCAAAAATAGTAAGAATTGTGGATTCAGATGTAGGACAATAAAGCTGCTATGATATTTCAACACATTACAGCAATTGGCTAAAATGTATGCATTCGTTTTCAGAATACAGTGGAACCTTGGATTACAAGCATAATTCGTTCCAGGAGAATGCTTGTAATCCAAAGCACGCGCATATCAAAGCGAGTTTCCCCACAGAAGTCAATGGAAACGAAGATAATTTGTTCCGCATTGACTTCTATTGCATGCAATACTGCATGTGGCCAGAGGTGGGGGGTGCGGGAGAGTCTTGGAAATACTCGGGGACAGCTTGGCCGAACTCGGAAAGGCTCGGAAACACTCGGGAATGGAGTATTTCCGAACGACTCTGAACTGTTCCCAGTGTCACCGTCACCCCCGCACGTCTGGCCAAATGCGGTACTGCACACCCCCATTAGCTTGAATTCTGCTCGTTTTTTGCAAGACAACACTCGCAAACCGAGTCAGAATAAAAAAAAAAATTGCTCGTCTTTTAAAACGCTCATTAACCGCGTTACTTGTAAATCAAGGTTCCACTGTATACATTTCAAGCGGATCAGACAGCAGTAGTGATGTGCAAATATCAGTAATATGTAGCAACCAAACAGGAACTGAAACTGCAGTATTCTGAAATACTTTGAGTTGCTATTGCTCTTTTCACAACTTTTAATAACTAATAATAAGTCCAGATGTACATGTGAAGGTATTTTCAAACAAATAGGAACAGAAATGAAAGATAATATATTACATCGTAATGGAATGGTATCACTTGGAAAGCTCATGACTATACCTTTTAAGACTTACATAGAGAGAGATAGTCTAAAGCCTTTATTGCCAATAATGATCTGAGCTTTTAAATTACTGTTCTAGTAATAACATTTGACCCCGCTACAGCCCTTGCTGAAACCCATGCTTTCATTGGCAATGATTCAATTAATGCCCAAAGTTTATGGCTTCCTCAGCAAACTTGTTTTTTTACAAGTCAGGATTTTTTATTATAGAGAAAATTAAGATGTTGATTTGAAAATGACAGCATGCATTAAATACTAATTTTCCCATATAAAGGAAAACTAATGCTGCTCATAACAGTTTGAGGATGCTATGTAAGATACTATGGCAAGGGTGTTTGCGTCTTTAAAATAATTTTTGTGTGTTCTATTGACTTGCAAATGGAATTGGTCAAGCAATTACCCCTACAGTGGAATATTTGTTTATACATTTATTTTAAGAGTTGCTATAGTGATCAACTGGATTTAAAACATCCCTAAAATGTTATCCTTGGAGACTGAATACATTTCTTGGGGGTCAATTTACTAAACTGCATGGGTTATTTTATCTGAATTTGTTGTTTTTTATGACAATAATTTTCTCATTAATATGGTTAGTTCACAAAACATAAATAACCCTAAAATTGGCCATACATGGAGGGATTTTCAACAGGTTCCTAATGAACAGGCTGAAATTTGAGCCAATCACAAAAGTTTTGCCATAATTATATTTATAAATCACCCCAAACTCTCACTGTGGACCAATCGGATTTGCACATACAAACTGAAAATCTCTTAGAAAGCTTCCAAATAACAGATGGGCTGGTTAAACTTGAGTCAGAATTCATCAATTGTCAAATGCAGGATCCTCCATCAAATCCAGCCAGACAAATCTTACATGGTTTATTAGGTCTATATCAGTGCACCCAATATGCATATTTTGTATGTATGTACTGTCTAGACAATGTGAAGGTAGATTTATGTAAGTCTTCCTGTCTGTTTTTTAGAATCAATAATGTTGAGTATTACGGTTGTACAGATGTGACCCATCCTCCAATGTAATTATTTTTAATGTTTTTTGTACTTTATAGACTATATATTGTGAAAATGTTCAATGCCAATAAAAATCAAAGAATTAATTGCTATATATATTGTTCTGTCTGCATGTATTTTAACGTTTTGAAGTAACATTTCTAATAAAGGAGATAGTGATAAATTAAATAGCGTTTTGTGTTTTGTAAGTTTATAGACAATTATTTTGTTGCACTCCCAGATGCATGCAGCACATATACTCAAGAGTGCATAAATAATCGAGCATTTGCCACAAAGAAAATCATGATTACCCATACTGGAAGATTTATTAAATCAGGTTCATCAAATTGTATACTCACCTTTGCGTAATTTTCCTTTCCTGGTACATCGTTATGACAGCATACAATGGGTGGTGGCTCCACCCCCACAACCTGATAGGACTGGTTAACTATAAATCAAAGACAGTCCTGGCTCGCAGCATTCTCTGTAACTCTCACCATTTGGGTGGGAATCTGTATGCTACCATTAGGATGCACCAGAAAAGGAAAATTACAGAAAGGTGAGTGTACAATTTTCAGCTTTCCTGGCACTTCATAGCAGCATACAATGGGAACTAACTCGCCATATGAGAGATTGCAAGAAAAATTTGTAATGGTCAGTAGTAATCTTCTGAATTTTACTGTTGTGAGCTGAACCTAATAAAGTGTAATGAAGGTGTTCTGGGAGGACCATATTGCTGACTTGCAAAAAGCCTCAGGAGACACTCAGCACTGCACTGTCCACATAGCTGCCCTGGTTGAATGTGCTCTCAAGTCTTCCGGAACAGGAAGGTCTTGTGAAGAGTAGGCTCTTTTAATTGTCTTAACAATCTAGGAGGTAATTGTATAACACATACAATGCTGACTAACCATGGCTTAAGCCATGCAGGACCATACACAGATTTCAGCTTTCCTGAATGAAAAGGTAACTGCCGAACAGGCCATCAGAGTTAGACCAACATCCAGGAGATGTGGTTCTCTCACTTCACCAAGAAAGACGGTAACTTGACTTCCTGGTTAAAGTGGAAGGAGAAAGACACCTTATGGATAAAAGCAGTCTGGGGTTTTAGGACTAATCTGTCTGGGTAGAACACTAGGTGAGGCTCCACGAGTACAAACCCTGCATCTCTGACACCCTTTTCACAGAGGTTGCAGCAACCAGAAAAACGATCTTCAGGTCTTCAGGGTTAGTTTGCAGAGTGCAGCCCATTCTGTAGGACAGAAATGAGGCCTTGATAGAGCTGAGGACCATAGGCAAGTCACAATTAGGGAACAATGGTTTCCTGGCAGGTTCTTTACTTCATGCAAGCCTTAAAAGAATTGTATCGCTATAGAGTTAAGGGCTCCTTAAACCCCTGTAGGTGTGGACAAGGTTGAACTTTGAACTTTAAACATATTTGAACCTAGGCCCCTGTCCAGCCCCAGTTGTAAGAACTGTGAAACCTTGGCTGGTTTAGGTTATAAAGGACTCCAGGCTTTTACTCTGTGAGATCTGCACATTTTACCCATATTCTCTGGTAAGTCTTATTCATGGAGACCTCATTGCCTTGATACAAGGTAGCCACTACCTGCACTGAGCACCCTTGACTTTGTAGCCTCCACCTCTCAACTTCCATGCCATCAAATGTAGTCTTATGGGGCTGGATGGCAAAATTGGCCACGAGAGAGCAGATCTGTTGTCACTGGCGAAGGCAGTAGTGACTCAATGCTCAACTGTTGGAGAGAGAGAGACACCAGAGCCTCTTCAGCTAAAATGGTATAATTACAACTATTGATAATGGAAGTTCCACTGGCAATCTAAGAATTCTACCCTTTCACTGCTGTCTAGGCACAGTACAACTCTTGTCCCTCTAATAAAAGGAGTGAATGCCAAAAGGGCTTTGAAGGCTACTCTCAGTTAGACAGCATTCAACACTAAGCCTCGTAAGCTGACCATCTCATGACCTTGAGCAGCCTGTTCTTGAAATACGTCCCCCAACCTTTCTGGCTGGGGTCTAACATGATAATGGTCCTTTCAAAAACAACAAATGGTCAATTGGGAAGAACCAAGGATACTCAGGCACTGTTTTGTTGGAAGAGACTTTGCTTCCAAAGCACCTTTTACTTTCTCTATCAGAGGATGGATCATCCCTCATGAAAGTTCTACTGAATTTTTCTGTGTATCCAAAAATGTCCCCAAGTGTCAGAAACCATGAAATCAGACCGAGACAGAAGTACAGTTAAATCACACTTGATTAACAATAAAAGTAAACAGAACAAACGTAGTCAAAACATAGCCAGAGTTCAGCAACTAGAACGGATTGTCAGGGAGCCAGAGATGAGCGTAGTAAAACAGCAAGCAGGATCTGGAGTCAGAAGGGATGTCAGCCAAGCAAGTCTTTTAACAGGAATGCAGGATGTGATGTTGACTAAGGCAAAGGCAGAGATTCTCTGGGCTGGACAGCTGAAGTAGGCAGGACTGACAAGCAGGATATCATCAACAGCTGAGTACCTGTAGAGAGATAGGAGCTGGTAGCCGACAGCTGAGCAGCCAGCTAGGAGAAGGAAAGGCTGAGCCCAGCCCTGACAGTACCCCCTCCTCAACAACCCCTCCCACTCGGAGGACCACCAGGCTTGAGGGGAAAACGTCTATGGAAATCACAGAGGAGGACAGGGGCATGTACGTCCAAGGATGAAACCCATTTGCTCTCCTCTGGACCTTACACCTTCCAATGCACCAGGTACTGTATGTGCCCACAGAACCTACGGGAGTCAAAAATGGACTGTACTTCATACTCCTCATGGTTCTCAACCTGTACAGGGTGAGGACGTGGCACCGAGGTAGTAAAGTGGTTGCAGACCAAAGATTTTAATAAGGAGACATGAAATACATTCAAAATACGCACGTTAGAAGGAAGGTCTAATGCGTAAGCCACTGGGTTAATCCTGCGAAGAATACGGAAAGGCCCAAAAAACCGAGGTGTGAACTTCAGTGAGGGAACACGAAGTCGGAGGTTGCGAGATGACAGCCAGACCCTGTCCCCAACCTGGTAGGAAGGCACTGGCAGGCGTCTGCGGTCAGCATGGAGTCTGTACCTATCATTGCCATGTCGCAAAGCCTCCTGGACTTGTGTCCAAGTGGAATGAAAACAATGGAGATGCTCCTCTAATGCAGGAATACTCTGCAGAACAAATGAGTCAGGCAACATGGAAGGTTGTAAACCATAGTTTACCATAAACGGAGACAATCGGGAAGCAGAATTCAAGACACTATTGTGAACAAACTCTGCCCACGGTAATAGGTCTGACAGTAGGTCAGTTGTTATGGTCAGAAATATAGCAAGGTAGGAATTGCTCCAAGGACTGATTGGCTCATTCTGCGGCCCCATTAGACTGTGGAAAAAGCAAGCTGAATTCCCAACTGTGCACAAAAGGCTTGCCAGAAACGGGTCACAAACTGACTACCCCTGTCTGAGACAATCACCTTGGGTAGCCCATGTAAGCAAAAGATCTCCCAAGCAAAAATGGAAGCCAATTCCTTAGAAGTGGACAACTTCTTAAGTGGAATACAATGAGATATTTTTGAGAACCGGTCAACCACTATAAGGATAACTGTGTTGCCCTGGGAGTCGGGTAACTCCACAATGAAATCCATAGACAGGTGGGTACAGGGCCTCTCTCCATTGGGTATAGGTTATAGGAGGCCCTCTGGAAGATGTTGTGGAGTCTTACTCTGAGCACACATGGAACAGGCAGCCACGAAGGCAGTTACATCAGCACGTAGACTAGGCCACCAGAATTGTTGGAAAATGACCCAAAAGAGTTGATTCTTCTCAGGGTGGCCAGCAGCTTTGGGAAAATGGTAAGTCTGGAGCCTGGCAGTACAGAGACTCTCTGGGACAAAGCAGCGGTCACAAGGTTTCTCAAGAGGAGCATGGACCTGAGCAGCAAGAATTTTGTCACCCAAAGGAGAAGTGAGACTGGTGTGAACCGTAGCCAGAATATGATCAGGAGGAATCACAGGTACCGGAACCGACTTCAACTTGGAAGTGGAGAAAAATTGTTGTGACAAGGCTTCAGCCCTTACATTCTTAGTACCGGGTAAGAATGAGACAATGTAATTGAAACTTGACAAGAAAAGTGCCCATCACGCCATTCTGGGAGAGAGGCATTTAGCCTCAGACAAGAATGTGAGATTCTTATGGTCAGTAAGAATGAGAACCGGCACAGTGGTACCTTCGAGGAGATGTCTCCACTCTTTCAGGGCTAAAATGATCGCCAACAGCTCTCTGTCACCAATCTCGTAATTGCACCCCGCAGGTGACAATTGGAAAAGTAGCCACAAGGATGCAAAGCGCTTTCAGAGGTAGGACGTTGAGACAGAAGGGCACCAACTCCAGTCTCAGAAGCATCAACCTCAAAGATAAAAGGTAACGTAAGATCAGGATGTGCCAACACAGGAGCAGAAACAAAGGCAGCCTTGAGACTCTCAAAGGCCTTAACAGACTCCGGAGACCAACTCTGTGGGTTACAGTCCTCCCTGATCAAATCAGTCAGGGACTTGACTAGAGATAAGAAGTTACGAATAAACTTTTGATAATAGTTGGCAAAGCCCAGGAAACACTGCAGTGGACGTAAACCCACGGGTCGGGGCCACTGTAGGACTGCTGAACGATGGAACTTGCACTTCTCAAATTTACAATAGAGATGGTTCTTTCTTAGTTTCTGAAGCACATGACAGAGATCTGTGTGGTGGCTCTCCAGGGAATTGGAAAATATAAGGATATCATCAAGATAAACCACCACACATAACTGCAACAAATCTCAGAGAACATCGTTAATGAATTCCTTGAAAACTGCCGGGGCGTTACAAAGGCCAAAGGCTCAAATCAAGCTTCGTGAAAACCGTTGCTCCCTTGAAGTGGTCAATAAACTCCGTAATCAACAGAATCGCATAGGCATTTTTAATCGTGAAAAGATTGAGACCCTTATAATCAATACAAGGTCTCAGTTCACCACTCTTCTTCTTCATGAAGAAGAAACCAGCACCAGCAGGGGACGAGGATTTGCGGATGAAACCTCGAGAAAGGTCCCGATATTCGATTCAAATGTTTGTCTCAAACATCGGGTGTTCGTTTGTTCGAAAAGGAACCAAACATATGGGGCGTTTGCGGCAAATTTTAGACTTGTGCACAACTGGAAATTTCATTTAGTTTCTGTTCGTTGTCATTCGTAAAATACATAATTTCGTTCTGTTATATTTGCTATGTTACGTTAATTCGCTTTCGGATAATTCGTTATTATTCGTAGAGTGTCGATATTCGTTATACCGAATCTCGAATCATGTCGAATTCATTCGTTATATCCCCTATAATTTATTTCGTATTAGTTGAAATTCGATATTTATGTATGTATATATATTTGTGATAATGATTCGTAGTTTGGAAAGTCGTTTGTTTATTGAATCTATTAACACACACAATGACAATATCTCTTCTCCTCTGCTCAAATACAATACAACACCCTTCTAACTTAGTTCCCACTTTGCCAGTAATCCAACCTCCAGCACAAAATTAATCAGCTAATTGGACTGTAAAATTTACTTTGAATTGTCCTTTTGTTTCATTAGAGCTTTAACGAATTACCGAATCATGTCGAATTCATTCGTTATATCTGCTATAATTTCTTTTGTATTAGTTAAAATTTGTTTTTTATTCGGACATCCGGATGCATCCGAATGTCGGAAAGATGCAAAATTCGGCTGAATTTCGTTTAGTTACGAAACGAATTGCACATATCTAGCAGTTTTTAACGCTGCTGAGTGCCCCATAATGCACTGTGAGATCGCAGTGCATTGACAGCTGCTGATTGGCCAAAGCATGCACCTGACCTGCATGCTTTGGCCAATTACAGCACGATCTGCTGTAAAAGCCATGATTGGTCAAAGGCAGGGTGCCTTGCCAATCATGGCTCAAGTCCACGCCCCACACTATATAAGTGTGATACGAGCAAACAGCCCCAAAGCACCTTGTCCCCATGTTGATGGGCACAAGAGCCTCTTCCTGACAACCCTGGGCATTGGTTGTCGGGGTCTGCGGGGGGCTTATTCGGAATCTGGAAAGGGGCTCCCAGATCCCACCCCCCCTATATGAATGGGTATCAGGTATATTGTAATAATTTAATAAAGGAATTTTCAAAAACTGTCTATTGTGGTTTTTACTTTTTGACACTTTTTTTGGTGAATGGGTAAAGGTACAATGTACCAGATACCCATTCACAAGGGGGGCCAGATCTTGGGGGCCCCCTTATCCGATAAGCCAGGGTTTTCGGGAAGAGGCTCTTGTCCCCATCAACATGGGGACAAGGTGCTTTGGGGGGGACCCCAAAGCGCCCTCCCCATGTTGAGGGCATGTGGCCTGGTATGGTTCAGGAGGGGGTAGGCGCTCACTCGTGCCCCCCATCCTGACCTCCAGGCTGCATGCTCGGATAAGGGTCTGGTATGGATTTTGGGGGGACCCCCACAACATTTTTTTTTTAATTTCAAAGATTTTTATTCTTTTTTAAAAAGAAAAAATAAGATACATGAGATACAACAAAAATGAAATACAATGAAATACAAAATTCTTCCTTGAGGCGTGGAAAGCGCCTACTCACTTACAGATATAAAAACATTTGGAGTATGTTTAGGCTTATAATTCAGAGGTGATTCTGTAGGTACCTCACAGCTTTCATGCCTTAGAATTTCTGGTTCCAGGAGCCCTAGAGGGCTCCCCCAGCACCCCTATAGGGATGAAACTGTGCCGAGAAAGCCACCCCTGGACACCCGGAGTGTAGCCATTACCATTGCTAGGCAATGAGTTTTGCGTATGGTAAAGTGGTTTGTACGCCTAACCTATGTGCCCTGAGGGGGGGGGGGGCCTAAGACTTAAGTGCCTGGAGGCACTTAAACTACACTGTCAATATGGGCGTAATATAGGGCCACAAAGTACATGAGCGAGATGGAGTAAAGGAAAAGAGGAAAAAAATTGGGGGTTAACAGAGTCAGGGGGAGAGAAAAGGGAAAAGAAAGAGAAGCCAATCAACAGGAAGTGGGGTGGAGTTAAAATAGTGAAGCTTACTTGTTAAGCTTGTATCCCAAGGATGAGGGCAATACCCACATGTTGGGCCCAAAGTTCCCAGGTGGATTCAAACTGGGCTTTTGAGTCTAGCAATACGCTGGTCAACTTTTCTTGGGACATAATCCAAAATATTTTACGCTTGGCAGCTAAGAAGGAAGCCCTGGGCTGTTTCCAGGCCTTGGCAATTGTCAACGTGGCGGCCAGTAGGATAAAGTGGATTCATTTGCGATTCAATTTAGGAGTCTTGGGGATATTAGCATTTAGGAGGGCTACTGCGGGGCTTCTTGGAACCTGGAGGCCCGTCACTGTTTGGATCAGGTTAAACATCCTCTTCCAGAAAGGCCTGATTCTGGGACATTCCCACCAAATGTGGGCCATGGAGCCAGTAGTTTCACATCCCCTAAAGCATTAGTGATTTGCAGAGGGATACATGTGAGCTAATTTGGCGGGTGTGAGATAGCATCTGGTCATCACTTTGAGGTTAGATTCTATTAGGGAAATATTCCTTATCCCCTTATAGGCTCTGGAAAAGGACATTTGCCATTTTTCAAGGTCCCATTGAATTTGGAGATGCAGACATGAATGGGGTTTTGCCTGAATGCTGGGCTAGTGACTGGTAGATAACAGAGATTCCACCCCTCTGTTTGTGGCCTGTCCTGACCATAACTCATATGGTGTGGATCTTGGTGGGATGGGTTTCCCTTTCCATATTTTGTGGAGATAGTGTTGTATCTGGTGAAACCTGAAGTGTTCCACGGTCAGGATCTCCAGATGTTGCTCACAGAATTTCATAGTTATTGGACGTGATGCAGTGAAAAAGTGTCCGATCCGATACAACCCCTTGTCCAACCACCATTTAAAGGATTTTATGTCTTGGCCAGGAATGAAGTCAGGGTTGTTGAAAATGTGGGCTAGGGACCGGCATTCAGAGGTCAGGGATGTCTCAGTTTTCAAACTGTCCCAAAGGGTCAGGGATTGCGAGAGAATAGGTGAGTGTATGGGGGGTCGCTCCCTAGTTGAGGGTGTAAGTGGGTCCCGCCTGTCTCTCTATTTGAATCCAGTCTTTTTTTTGGTTCTGGAATAGACTGTGGATAATTGTGCGAGTCTTCCGCTTGATAGTCTTCGTAGCCCTAGTCCCCCCTCTGTCCGCTGACGGTGAAGGGTGTTTCATGCAAACCTACCCTGTTTCCCCGAAAATAAGACCTAACGTGATTGTCGGTGATGGCTGCAATATAAGCCCTACCCCCCAAATAAGCCCTAGTTAAAGTCCTTGTAGGTCTTATTTTCAGGGTAGGGCTTATTTTCGGGGAAACAGGGTATGGCTTATTTGGGGGGTAGGGCTTATATTGCAGCCATATATCCTGCACCGCCCTAAATGAACATGATGACTTTCCTTTGGAGAGATTGCAGATGATCTTTCCTTAAGTTAATCAGGATAGCTCTAAATAAGTATAGCAGCCGGGGAAGGAGTGTCATTTTTATGGAGTGAATCCTACCCAGCCAGGATCTTCATTTCTGACTCAAGTTTCTGGTAAGTGGGTGGGAAGTTCGATGTATACAGGTGGTCTATTTTAGCAGTAAGGTTGATCCCTAGGTATTCTATGGAAGAGTCATACTATGTAACTATGTAACTATGTACCTAAACTTAAAGGAGCTTTGCAGCGTCTCCACTGTGGCTGGTTTCAGTGAGATGTTGAGGGATGTTGATGGGATTTATCATAGTTTACCCGGAGCCCTGACGCCATTGCGAAGTCATTCAGAAGTTTACAGAGCTTAGGGAGGGACGTAATGGGGGAAGTTATGAAAAGCAGCATATCGTCTGCGAAAAGGCCGCATTTGTGTATTTGGGTACCACAAGAAACTCCTTGGATATTGGGATTGGATTGTATCGCTATCGCCAGTGTCTCAATGGCTATGGCAAAAATTAAAGGGGATAGGGGGCATCCCTGTCTGGTGCCCCTTGCTATGTTGAACGGTTTAGAGTGGTGCCCATTGAGGCAAATCAAAGCTTTTGGGGTGGAGTAGAGGGAATGTAGAATACCCAGGAAGTGACTATCGAATCCCCATAGCTTCATTAATGTGAATAGATAAGGCCATTCGACTGTGTCGAAGGCCTTGTGTAGGTCTAGGGATAGAAGCATCCCTTCTTGTTTGGGGCCCCGTCCCATCCCGATTGTAGAAGGGAGACCAGATCAATGGCCCTTCTGATTTGGTCAGGCCCTTGTCTGCCTGGGATGAACCCTACTTGGACGAATCGGTTTTTAAAGGAGGCTAAGCGATTGGCCAGGATTTTCATCAAAATCTTGAGGTCGTTATTTATGAGGAAGATAGGTCTATAGTTCTCAACCTCCCCCTGGTTCTTATTTGGTTTGGGGATTACCGTTACAAAGGCGGTGTTGAGTTGAGGATCCAAGGGAGATCCCTACGCCTTTGCAGTAAAAAATTTTGCCATGTGAGGTGCTAACGTGTCTGCGAAGGCCTTGTAATATGGTACGGATAGACCGTCAGGTCCAGGAGCTGAACCTGTTTTGAGGTTTTTAATGACCTCCCTTATCTCCTCAACAGAAATGCTCCATAATGTCCTTGTGTTCTGCGGTGAGAGTTGGTATCGGGAGATCTCGGAGAAAGCTGGATATCAAGGGGTCCTTGTTCGTGGGGGTCATGCTATAGAGACTGGTGTAGAACCCTCGGAAGGCTTCTAGTACCTTATTGGGGTTGGCTGAGGCGGGATTTCCTGCGAATCCAATCTTAGGTAGGCAGTGGGTACGAGGCCGTGGGGATAGCTTGAAGGCCAGCATAGGGCCTATTTTATCTTTTTGGTGGTAGAATTTAGCTCCACTCCAGCGGATGTGTTTCTCTGCTTTTACCGTGAGAGACAAATTCAGTTCCAGCCTGATAGCATCCAATTGTTCCACTAGGGCTTTAGAAGGGCACTTGTGTTTGGTTTTGAGGGCAGCAAAAGTTTTTTCAAGGTTTTTAATGTCTATTAGCCTCTCTTTCTTTAGTTGAGTTGTTATACTGATTATTTGCCCCTAATGGTGCCTTTATGGGCTGCCCAGAGAATCTCGGGGGAGATGTCACCTATATTGTTGAGAAGGAAGTATTCCTTTAGGGAATTCTCTATTTCAGTGGTTTTTATGGGGTCACTGAGGAGGGATTTGGTAAGTTGCCAGTGCAAACCCGACGGCCTAGTGAGGGAGTTTTGCAGAGCAAGGAGGACTAGTGAGTGGTCTGACCAGACCGTGTCTATTATGGTCGTCTTCTGTGTTGATGGGATAAGGTTGGGAGGCACCAGAATATCTTCTATTCTGGCGTATGATTGGTGGGGGGCGGAGTAGTGTTTATAGTTCCTTTTTGAGGGGTTAGGTTCCCTCCACATGTCGACCATACCGTGAGAGTAAAGGGATTTTGCTATGTTCAGGCTAGCCTTAGTGGGGCGTGTCAGCTGGGCCTTGGGGGGGGTCTCGACTTGTCCCTGGTCAAAGGCTATATTTGAGTCCCCTCTGAAGATGACTTTGCCTTCCATGAGAGGTAACAGGGTTTTGAGGAGAACTTGGAAGAATTTAGTTTGGCCTTTATTGGGGGCATAGTAAGAGATTATGGAGTAAATGTTACCTTCGATGGATCCTTTGACAAGGATAAATCTACCTTCCGGGTCCCTGTAGTCAGAGATGTGGAAAAACTTGCTGTTCTTTGAGAACAGGATCGCTACCCCTTTAGTTTTGTTTGCTGCGTTCGCTAGATAGAATGTTGGGTAGTGCGAGTGTAGGAATTTGGGGTTGTATCGGATCGGAAAGTGTGTCTCTTGGACCAAGACTATGTCTATTTTCAGGGAGTGGTAATTTTCAAATGCTATTCTTCGTTTACTGGGGGAGTTCAATCCCTGTGCATTGTGTGTGATAATTCAGAGATCCTTCCCAGTCGGGCTCTCATTAGTCATTTGGACAGAGGGGTGGAATGCTGCTGATGCAACCGTCACTTACCCTTTGACGTCTTCTCCTAAGGGGCCCTGGATGTTCGATGAAGGTTTGCTCGATCCGCAGCTGGAGTCTGAAGCAGTACACAACCCGCTGATTGGCTTGAGAAAGGGAAGAGGTTAGGAAGGGAGGAGGTGGGAGAAAAAAAAAAAACATAACAGAGAACAACGTCTTCCAAGAAGACAGTTGGCGCCTGGCATGGGAAAGTCCCGCCAGGCACCCTCCAGTTGGCATCAGCGGCCTCCAGGAAAGGGGCGATTACCCATACCACAGAGGAGGAAGATCCGCTTCTGTGGGATGGGTGGAGGCACAAGGGTGTCACCCCTCACCCTTGCTTCTATGTTAAACTTAATCATAAACTAACACAGCAAAAAATAACATTTCAAATAAACATTGGGGATGTAGAAAGTGCATTGATAGCAAAGTAAGCGGCTTGTATGGGGCCCTCCTCAGAGGTCATCCCCCTGTACCCCACCCCCCCAAATGGGGGGGGAACCTCCTTGGATATCGGGGGCTGCTCAGTGTCTTTGCTGCCGCCCAGGGCTGGACCCTGGGCTGGATCACACCAGAGAACCCTGAGTCCGGAAGGTCCACAGAATCCTGGTTCCTCTGGTAGAGTTCACAAGGTGTAACAGAGATTCTGCAAAAGGGGATCCTAGTTTGCTAACGTTAAAGTTCCTTTAGAGCGTGTTCCGGCCTGAAGTTCAAACTTGGTATGTCTAAATGTTCAAAGGAGAATGTCTCCGACATGACCTTCAGGTGGCCTAATAATAGAAACTGGGGTGGAACGGGGAACTTGGAATGAAAACTTAAGTGGGCCTAATGTTCGACAACGTAGGTTAGGAGCCCGGACCTCCAACAACAGAGGGGACTACTGTCCTGGATTGGGGTGACCTAATGAGGGCAAAGTGAAAATGGAGGTTTGAGTGAGCGTATTATGGGGGTCTGCCATCCTTGGATTTCTTGGTCTTCCCTTTATTCAAGAGTGGGGAAACTGGGCTTACTGGAGGGGGTCGTTTGGCGGAGCCTCCTGGTGCCGATGTGAAATCCATGGGTGCTTCCTTGGATATCAGCTTGAGGTAGAGGAAGAGTTTCTCCCCCTCTGGAAGGTTGGAAAAGGAATAAGCTTTACTTTGGATAGTGAATTTCACTCAAAAGGGGAAGGCCCAGTGATATTTGATGTCCTGTTGGGATAGTACTGTGAGGAGCCGTTTGAGGATTCCTTGCTTCTGGATGGTCGAGGGGGCCAAATCCGCAAAGATGTGTATGTTGGTGTCCTCGGCAGGTAACTTGCTGCTTGAAGAGGGATTGTCTCATGACTTCCCCCTTTATGGCGTAGAAGTAGGCCTTAACAATTACATCCCTAGGGAAGCCATCCTTTCTGGGGGGTCTGAGGGCTCTGTGGGCTCTGTCTAACTCCAGGCAGTGGGGGGGCGTGTTGGGTAACAGATCCTTGATGAGGTCTTGTATCGCTGGGGGGATATCCCTGATATTTTCGGGAAGGCCTCGGATTTGGATTTTATATCTCCTGGACCTATTCTCAAGGTGATCTATCCTGGAAAGGGCAGTGTCTAGCTGGTCCTGAAGAACCTGGATATGGGCAGCATTTTGATTGGTACATGAAACAGTAATGTGCAGTTTGCTTTCTATGGCTTCCATTCTACTTACCTAATCCCTTTATCTTACAAGCAATGAGTGGCCTACCTGGGCAACGTTCCCCATAGAAAGAGCAAAGCAGCAGACTGAAATGAAAAACAGCATGACACAGTAATCCCAGAGCAATACTGAGAAGGCTATAAGAAAAGCCTAGGTGTATGCCATAAAAAAGGGAAAACATACCAGCAAACAATGACCACATAAGCATCCAGAATGGATAAGTAGAGAACACCATGTGTTGCCCAAAAACACCTTAATTATGGTATTTAAAACTGGTACCCTTGGCCCAGAGGTGGCTGGTGCTCAAAATTTTTTGGGGGGCGCAAACAAACTGAACAATACTGAACCCCCCCCACCAATTGCAGCCTCACCGTGCCCATCAAATGCAGCCACTGTGCCCATCATATGCAGCCACTTATGCTCATCAAATGCAGCCACTTGTGCCCAGTATATGCAGCCACTTGTGTCCATCATATGCAGCCACTGTGCCCACCGACCCCCCCACTTACAGGGCTCGTGGCTCTGGCAGCACCCCCAACCCCCCGCGTGCGCGGCTCTGACAGAGCCAAGGGTCTTACCACAGCACTGCAGCAGCTCCTTTACAATGCACCAGAGCGGCGGCGACCTCCGATCCAGCATGTCTCCTCCACTCCTCTTCCTAAGCGCCAGGCATCCAATAGGTTTTGGCCTTTGGCCAATCAGGAAACAGGTCTGACGTCCTGCCTCCTGATTGGCGGGGAGGAAGGTTAGTGTGAAAATAATGAAAATTAATTTGCTATCATCACACAATTGGGTGGGATCAGGGCGCACTCTCTGCGCCCTGAGCCCACCCTATTTTGAAGCCTATTAGAGCCTCTGGCTCTGAACAGGTGCTTCAAAAAGTACCACCCCCTCCCACCCCTGCCATAGGAATCAATGCATCCGGCGTCCTGAAAGGGGCCGGGTGCAAAGATGGGGGTCAGCGCCCGTGTGCCCAGGTTGCACAGGCTGCCACTGCTTTGGCCATTAATGATGATATTAGCACCTGAGCATGCTCAGATCACAGTCTATGGGCTCCCAGCACCATCAATGCCCAGGAGAGGCTGAACCATGCACTCCAGAACACCAGAATTGGGCTCCAAACATATAGCTCATGTAGAGGCTGTACAGGAAGGACTTCTATCTAGGAGAGGCTGAACCTGGCTTGGGCAACAAGCGGTAAGGAGTACCTCATGGCTCCAGTCCTGATCAGGTGAGGACAAAAAGTAGAATGCTGTGAGCGGGGTCTGCCTTTGATTCATAGTAAACCAGTCCTATCAGGCTGTGGGGGCAGAGCCACAACCTATTGTATGCTGACATGATGCGCCAGGAAAATATGATGTGCAGTAAGGCCATGGACCATGGTTACTCCTCTCACAAAAATGTCTAAAGACATGGGCAAGTCATAGAAATATGAGTAGAACAAACACATAACAAAGTAAAAATCCTCCCTTGCAGTGGGGCTGCATCTACACTGCAAGAGTTTAATGTGTGTTTAGACCTAGTGAAAAAATTAAGCAGTTTTACTTACCGATCCCCTGCTCCCACAGGCTACTTCCGTACTGTAAGATTAGTTCCCGCAGTCTCTTCTCCCCTATGCCCCAGCAGTTGCAGGTACTCTAACATTATCAAGACCAATGCAGGGTCCATTATCCTGCAATGTGCTTGAGTAAACCAAGAAATAGTCTGAATAATCTGAGAAATAAGCTGATGCTGGAGTAGCAGCTAAGGCTGCTGTGGGAGAGGTAGATCAGGTAAGTAAAACTGTTTTGCCCATCCCCTAGACCTAATTGAGCATGTAACTTTTGCAGTGTGGGGGTAGTTCCAGCGCAAGGGAGGGTTTTTGCTTTCCACGGACTTGGGCTTAAATAAAAATTTGTGAGAACCTTGGGTATTTTAAAATGAGCATACGATTAAAAAATACGCTGGAGATGTAAGAACAAACAGGTTTCCAAATGTGAAATGCACTGGATTTGTTTTTTACGGTTTAAATGTTGAATGGGATAGTAATTGGTTTATTGACAATAAAGTTCCAATAAAAAAGTAAGGTTTATTAATTAGCTGAAAGGAAAACTTTTTGTAGTTTGAATCGTCAATAGCCTGGCTCCAGCCCCTTATAACAACCTTTTGGATAAAACATGTCGAACAGAACTTGAAGCCTGCAATGTCATACTCCATACCTGGTTGGAGGTATGAGGAATTTTAATATGCATTTTTACATGTCCTGTTTTTATAGAGAAAAACATGTTAGTTTCACTATCAAGTCTTTTATTTTTCTACATTTCCACTGCGGGAGTTCCTTGTCGAATACTTGGAGGTCACTAAAGAATCGAGAATATTACTTGGATTGGCTCACCTGTTGATGAAATTGCAGGGGAACTGGAGTATTGGTTTCATAAGTGCTTATTGCCATTATGAAAATGATGAAGTCAAAAGAACCTGGTAAGTGCATTGCGATCCTTGATTGCGATCTCACTTATCATCCCATCTGGCTCTTCGTGACGAGATCAAGCAGAGCCTAGCTGAAAATATTATTGACAAAAGGTTAAATTCAGGTACTTACACTGCTTGAATTTAAAAAATACATTATGTATTAATGAATACAGATATGCATTCACGTGTGTTTTTTTAATTCTTTTCTGAAGTATAGCTTTAGTATTTACATTTAAACATCCCTTTATTAACAGCATATTCTCTATTCATGATGCTGTCACTTTAATTTCACGCTTCAAGTCAGAACAGAAAAAAAATGCTTGAAAAGGCAGATGAAGGTGAAAATTAGAAAAATATTTATACAAGGTTAAACCTTGGTAACCTTCATAGATTTGTGAGTACTGCAATCTCCACTAAAATATGTTTTCCTGCCATGTGCACCTATTTGCGCTAAATGTGTTTCACAATGCAGCAGTAAGTAAAATGCTTTACCGTTTACAGCTTCTTGTATGAGGTGTTCTCTGACACCATCATTTAATACTCAGGTCTGCCATAGGAATGGAGTTTCTTGTAACACATTATTCTTTTCAGAGCTATTGCATGGCCCTAAATGCTACCCATAGGCTGCAATAGTAAAGGCAGGCTCCAGAATGCAAATTAACTATTAGGGGACATTTTATTAAAGAAAATGTCTGAGCATTGACCCTTCCCTCTGCACCTTGTCCCACCCTCCCAACAAATTACTAGGTTAGTTTAAAATAAATCTTCAAAATGCCCAAGATACTCATCTGAATCTATGTCACATGATGCCCAAAGTGTTGAGTCTTTTTTTTTTCTTTGAGTGTCCGTGTCACTGCTCCGGTAATGTGGAAACTTCCTATTGGCAGCCCAGTAGCAGGTGATTGGTCTACTGCAACTCTGAATCACCTTTGACGTCTTTCATAGAAGCAGCTCCTGGGAAGGGACATAGATGACATTGTTTCCATACAAGTTGAATTATTATTTTGATAAAAAATTGTGAAAAAAAAACTAATATAAAAAATTAGGTATGTATATAGCGTTTTAGTGTACTAGATAGATAGCTAGTAGTAGTTAGTCACATTTAACAGGTTCTTCAATGTTAAAAACATTTTACAGCTTACCCAAGTAGCTTCTTCAAGTTCTAACGAGTGTCAGGAACATACTGAATTGAAGAAGTGGAAGAAGTGGCTTGGATAAGCTGCAAAATGCCTTTAACATTACAGAACAGGTCCAGTTAAATATGAATAACAACTTCTAGCTGTACCATGAACTGGAAAAATGACAAACCTTTAGAGGTATACTAGGTTTAATAAGTCAAACTTGTAGGCCAATGGTTGACTGCCCCTCATGTTTCTTTGAAATATCTCGGGAGACTGTAACTTGAACCTCCCTGTTCAATAGCATGGAGATGTGCACTGAACCGGGCTCTAAATTGTTCGACCTACTTTCAATATGCCACATAGGAACGTGAGACAATATATAGCAAATTTGATCAAGCAATTGTTGAATGTAGAAATGAGAAAACTTTACCATTGGCCATAAAAGATTTTTTGCTGCATTGTACAGATTGCTATGTGAGACATTTCAACTTCCATAACTGGAACATACCCAGCAAATTACTGAAGAAGAATTCTAACACAGGGCTAGTATTTTTCTGTTTCTTAAGTTTACTTGGAGCTATATGGCTCTTGATGTTGAAAGCTCTCTGATAAGTGAATTTAGGTGTTTTAAGAATGCGTGGCCCCAAAGCTGAAAATCTGGGCAGTAAGGGGGTGAAATTGCCCAGTATTGAAGTGGTTAATATGAGTGGGATTAAATATAGACTTTGGTCTAAAATGGGTGTCATGGACGGGAGGGATGTGATGGGTAAAAATAAATGAGTGTCAATGTCTTGTGAGTAAAAAAAAAAAAAAGGGCCTCCATGGGAGTGGTATCCATAGCAGTCACTGGCCCAGTAGTTTGTAAACTATTGTTGTTGTAAAACTTTTTTACAGTTAGGTTTAATATCTTTGAAAAGAGTAAATGGAATTCAGTGAGGTGAAAGATGTAAACTTATTATTAGTATTATTATTATTTTTAATATGCAGGATTTATATAGCGCCAACAGTTTATGCAGCGCTTTACAATATAAGGAGGGACAGTAAAATTATGATACAGTTCAATACAGAAGGAATAGGAGGGGCCTCATGGTGCTTACAATCTAAAGGGATGTGTCTTCTTAGAGAGGGAGAAAGGTGATAAGTGAAAAATCTTTAATCTGTCAAATCTACAGGTGGGACATGTGGAGATTTCTCTCTTGTGGAGCTCTGAACTATGAATGGAGCACATTTTTAGAAAAAGCCTGTTTTTGTTTTAGTTTTTATGTGGCCCACATTGAAGTTAGGTTTGGGGTTTAGACAAATAAGTGGGGCGAATAGGGGTCTGGCTTATAGAGTTATCTTTATTACAAGTACATTTGCCACATATCAGCCATCCATCCATGAGCTGGTTTTGAATTGCCACATTCGTTGTGTTTGTATCCCTGGTCCTGATGAGATTCACTGCTCCAGGTCTTGTGCTCATCCCCCAATTGGCCCTCACACCTTCTAGTATCGAGCTTGACAAAGGGGAGTGTACAGCCCTGAAATGCATAGCCATGCTCACCCAACGTCAGCATGTGACGCCATCTGCAAAGTCCGGAACTGCACAGCTTGCATTCCTGGATGATTCATCTCATGCCTGTCATACAGCAGCTTCCTTGTGTAACTCTGCCAACCCCGGGCGCTTCCCTGGCAAACTCTGCAGTTACTGGCAGCTTCCTTGACAAACTCTGCTGAACGGACAGTGGATATATATTATATATGCTGATTACCCTACTTAATACATGTTTTAATGACATTTTTATTTACTAATAAATAGCTGCGTTTAATGGTAGTGTCCTCTCTCTTTATGTAGTGTAGGTTTATAAGTCACACTGAATCCTTTTATAGTTTATGTGCCAACAATTCTAACAGACCATATTCTCTCAATAGGCTAAACTAAGCTAAATCGTTTTTCTTCACTTGCCCCCTAATCCAGGTTGCCATTGCCAATGCCATTGATTCCAACATACAAGCATGAAAAAACAATTATACATTTGTGTATATGTCTCAGAAGACTTAGAAAAAAAATACCAAAATAATGGCTTACTTTTTTTGACAAGAATTCCTGCATCTAGCAACACTGCCTGTGGACTTCTTGATCTGAAATCATCATGCAGAGCGGGTCTTGCAAATAGCATCCTCTAGTGGTGGCAGAGAGCATCTTGTTGACTACAAACATGGATGACAGCAAAGGAGTAGGCCATGTTGCTAGAATCAGTTTTTACCTTAAGAAAATGTAACCCATTGATTTTTTTTTACCCATTGATATATGAGATGGCACTAAGTCTACACATGGCAATACAGTAAATATGCATAATATGAAGTGAAAGTGCAGTTTTACTTTAAGTCAAACTATTCATCACATACTCACTCAAATGTGGTAATTTAAAAGACATTTATACCAGGGATATTTTTTACCATGTTTTCTCTGGCTAGATTAATTTATGTGACTCTTGTCGTATGTAAATACATTTTTCCAGTTGCAGATTGTATGGCTCACGCAAGTCAATGATCTGATTGTAAATCAGTTCCTTTCATGTAGAGCCTTGTGTTCAATGCACAATATCAATTTAACAGATACGTGTTATAGGTTGGGACAAAATCCAAGCTAATTTTGAGCAACATTAATACATTGATAGGCTCATTCTGGTGTGCCAGAAACATTGTCTATTTATTTCTTGCCTCAGCTCATTCATTGATGCTTTTAAATGACACTATAGACCTCTCTGGCGGTTACACACTGAAGCTTAGCACATGCAGCTTTTAATGATCCACAAGAAATTTTTGTTGAGGAAACATTTACTAATCAGTTTAATTGCACTTACAAATGAATATAGATGAATTCCATTAGGGCAGTAGTGCTATTACTGATCCTTTCTGCTGGTGATGTCATTGGAGATGTTCAGTATACTCTGCTCTCTTTTATAGGCTACCTTAATGGATGTGTGAGGTAAACATGGAAGCTCAGTTAACCTTCTCGTTGCTTTGCTGATGTCTGACCTAGTGCAATGTACATAGCACAATGTACATTGTAATCCTTATAGCCCACCTAAAACTATATTATGGTTAGGGATGAGCGAACAGTTTCTGTTCGGGCCGAACTTTGGTTATTCGGACGTTCGGCGAACACCGAACAAAATTCGAACACCGTTAAAGTCTGTGGAACACTAACATGAAAAATCAAAAGTGCTCATTTTAAAGGCTTATATGCAAGTTATTGTCATAAAAAGTGTTTGGGGACCCGGGTCCTGTCCCAGGGGACATGTATCAATGCAAAAAAAAAAAGTTTTGAAAACAGCCGTTTTTTTTGGAGCAGTGATTTTAATAATGCTTAAAATGAAACAATAAAAATGAAATATTCCTTTAAATATCATGCCTGGGGGATGTCTATAGTATGCCTGTAAAGTGGTGCAGTTTTCCCCTGTTTAGAACAGTACCACAGCAAAATGACATTTCTAAAGGAAAAAAGTCATTTAAAACGGATCACGGCTGTAATTTATTGTCGCCTTGTGACGTCAGAGGAAGGTGGTGTCACCCGTTTATGTCACCGAGTGGCCCCGCCCTCAGCTATACAAGAGCTGTCACCAAGAAGAAGCGTCACTTGGCGGGAGCCTCCCATGGAGGCAAAGCTGTTGCATTTTCTTTTTTTTTTCCGGTTTGTCGGGCAGCGTGATAGAAGGTGAATGGGCATCGCGGGACATTTTTATTTTTTTATTTTTTAATAAAAGGACTTGTCCCAAATTGTCTCCTGTCTTTTTTACTATTTTTGACACTTTCTTTTGTGAAATAGTAGGGATATAATGTACCCGTTACCAATTCACATAGGGGGGGCCGGCGTGATCTGGGGGTCCCCTTGTTAAAGGGGGCTTCAAGATTGCTGTGGTACTGTTCTAAACACAGGAAAACTGTGCCACTTTACAGGCATACTATAGACATCCCCCAGGCACGATATTTGAAGGAATATTTCATTTTTATGGTTTCACTTAAAGCATTTTTAAAATCACTGCTCCCAAAAAAACTGACGTTTTTAAAGCCTTTTTTTGCATTGATACATGTCCCCTGGGGCAGGACCCGGGTCCCCAAACACTTTTTATGACAATAACTTGCATATAAGCCTTTAAAATGAGCACTTTTGATTTTTCATGTTCGTGTCCCATAGACTTTAACGGTGTTCGTTTGTTCGTCCGAATTTTTTGCCTGTTCGGATGTTCTGGTGCGAACTGAACCGGGGGGGGGGAGTGTTCAGCTCATCCTTAATTATGGTGTGTGCTTGTAGCAGAGAGAGCTATGAACATCATGCAGCTTAAAGATAAAAAGGCCTGAGCACAAATGAGATTAATGAATAAGTTCTGGTTAACAGGTAAGATGTGGACCTAGGAATGGAGACTTTATCTTATCTGAAGCTCTACAAAGCCTCTGGGTAACAGGATCCGAACCAGAACCTATTATTTAGTATGTCCCAAATCTGAACAGGTTTCCCCACATCTAATTCGCATAGCAGGAGAATGTGACTGGCTCCCTATCTCCGTTCACATATCTCCGTTGCGGCTGTGGAGCGCACTGCACAGAAACACTGTGCGTCTTTGGCTCCGTTTTAGGGCCGAATTCAGGCATAGATTCAGCCCTAATTCATCCCTGAAATGGGGAACAGGGACGCACAGCGCTCCTGTGCGATCCACAGCGGATTCCAGTGTGAACCGAGCCTAAAGGTCTAAAGCACCCCTGATGATTCCATAACGAGTGCCTGTCACCTGCCCAATGCTCTCATGTAGGGGGATCTTGTGTGGTAGCAAAGAATTGAAAAACAAATAAAATTTAAAAAGTGTAAAAAAAATAAAATGTAACAAAATGATCAAAAAATAGTGTTTGTGTGCACCATATTTGTTTTAATGTATTTTTAATGAAAACATAGATTTATATATGATATATAATTTAAATATTTTGCACTTACCAAGGTAGTGATGTGAAAGTGATTATAATAATAACAAAAACAAGTGAAGAAAAAAAATATAAATGTGAAATAATATATATATATATATATATATATATATAATGTAAAAAAAATTGTGTGAAAAATATTTTATAAAAATAAAATAATAAATACCGGTATATGATGATTAAATATGTGTAAGTGCCGCTACTTCCAAGAATTAAATACTTAATTCACACGCACTAATATATATAGGAGGGAGTTGCGCAAACCTGAACCACATAGGTGTTAGTGATGTAAACGTATTGATACCCATGTGAAACCACATTAGTGATATTGGTCAATCAATCAGTGGGAATCAATTAATAAAATAATCAAATAAACGTGTTGCATTTGCTGTATAATTTAGAAGTCCCAAAGACAAAGCTTTAAATCAGGTGATGATAAATGTTCATATGAACTTCTGATGTGGCACCATTGATATCTGAAATATTGCTAATAGGTGCTTTTTATCCCAGTGGAGAAAAATAAAGCCAGATGGCCCCTTACCAGACTAGATGGACCCCAAATTATAGGGGTCAGACACGCCTGATATACACAGTGATCACCTGTGATATTCCACTCAGTCTGCTCCAAACATTAGCCACTCTCCTCTGCCATTGTCCACAGGACAACTATTAGCTGTGCACTTCACAAATCTGGCCTTTATGGAGAAAGCCATTGTTGAAAGAAAGCCATAAGAAGTCCCGTTTGCAGTTAGCAAGAAGCCATATGGGGGACACAGCAAACATGTGGAAGAAGGTGCTCTTATTAGATGAGACCAAAATTGAACTTTTTGGCCTAAAAGCAAAACAATATGTGTGGCGGAAAACGAACACTGTACATCACCCTGAACACATCATCCCCACTGTGAAACATGGTGGTGGCGGCATCATGTTGTGGGGTTGCTTTTCTTCAGCAGGGACAGGGAAGATGGTCAGAATTGATGGGAAGATGGATGGAGAAAAATAAAGGGCAATCTTAGAAGACATCCTGTTAGAGTCTGCAAAAGACTTGAGACTGGGGCGGAGGTTCACCTTCCAGCAGGACAACAAGCCTAAACATACAGCCAAAGCTACAATGGAATGGTTTAGATCATGGGTGCTCAACCTGTGGCCCTCCAGGTGTTGCAGAACTACAAGTCCAATCATGCTTCTGCCTTTGGGAGTCATGCTTGTAACTGTCAACGGCTTGCAATGCCTCATGGGACTTGAAGTTCCGCAACAGCTGGAGGGCCACAGGTTGAGTACCCAGGGTTTAAATCAAAGCATATTCATGTGTTAGAATGGCCCAGTCAAAATCTAGACCTAAATCCAATTGGAAATCTGTGGCAAGACTTGAAAATTGCTGTTCACAGACACTCTCCATCCAATCTGACAGAGCTTGAGCTATTTTGCAAAGAAGAATGGGCAAAATTTTCACTCTCTAGATGTGCAAAGCTGGTAGAAACATACCCAGAAAGACTTGCAGCTGTAATGTCCCCTGCAGCGAAAGGTGGTTCTGCAAAGTATTGATTCTGGGGGGCTGAATACAAATGCACGCCACACTTTTCACATATTTATTTGCAAAAAATGTTGAAAACCATTTATCATTTTCCTTCCACTTCACAATAAAATAAAATACATGTACGTTTTTTGGTTGTAACATAACAAAATGTGGAGAATTTCAAGGGGTATCAATACTTCTTCAAGGCATTGTATATGTAGCCCAAAATGTGTAAAATCAAAGGAATTATTTTCATCTCTCTGCAGCTAATATTTGAGCTTTTATGAGAAATAAAAATAGATTCCTCTGATCTGTTGATATAAATCACAGCTGGCAGACAGTCCGGGGGCCTCCTGACTGTCCCCTGTTTATTCTTGTAGCCAAAATGACTAGCAGTCTTCTTTGAGGCTTCAGAAAGGTGGCAATCTTTGTTTACTCAGATGGTAAACTTTATTGGCATTTAGGTGTCAACTATATCCTAGAGCTTGCTCTGTCTTTTTCAGTGCTAATGGAAGAACATATATCTATGACTGATTATTATTATTATACAGGATTTATATAGCGCCAACAGTTTACGTAGCGCTTTACAACTTGAGGGTAGACAGTACAAATACAATACACTTTAATACAATAGGAATCAGAGGGCCCTGCTTGTTAGAGCTTACAATCTAAGACTGATTACTGAATACTGTGAATACTGTATCTCCAATAACACAGAATTAAACAACATCTACAATTACACTACTTCTACAGATCACATCACATCTGAGCTACTGGCACAATTGCCCTACTCTTATATGTATGTTACATTCACGTTCACATTTATGTTACAATCTAGATTTCCAAATCACAAGTCCGGCAACCAAAGTACTGTAATATTGAACAAAATGAAGTAACAATTTGATAAAGACTGAACTTGATATAAATCAGATCACTTATGTGATCTAATGTAATGAATTCACCTGCTGGACTATATAGCATAGGCATATTTGGTATCTAACTGGATGTTATTCTCCTATGCATTAGTGTAGCCATGTTTTATGAAGCCATCTCTATTACATCCACAGTTCTGGACATTCTAACTCTGTGGGGTTGATTTACTAAAACTGGAGAGTGCAAAATCTGGTACAGCTGTGCATGGTGGCCAATCAACAAAAAAAAAATGGAAGCTGATTGGTTTACATGCAGAGCTGCACCAGATTTTGCACTCTTCAGTTTTAGTAAATCAACCCCAGTGTATTTATCTGTATATCAGTAGTATAGATCATCAACCCCAGTCTAACAAATGTATATTCCTCCAGACTATTTATGACAGAACAATTACAACATTAATTAGGAGGTTTTCCAGATTCTGGTAAGTGCTGTTTATTACACTGCTTAAAGTTTTATGACTCCTACCTGGCATAGAGTATATCTGCTATAAAGTATATCTAACTTGGGTCTAGTTTCTGTCTATTGAGCTGTAAACTGAAATGTGTTTTCTTTAAGGTTGTTTCAATTTGGTATGTGGTTTTTTAACTACTTCAAGTCCTCCCCATAGCAGTTTTAGTGCTACAAGGCGGCACCTGTGCGCCGGATCACATATATATATGTGATCCAGCTCTTCTGGGAAGGGGGGGCACATGCACGGCACTGGCGGCTTGCTCCCGCTGAGCCCAGTGGCCGGTGCCGCGGATTCGATTTTCACCAGCGCCCACCGATGATCCAGCAGAGAGGCAGAACGGCGGTCTGTCTATGTAAACAATGATGATTGCTGTTTTGACAGGAGATAAGGCATGGATCATGTGTCTCTGCAAAGCAGGAACATGGATCCATGCCTTCCCCTAGTAAAAGTACCTCCCACACTGTAGTAAATCACAGGCTAGGCACACAGTTTATACTTTGATCACCCCTGATGTTATCTCCTTCCCAGCCAGTCTCATTAGTAAACTGACTGTATATTTCTAGCACTGATCACTGTATTACTGGTGTCACTGGTCCCCAAAAAGTTTCAGTTATAAGTCATACTATAAGTCGCTGAGCGTCGCCATTGCTAGTAAAATACATAAAAATAAATAAAAATATCTCATAGTTTGTAGATGCTATAACTTTTGTGCAAACCAATCAATATACGCTTATTGAGATTTTTTTTTACCAAAATTTGTAGCAGAATACATATTGGCCTAAATTTATGCAGAAATTAGATTCGATTACATTTTTTTCCATTGGATATGTTTTATAGCAGAAAGTAAAAAATATGTTTTCTGTTTTCAAAATTGCCTTTCTTTTTTTTTTTTATAGCGCAAAAAATAAAAAAACTCAGAGGTAATACTTTTCCACCAAAAGAAAGCACTATTTTGGAAAAAAGAACATCAGTTTTATTTGGGTACTGTGTCGTATGACGGCACAATTGTCAGTTAAAATAACGCAGTGCCGTATCGCAAAAAAGGGTCTGATCGTGAAGGGGAGTAAATCTTCCAGAGGTCAAGTGGTTAAAGTTCTCACCTCTCCATCACAGACCTAAGGTTTAAATACTGTATATATGTTTTTGTCACTGACTTGAGAACTTTAGAGAAATTGAAGTGGCGCAGTGTTTGGTACAACTTGCCCATTGTTCCCATTTAGTTTGCAGTTCATAAAACCTCATTATCATCACACCTCTCACTATGTGTAGGTGAGAAAACTAGTTGAGACATATACACTGTCCACAATTCTGCCAGTCAGTGCCTAAAATATCATATCCCTCTGCTTAATCCTTTAAGAAGGAGTACATTTTGCCAACATACAATAGACATGTGACAGTCTATCAGCATTCCCTTATTGGGACCCTGACCTATGTTCTACATATTTAAGTCTTGCAGAGCCAGAAACCATCTTGTAACCCTTGCATTGTTCCCTCTGTTCTGGGCTACCCACTGTAGTGGAGAATCATCTGTAATCAATCAGAACTGTCTGCTCAAAAAGTAATACCTCAATCTAGCACCCAATCTATATGTCAGTCTGTTTATTGAAATCATTTGCAAAGTAATTACAACCACATGTCTCTTGCATGTGACAAAAAAATAACTCTAGCAGCAACATTTCTAGCGCCCACTTTATGGCCAGACACTCCCATTCCACTACTGAATAGTTGCTCTCTGCAGGGGTTAGTTTCTGGCTTAGGTATGTCACTGGATTTGGTTCCCTAATAATTTCCTGGAACACGACTGTCTCCAATCTTAACTGAAGTTGGGGGTGGTTAACACTTGCCTCTTACACAATACTGCCTTTAGCTCTTGAAAAGCTTTCTTTGCCTCTTTATTCTATTTCACTATGATGGAATTGCTCCTTTGGTGAGATCAATAAGTCAAGCTGCTATGATAGCAAAGTTAGGCATAAACCTCTGGTAGTATCTTACAATCCCTAGAAAGACCCTAACCTTTTTTTTTTTTTTTTTTTTTTTTAACCCTGGCTGTGGTCAAATTTTAATTGCTTTAGGGCTCATTTACACTTGCTTCGGGTTCAACAAGGCTTCAGACAGGCTTTGCTAAAGCTCTCTGAATGCTAGTCAAACCTCCTGTCACTGAATAAAATGGCTTTGCTTCAAAAATTATACCCCATGTAGCTTCAGTGGTGCCTCAAAGCGTCTTCAAAGCCTCTATAGAAGTCTATGGCAAAGCACGCTTGAAGCTCCACTGAAGCTCTACCGAAGGTTCATTGAAGCCCCACGAAGACTAACTGAAGCCCCCACCAAAGCCTCATCGAAGCCCTACAAAGCCTCACCTAAGCTCCACCAAAGCCTCACCGAAGCCTGATCGAAGATCCAAGCAAAAGCAGGTTTAAACAGGACTGTAAGCTAACCATTTTATTTAGTTACAGGAACTTTGACTAGCATTCAGAGAGCTTTAACAAAGCATGTCCGAAGCCATATTTGGAAGAAAGTGTAAACTAACCCTTAATCTTTTCTTTCAGAGGGTTTACGATCTTTAGTCAATGCTGTAGACCAAATACCAGTCTTCTGGGCTTGTTGTGCATTTTCTTGGATTGGTCCTATGGAGGGAATTTAAAATTACCTGGACCTTCTGTAGATGTAAATTCCTCTAAAGCCTCAAGGTCTAACATTTTCTGTACCGCTTCAGGTACCCAGTAAGGTTTTAACTTTATTTGATGTGAGGCTCTGTCACATGTCATTGAAAATTATGTCAGCTTGACCAGGTTATTCTGAAAACAACTCTTGATTTTTCTGCAAGAACTCTTTCACCTTCTGAATCTTAGTAGAAGACAGAGTTTCTGAGATATTAATCTTGGGTATACCTTTATCTGGTGATGCTTTGAGAAGAATTCTCCTGAGAGAGCATCCTGATTCTTCCAATATATATAGTCTTTTCTTGGCATTTATAGTATGTACATTGTATTCCTAATTATAAGTCCCTACAGCTACAAACAATTACACACACATTAGGACCAGAGCATCTCCCCCTCAGGAGAAATCCTCTGTTCGCAGGATCCGTTGCTCCAGCCAGAGATTGATAGACAGCCGTCTCTTCCTGAAGAGTCCTGCAAAACAGACAAACATCCTATCCTACCACTACCTGTACACTTTACAGAGCTTCTGCCAGAAGGGGGTTATAAATCCTGCTGGCAGAAACAATAACAGCAAAAAAACACACAGGTCACTTCAAAATACATTTCCACCTGTAGTTATGTCAGGAGGGGGTTATAACCTGCCAACAGGGGGGGGGGGCGTTGCCAGCAGTCGAGGTGAATGGCCGCAGTGTGAGAGAGCTCTGTCGTCCACGGGCATACCGGAGCTCATAGAGTGACTCCTGAGCCTCCAAAAGCGGCGATTTCCACCTACAGCAGGTCGGGCACACCCTGGGATCATGTCCAGGAAAAGAAAAGACGCCGGGAAGATTAGCAGAATGACGGACTTTTACACGCTTCCCCGCAGCACACAGGCCCAAGATGGCGCCGGTAAGCATAACGGCGGTGAGCGTGGCAGGCTCTCTAGCTACAACAACAACACACACCGCTCCATGCCTCATCCTCACAAGGGGCACAAGGGGAAGTATACTATCTCCCAGTCATCTTCCGCATCATCTAGCCCAGTCAAGGCTAAACAACAGCACATGCAGGGAAATAACATGGCTGAGGAAGAAACAGACACATCTCTTAATGACACCAGGGAGCTCCAGGACTCCATCTTGGAATTTCCTACTAAAAACCAGCCGGTAATTGACACAACATTGAAGGACATGCTAGTGTCTCTCCGTAGCACCCTTCATGCGGACATATTAACCCTCACCAGTCATTTTAAAGCAGAATTCAAAGCTGTCAACAACAGGGTTACCCATATTGAACACAAAATGGGAGAATTTGCGGGTGCCATCAATGAAGTGATTGATGCTCATAATGAGAAAGATGACGAAATACACCAATTAAAGTCCAAGATGGCCGACCTCGAAGATCGTTCGAGAAGAAATAACATCAAAATCAGGGGGATACCCGAGTCGGTAAAACCACCAGATTTAAACGCTTACTTTCAAAACATTCTACAAGAAATGCTTCCTGATGCTTCAGCGACAGATCTTTCTGTCGACAGGATCTATAGACTGCCGAAACCTAAGCATATTCCTGATCATCTGCCAAGAGATACAATTGCAGGGATTCACTTCTACCAAACTAAAGAGAAATTTCTTCAATGCATGAGAAATCCTGACAACGCATTACCATGCATCCAAGGCCTTTCCTTCTTTACTGATTTGTCTGCATATACAATGCAAAGACGGAAGAATTTGGCCACCATCACCAAACCACTGAGAAACCACCATATTACCTACATATGGGCCTATCCTGCAAAACTGCTCATTACAAAAGATGGGAAAACGTTCCCTATCCAGTCAGTGGAAGATGGTATATGGTTACTGAAGGAATGGGACATCCTAGACAAGACAGAGGATCTACCTTCAAGTGCCTCATCACCCCGTCCACATTCTCCCACCTGGCCACAAGAGGCAATTGACTGAGGCTCAAGCTATAAACAACCAATATTACACAAAGTTGTGCTCCGGTGCACCCGTGGAACTTTATTTGGTTCTCTTTTCGCTCCTAAGAAGTTACGGGATAATATCCCAACAGATTCAGTTGAATCGTAAAAATTTTTTTTAACAACCTGCCAACAGAACATTAAAGGAAAAACACAGTATTTTTGAAAAATAACAGTTCTTCGCGGAATTCCCGATGGGAGCCGGGCAAACAGGTTCCTTATAGAGTTAGTTCAAAGAACGGACCTCACCCTTAATGTCCTTGCAACGGGATACGACTCATCCATTGGGCACCTAGAGTGTCAGGCCAGTCTGTTCCTGCAAAGTCAGTGAAAAGGAAGGACACACTCACTCTGCACCTCATCAGCAGTCTATGTGGCACTTTGTAGCAGCTGTACTCCAACAGTCCTCCTTATCCATAAAAGTGCGGGTCAGGTAACCTCTTCCTGCAACCCCCTTCCTCCCTGATGGAGACAGAGTTACTCTTCGTGGACAATCCCATCCTGGCAACCATCACTCTGTCTCTGTAAATAGACCTCCCCAGCTGCCATTCCTTTTGAATGTCCACAAAACAGGCCCAGGTTTCCTCACACTCTGGCACCCACAGTGGCTTAGGGACGTGCACAAACTCTCAAAATCAGGTCATCCTCCCACTCTCCCCAGGAGTGCTCAATGATGTCCATGACTTCAGGAGGGAGATAGGGGAAGTCCAGACCCCACTCCAAAGCAACCCGACAGCTGAACTGAGCTCCGGGTCTCAGCTAATTGATCCTTGTTGGAGTTCTGGGCTGTGCCGTAGCAGAGCTGATACAGGGGAGTCTCTCTTCCTCTCTGCCTGCCTGCATTTCCCAGTACTTTCCCGGTGGATTACCGAGTACTTTTTAGTACTCGGTGGCTGCATTTAATTTTTTACTTTTTTTTTGCTAAAATCCCTCTCCTGTCTCTCTTCTCTGCTGGTCAGCTATCGTACTGTCTCCCTGCTCTCTCCCTGCTGTCTCCTGGATAGCTTTTTGGACTGCGATTGGGTCAGTGCTGGGATCGTCCTGAAGCTGCAGTTTGTCAGTCCCCCTCTTCATAGGCTCTCCCCTAATATATCAAGGAGAAGAGAGAGAGTGGGAGCCGTGGCCGCGGCTGAATCTATGTCAGATCCAGGCAGCTCAGGTGGTACTAGGGCTGTGCTACTTTCCTCTCAAGCTAGAGCCATTACAAGGGCTGAGAAAGCCCAGGAAGATGCCGCCCGTCATGAGGGCTCTACTACAGTGCCAGACTCCAGCGGAGGACAAGGAGCTGTTAGTCGGGCAGAGGGACTATGTATGCAGTCAGCCGAAATGGATTCCCAGATGGTCCCAAATTCCAGAGATATTGTATGGCCTCCTCTGTCTTCATCCGCTGTGAGTACCCTTATAAATGCTACTGCTGCTGCTGTTGCTATTCCTGCTGATGCTGCTACTTCTGCCAGTGCTGCTAATGCTACGGCCATTACTGCCACTTCTGCTATAATGGCTAGAAATATGATTGAACATAACTCAAAAAAAAAGGGGGACAGTTGCTGAGGTTGATCCTGAACCCACATTAAGGGATGTTTATTCAATAATACAACACTGTTGTCTTCCCTCTCCATGCTTACGGGTCAGGTACAGGCCATACGTGAAGAAATCGCACATACACATGGCGATTTTCAAAAAGTACAGGAACCATGTTAGTGGTATAGAGGACACTTTTCCCCCCACTAGTTACAGAGGTTAAATCCATTACAGGTAAGCTTACTACTGTTCTACTTAAGTCAGATGATATGGAAAATCACTTACGTCAAAATAATGTTCGGGTTGTGGGCATTCCAGAAAAAACTGAGGGAAATTATCCTATTAGGTTTGCTGAGTGCTGGCTCATGGACTTACTTGGCAAAGAGCATTTTTCATGATTATTTGCAGTAGAACGTGCCCATCAGATCTCTACTTGGTTACAGAAACCAGGAAATACTCCACGGCCTTTCTTAATTCGCCTTTTAGATTATAGAGATAAGGAGAACAGTTTGCGGAGGGCAAGGGCTCGGAAAGATGTTATATATAAGGGATCTAAAATTATGTTCTTTCCCGGTTTTTCGCCAAAGGTGCAGAAGAACAGGGCAAACTATCAAGAGGTCAAGAAACGTTTGCAAATCTTGGGCTTAAAATATGCTATGTTGTATCCTGCTAGTTTACGGGTGGTCCATGAAAGCCATGTGCAATTTTTTGATTCTCCCCAAGGAGAAAAAAAAAAGGAAAAGAAGGGGAAGAGAAAAACTGAAGGAAAAAGGGATAAGAAGATAAAGAACAAAGGAAAAAGATGAAAATGACTCTTTCACTGAGATCAATGGCGTATAATCCTATATAAGCAGAGTTCCTGGATGCTTAGTCAGGAGACAGCAACTAGCTGTTGTTTTTTCTTTTTTTTAGTGGCTTCCTCCCGTGTGGAACTGTTTGTGTTTTTTTTTTTGGTCAGGAGCTTTATTGTTTATTTTCTTCAACTGTTGCTTGCTACTTATCGGGATATGCTTAATATGCTTAGTGGTGCAGATTGGTTGGTAAATAGATCAATGCTATTTTTGCAACAATGACAAATCAACCTATCCGTATTTTTTCATGGAACATTAGGGGCCTAAATAATGCTTTAAAAAAAAGACAATCTGTTTTTGATTATATTGCTTCTTTCCATCCTGTCCTGGTCTGTCTACAGGAGACACATGTTACATGCAATACGACTTTTTAAAACGTCGCTTTGTTCAAGAATCCTATCATTCTGTTTTTTCCTCCCATTCAAGGGGGGTTTCTGTTTTGGTTTACTGTGGTATATTGTTCTCCTGTAGTAGGACTATGGCAGACGAGAACAGGAAATAGGTCTTCTTGCAATGCAGGATGAATGATCTTGAGTTAATATTTGCTGCTATACATACCTCCTCCCTACAATGCAGAAGCACTGCGTCAGATTATTTCTTTTGCAGGGGTTTCACCCCAATTACCAATTTTGGTGATTGGGGACTATAACAATGTAATAGATCTAGAAAAGGATAGCTGCCCAACTCCGAGGTCTATGGCCCCGGAATGCCTTTCCCCTTTGGTAGATTTTGTAAGGAACTAGGGCTGCATGATATGTGGAGGCGGCTGCACCCAGATGAATCTACCTATACATGTTATTCTAAGTCACACAACTCCCTATCAAGAATTGAGTTGGCTCTATGCTCCGCAGAGCTCATTCCATGTTTAGTTGAAGTTAACATAAGAATCTCGTGGAATTTCAGATCACTCTCCTTTGCTAGTTACTCTACCATCTGGGCATTGGGTGTCCAATATTCCTTGGCGGCTGAACCCCTTTTGGCTGGAGCTATTTCCCAGAGAAGACAGTGTTCACAAGCTTATTGAGGCTTTTCTGTCTGTTAATGTCGGCTCTGCTTCCTTACGGGTGGTATGGGATGCCCTTAAGGCTTATGTTCAGGGTCTCTTAATCTAAATAATTTGTGGTATCAAAACTGCTTCTGGTATAGAGCTGGAATGTGCGAAGGAAGGCTGCAACTTCTGTGGCAGAAGCAACTTATATTCAGTACCCTTCTTTGAATAGCCAACAGGAGTGGCTATCATCTCAAAGAAGCTTGAATGAATTGTTGGAACGCAGGGCGAGGAATAAACTGTTTTTTGGAAGAGATTGAGTTGGGCTGAGGGAGAGGCGAATGGTAGGGGTGCTGGCTCAAATAGTGCGGTTTCAGTCTAAGCTTACTCATGTTTCAGCTTTGATGAATGGAGAGGTAGAGATTACTAATGAGAATAGCTCCATTCTATCCATCTTTCAGTTGTACTATCAGGATCTATATACCTCTAGAGTAGACTTTACTCCGGATGAGTTGTCTACTTATCTGGATACTCTTAATCTCCCGGTTCTCTCAGTGGAAAATCGGAAAATTCTTAATGCTCCACTCACTTTACAAGAACTTGAAAATGCAGTAGCTAGTTTTTCTAACTCTAAATCTCCAAGGATTGGTGGTCTCGCTATTGAGATCTATAAAAAATATAATGAGGGGCTGCTTCCAGCCCTTCTTAACACACTAAATGAGGCCTTCGGTATGGGACGGCTGCTAGACTCTATGACCTTATAGTAGTCATACCTGAGTATATATATATATGTATATAGAGACTGTCGCATTAAGAATTTGTAATATACTTTCTTGCTTCTTCTTAGGCAGAGTTTTCAGTCTATGATGACCATCACCGCCAGATAAGAAGAAACAGTTTACTCCCTTTTCTTGCTCCGAGAAATGGACAGTCTTATCTAGCTGGTCCCAACCAGTACCAAGATGGCGGAGCCCATGTTTTCTTTCGCTTTCTATCAGTCACATGATGTAACCACCCATTTAACTGTTCCCTTGCTACTAAGAAGATATGAATGCTGATTAGACTAAACTATACGATCACACCTATAACACGCCTAGTGATTATGCATATTCATAAAGTATATATATTGTTAAACTTGTTTCTAAGTCAGAGACACTTCCTTCTATGTTCGGCCCAGTAGTGCTGAATATCTACTGCAGTGTCTATAATAATAAAAAGCACCTACTTATCTTATCTTAAGATCTTGACTCACTATCTCATCATCTGTCTTGTTTTGAGACCCCTAAATCAGATTTAACATACCTAAGCAACATAAAAATCTGCTATATCCTGAATCCTATAGACCCATCTCTTTACTATCTACATATGTTAAAATTCTTGCTAAAGTACTCTCTATTAGACTAAATAAAATCATTAGGCATATTATCTATTCAGACCAGTCTGGATTTATGTCAAACATGTCAACGGCGACGAATATTAGATGCGCCTATTGAAATATGCAGGTTCCGGTCTCGCAATAATATGTTTTTTTAACACTGGATGCCATTAGGCCTTTGATAGTGTTGAGTGGACATACTTGGGGGCCATCTTTGAAAAGTTTGGTCCTGGCTCTATCTTCGGCCAATGGGTCAGGTTGTTATATTCTGCTCCTAGGGCAGTGATAGTGTACCTTGGCACCCCAGATGTTTTGGAACTACATTTCCCATGATGCTCATGCACTCTGCAGTGTAGTTGAGCATCATGGGAAATGTAGTTCCAAAACATCTGGAGTGCCAAGGTTTGCCATCACTGTCCTAGGGCGACAATTAGGGTTAATGGCCTACAGTCTTCTAATTTTAGACTCTGTAGGGGCACCAGGCAGGGGTGCCCATTGTCTCCCCTGATTTTTTCTATTGCCATAGAGCCTCTGGCTTGCCTTATAAGGGCTTCTTCCGACGTTGCTGGTATGATCAGAGGGGCTACAGAGGAAAAGATATTGTTATATGCAGATGATGTTTTCCTGTTTTTAACTAATATTTGCATATCTTTGCCGGCAGCTATGAAATACATGAAAGAATTTGTCAGATTTTCTGGGCTAAGTATAAATTGGAAGAAATCAATGCTACTGCCTCTAGATCCTATACCGGAATCTATACCACCTACAGGCTCACATCTCAGGGTAGTGTCCTCCATAAAATATTTGGGTATAATTATTTTTGCGTCTCCTCAGTAATATATCCGAGACAATATTCTTCCACTATTTTCTAGACTTCAAGCCCAAAGTAAAACCTGGAATAAATTGCCTGTATCGATAGTAGGCTGTATTAATTTAATTAAGAGGATTTGGACGCCTCAACTTCTGTAATTCTTACATAATGCTCCTATTTGGCTACCCCTAAGGATTTTTAATAAGTTTAACAGTATATTTAGGTGCTTAAAATGGAAAAATAAAACTCCTCGCATTAAACTGAAAGTACTGCAACATTCCAAAAAATCAGGGGGACTAGCAGTTCCTAACCCAAGGATATATTTCCTTGCATTCCAATTACAGCACTATGTGGGATGGGATTCTGAGTGGGTAAATTCTCCTGCTCAGAGTCTTTTCTCATATGTGTTTGATGGTGGCACTCGCCTACCATTGCATGTTCTTAAGGGGGCAAGGGGGGGTGTTTCGCTTACTGCTATGCCCACTCTTCAGTTAATGTGCAAAATATGGGATACAGCATTTGGGTATATGGATATTTCTCATCCTAATAGATGTAAACCTATATGGGGTAATGATCGATTCCCGGAACTTTTAATCCTGAAGGGTTTTCAGAGATAGGAAAAAGCTGGACTAACCAACTCAACTGTATAGGAATGGTCCCCTCAAAACCTTTGAGGAGCTGAGGGGTGAATTTCCTTTGCATTCAAATTGATTTTATCAATTTCTCCAAATGCGTCATGCCCTTGGGGTCCAAATTTCCATGGGTAAGATAATATTCTCCCCCACTCTTGTTATGGATAAGATAGTACAGGCAAGTTCAACTAAGGGTCTTACCTCTGTGACTTATAGGGTGCTGTTGAATCAATTTCTATTAAATTTTCCCATTCACTCTAGGGTTGGGTGGGAACAAGATTATGGCCCCATCTCTGAGGAGGTTTGGGATAATATCCTTCGGTCCTCACCTCTTGTCTCTCTCTCTCCATCACAGAGACTAAATCAGATCTTTATCCTTCACAGGGTATATAGAACTCCTCAATTTTTGTATAATATAGGGTTGAGATCTGAGCCAAGTTGTGCTAGATGTGGTAATACAGGTACACTCATACATCTTTTGTGGCGCTGCCCAAAACTCCAGAGATATTGGGCTGAGGTGGTTGGTACTCTTAATGGACTTCTGGATGTTAATATCCTGGTTGAACCAATTGTGTGCCTACTGAGCTACCATGATTCTCGTATATATACGCCTCCTATTGTTAATACTATTAGAGAAGCCCTTTTTGTGGCACAGATTGCTCTTAAATGGATCTCCCGCTATCCCCCTACTCTAACAGATTGGATTTTTGATCTCAATAGCACTATCTCCTTTGAAAAAATACCTATTTCTTAAGGAACTCCATGAGGAAGTTTGATGTTATCTGGTCTCAATGGCTTGAGTCTGTCATAAGTATAGATCACTCTGCACCATAAGTATTGCTCTATATAAATGTACGGCTGTGAGTGACCAGGCATTAATTGTTTATTATTTATATGCTTTATGCTCCAAGGTTTTGTGTGGGTTGTTCGGGGCCTTTTTTTTTTTTTATTTGTTGTGTAATATGGGGCGTTATTTGTGTTTGTTGTTTTTAATGTGTCAATGTTAAAAATTAATAAAAATGATCTGATAAAAAAAAAAACAATGACCACACCGGATCCAGGCACTGACCATCACCGTCGGTATCCAGCACTCTGGGCACATCAGGCACAGCCGCTTCATCCCCTCGATTACCCCCAGGGCGAATACCCCCCGATGCTCCAACTGGACACCAATAGTCGACCAGCGTCCGCTCCTGCAGTTTAGGCAACCAAGAAAGTGCGGGCAGCATACGTTCACTCTCCGCCATCTTGCTCCTCTGCCTCGTGGTGTCTGCTGCTAGCAGGGAATGCTGGATCTCTTTCTAGGGCGTGGCACCACCACCTCGCTTCCAGACCGCTGGCGTCTGAAGAACTGATAGGCAGGCCCCTCCTCAACCACACTGTTGTAACCCCTTGATGGCAAGGCTGGAGGTTGCAGGCATGCTGTAACTAGTAAGACTTTCAAAGCATGTCACTTGGCACCGACTGTGTCCAAGCAACTAAAGGCAGATGTCCACTGACCTCCCTGGTGGTTGCCGGTAGCAACAATAAAGTTTGTAACCTATGCTTTACTGAAGGGAACACATTTAGCACAGTCCCGCCCGCAGGCTTACCCCGATCACTCCACGCAACAGTAGACACTTCCAGGCACACTTTACTGTTCAAAGCAGGAATTTGGAGCAAACGTTCAGAATGTCCAGCAACCGCTGGACATATTTGTAATCCATGTTAGGATGCCTGGCCATAGCAGAGTGCTGGGCGTATTTGTAATCCATGGGCACGGTCACCCGCCATGGTTGCCATGGGTGACGACACATGGTAAACAGTTCCTGAGTTGAAGGATTAGCACAAGTGTCCGCCCCATCTGCAGTTGGGGCAACTGGGTGAGCAAGCAGCCACAAACTAACTTGAAGGCAACTCCACTGGTTGCTATGGGCAACAACACTTGCTACTATCGCACTGAATGGCAGGCAGAACGCATAAGTCCTTTCCCAAGTTTTACTTCCTCAATTGGTGATGGAACAAAGCACAGTTCCCCGGCTCGATCAATCTCAGTTTCTAGGGACAACGCTGTCAGGTAAGCTGTGAACAGGTAATCCCGGACTACGTCCCCAAAAGTAGCCATCCCCCCGTAGGTGTTGCTGAATGGAGTGGTTTATCTGTCACCCTGTCCAGCCAGACATCCGTCTCACAGACACCCAGAGACACAGAGAAGTCCATAAGGTTTGCTTTGTTTTTGTTTTTTTATTGAAGGGATTGAACTTGGATGGGAAATTATGGGATCCCTAGAAAAATCAGTGCAACTTGCTTGGGACTTCTATATATACTCCAGTCTTCTCTCCAGAACAAGCTCTTGCTTAAGACCTCTTATCCTTCACTCCTCTAGCACTTTACTTGCTGCACACCGTTACTTCTCTAGCACTTCACTTGCTGCAGACTGTTACTCCACCAGCACTTCCCTTGCTGCAGACTGTTACTCCTCCAGAGTAGCTAGCACCACATGCCACATGGTTAGGCTGACACTACTTCAGCCAGGCCTCAGTGAACTGCCTTTAGCGGGCAGGGACCATGGGCCTGTTTGGTGTAGAAATAGTTCAGGTGCTAGCTGACCTCAATTCAGCTACCAATCCCAGATAGCTCTCCTTGGGCCCTACCAGCCAGCCTGGCTGCAATGACCTCTCTCCACTGCTCTTCCCACAGTCCTTTCTTCTGGTTTTGCACCCATCTTAAACTGCAATCTCCCAGTTCTCTCAGGCGTGCCTCCCCAGTCCTCCCGACTGTGCTCACTCACCAGCCCTCCTGGCTGCTACCAGTTGTCCTCCCTGGAGACTCTTAGAAGTGTTCTCTCCTGCTCTCCTCGAATTGCTCTCTCATATACTTCTCCTTCCAGGATCTCTTCACTCCACATGGATGCACCCGAGCCCCGGCCCAGGGTCACCCCCCCCCCAGACTGGGGAGCTCACCGTGGGCCCCGACAGCCTTCACACTTACTCCAGCTCTTCCACCCGACAACTCCTCCCCAGCTGGGCTGACCTCAGGTATTTCAGGAGGACTGCCCCCAGCCAATCCAAGTTGGGGATTGGTCAAGGCTCCTCAAGGTACCGCAGGCAGTCCCACCTCTCCTCTCCTCCCTTCCAGTATCTTCTAGAAAGAAGAGGGAGGCAACAATGATGCCACCTGTGAGTCACCCAGCCCTGCCCTAGGCCACTCCCAGCCCAGAATGAAAACAAACAGGCCTAGCCACCTGCTAGGCCTCCCTAAATTTTCCTACTCTCCAGAAAAAATCCTCACTCTAGCACCTACCTAACTAGAGGGTGCTACACATACAAACAGTATCTTAAAAAACAAGTAGTGGTAAGAGTAGCACAAATAAGAATGATAAAAAAAAATCATTATATGTATGGCTACAATAAGAATTATGATTATTCCACCACAGGCACCAATCAGATTTAATTCTGTTCTAGACAGCTGAAGATGGTGAATCGAACTGGTGAAGGATACATGAAGCCTTTTTTCCCCACCCTGTCTAATTCTAGTTGGCTTTTTAATGCTGATTGTTTCTGTCAGCTTCACAATATCTTTGGTCCTTGCCCTGAAATTGCTACCAAAATGAACTCTATCTTATCCTGCTGTAGCTTTTTTTGGCAGCTATCTGCATTTTTAGGTACAATCTGTAACAAGGGTAAAAATGTATTTTATTTTCAGGTACACAAAAAGGGATGCCAAAACAGAGAGTGTTCTAGAAAATCTCAGTTAACTTATTACGTAAAGACGTTTGATGATAGTGCATGTAGCCCCCTTGTGCTAAACAGGGGTTACTATGCCAATTTAGTTTTTGTCTGGGCTGTAGTTAGCTTAGACTTTTTGTATAGTTTTTTCACCTGGTTCTCCCCTAAACTTAAAGTGGATGTAAACCCGATTCATGAAATTTGAGCTGGGCACATATATCTGCGGCAGAGACTGAGATAAAAGTAGCCTGAGTTTTGTGTTGTGGAGGATGCTATAAATAGATTAGCAGAGTGCTGAACTATTCAACAAACAGTTCTCAAAGTCTCTACCTATAAGGAGAGAGGGGGTGTGTGCCTTTCCTCCAATCAGCTGTCTTGGCTGTATGCCCAGGCTTCACTGCAGTGCTGAACAGGAAGAGAATATCTCCTAACATGATCTGAACTTTCTAAAGAATATATAAAGCTGAAGTCAGCAGATATACATGTAAAACTTATGTAGGGAGATTTGTTTCATCCCTGTGTATCATCTGAGGCTGTTCACTTCACTGGATATATATGAGGGTTTACATCCACTTTAACCACTTCAGCCCCGGAAGGATATACCCACTTCCTATTTTTTGCAATATGGCACTGCATCGCTTTAACTGACAATTTCGCAGTCATGCAATGTTGTACACAAACAAAATGTATGTCCTTTTTTTCCCCACAAATAGAGCTTTCTTTTGGTGGTATTTGATCACCTCTGCGGTTTTTATTTTTTGTGCTATAAACAAAAAAAGAGCGACGATTTTGAAAAAACAATATTTTTTTACTTTTTCTATAATAAATATCCCCCAAAAAAGTAAAAAAAACAAATTTAGGCCAATATGTATTCTTCTATATATTTTTGGTAAAAAAAAAAAAAATCGCAATAAGTGTATATTGATTGGTTTGCACAAAAGTTATAGCGTCTACAAAAAAGGGGATATATTTATGGCTTTTTTATTATTTTTTTTTTTTACTAGTAATGGCGGTGATCAGCAACTTTTAGTGGGACTGCGACATTGTGGCGGACAGATCGGACACTTTTGACACTTTTTTGGGACCAGTGACATTTATACAGCGACCAGAGCTAAAAATAGCCACTGATTACTGTATAAATGTCACTGGCAGGGAAGGGATTAACACCAGGGGGCGATCAAGTGGTTAAGTGTTCCCTAGGGAGGTGTTTCTAACTGTGGGAGCAATGGACTGACAGGGAGTGGAGAGAGATCGCTGTTCCTGATCACTAGGAACAGCAGATCTTTGTCTACTTCCCTGACAGAATGGAAATCTGTCTGTTTACATTGACAGATTCCCGTTCTGGCTGTCTGAGGAGCGATCGCGGGTCGCCGGCGGACATCGCGGCCGCCGACCACGCGCATTGGCTCTGGCGGCATGCGCGTGCCCTTTTTAGCTCTTAAAGCAGACGACATACACCTATGGCGGTTTACGCAGCCGTGCCAACCTGCCGCAGTATAATGACGGCGGCTGGTCGGCAAGAGGTTAAGCTGTTCTGTAATTTCTCACTGCCTGCAAGAAGAGGTCACTGAAACAAAACTAAGTTATGAATATTTATATTTTCTTCAGCCAATCCAGTAGGAGGTTTATGCCAGTGGTGCATGCTAGGGGGGATATAAATATTTGGGACAGCTCATGTGCTGGCTCTCATCCCCTAGACTGAGGGCTAGGAAGATACTGTTTGATGGAGCTCTGCTGTTTGGCTCAATAGCCTGGTGTGGGACCAAAGTGTGCTGAAGTGGTCCTGAAACTATCCTGCCTGGTTTGAAGGAAGCTGTGTCAATGAGGAGACCTTGCTGGAGAGAACCAGTAAGAAGGCTGATCTCTCAGAAGGGGTTGGTGACTCACTTGGAGGACGCACTAAAATTTGGGAACGCGCTTACAGAATTGCCGAGTCGGCTTAAAGGTTTTGATACTGGGAAGCTGGATACTGATCTGGATTTGGAGAGTCTGTACGTGATCTGCTATGGTATCTGGGGACCCTAACCATCACCTTCTTAACCATTTTGCAATAAAATTTTAAAAAGACAAAAGTGACTGGCACCATTATCCTTTCTCAGTCCCCCCACTTTAGTCATTGACTCAGCCCTGGGGTGAAATGCTAACCCTTCCCCTGGTTTCTGGAGGTGCTATCCTGCCTTTGTAGTGTCAGAGGGCTGCTACATGTATACGGCTTTCTGTGAGACTATGTGGACCACTAGGCTCCGTTATAAAAGACTATAGTGGTGTACAGGGTTGTCAATGTGGCACATTATAGAAGGATTAGGTTTTAGTTCACCTGAGGACTTTATTTATTATAAGGCACAAGTGGGCAGGGGAGGCAGGATAAGGGTGAGGTTAGCCCCAAGAGTCAAATTACCTAAATTACCTCTTCTTAATCACCTTTAATTACTTCTGGACATTTGCTTAATTTGGCAAGAGAACGGCAGGGAAAAGGGGGATAATAAACAGTCATTTGCTTCTTCATGGTTCATGAAAGAAGAAACCATTTTTCTTTTCTTATTTTTGGTGGTTTGTACAGTTGAAAAGTAGGCTTGAGCTTGGGTTCGGTCCTAATTGAGTGTGACCTGAACTCGGAAGGCATCTGTTAGTGCTGGGGCAATGAGCTGTGGGTGGGGGATTCTCCACTCTACAGCTGCACATACACATGGAGCAAGGATGTTTGTGACATCACTAATATGGCGTGGCTGGGTTTGGACCAAACCCAAGCTCATTCCTATTGCACTAAAAATCACATGAAATAAGTGGTGGAGCATTAAAACAGGGTACTAGTATTTAGGTATGCATGGGATGATATAATACGTAGTTATATTAAAGTGATTGTAAAGTCAGAAGGTTTTTTATCTTAATGCATTCTATGCATTAAAATAAAAAGCCTTCTGTGTGCAGCAGACCCCCTCAGCCCCTCTAATACTTACCGGAGCCTCATCTAGATCCAGCGATGTTGTAGGAGTGTCTCAGCTGCCCGGGACTCCCCTCCTCAATGGCTCATTGGAGCCATTGGCTCCCGCTACTGTCAATCAAAGTCAGTCAGCCAATGGGGAGAGAGAGGGGCGGGGCCTGAATAGACACAGGGAGCTGTTTGCTGTGGGGGCATTTAAAAGGAGGGAGGGGCCAGGAGCACCTAAGAGGGACCCAAAAAGAGGAGGATCTAGGCTGCTCTGTGCAAAACCATTACACAGGGCAAGTTAGTATGACATGTTTGTTATTTTTTAAACTAAAAAAAAATGAGAATTTAGTATCACTTTAAGGCCTCATTATATTATACCTTTTTTTTCCATATTATAAACTATGATTGTTGTATGCAAATGATACCCTTTTCAAAAATCTGTGAATGATACTTATTCCCCTTCATGTTACAAAAAGCTCAACGTTTCTTTTTATCATAGACATGTAAACCAGAGTACTGGTACATTTGGTATAACCTTGCTAAACAGCAAACCGAAATAAATTTTCGGTGCCGCACTAATTTAACATATTGTTTGTTGAATGTGCGTTGCTGTAACAGTGAACTAATATAATTTAACACTTAATTAGGGCAGTGCTGAATACTTAAATAGAGTAATTGAACACACTAATTAGGTTGAGCACAGCTTGCTTATATAATTTAACACATTAGGAGGACCAGAAGTGCTAATATAGGATAGTTTAACATATGATTTAAGAAGCTCATCATAGCAATTCTGGTCATTCATTAACAAGTTTAATAGATTTTCAAACAGTGCAAAAGCCTGTCCCTTATATCACACTCGCTCTGCTTATTATACACAAATCCCTAATTGATATTCAAAATCCCTACATAAAATAATTTTACATAATTGCCATATAATAAAATCATGATAAACATTCCCTATAGGAGGGTCCTGGCAGCTATGCTACACATATGCTATGCTGTTTAAAAAAATAAAATATAAAACAATATTAAAGCTACAACTATTCATGCCCTTGTTTCACTATACACAATGGACACTGTGGGGTTGATTTACTAAAGGAAAATAGACTGTGCACTTTGCAAAGTGCAGTTGCTCCAGAGCTTAGTAAATGAGGAAAAGCTCTGCTGAATTCCATCATCCAATCATATGCAAGCAAAAAGGCTGTTTTTAAAATTATCCTGGCACGTGATTGGGTATTCTTTGCAAAGTGAAGCTTTACTTCATTTGCTAAGATCTGGAGCAACTGCACTTGCAGAGTGCAATTGCACTTTGCAAAGTGCACAGCCGATTTGCCTTTTCGTAAATCAACCCCTGTGTATTCTTATTACAGCTAAATCAATAGGATTCCAAAGGTATGTATATTTAGGCAGAGTCAATGATTGGCTGGTTCTGCTTGAATGCGATTCCTGACAGTGGCCATGTGACCTACAACTTTGCTGTACTCCAGCACTGACAACTGAAGGGAGCTTCTGGTAACTATTAGAAAGATTTGCCACCTAGGATATATTAGAGCAGGGAAGGGTTTTTTTTAATGTTTTACATAAGTTATGAGCTTAAAGTGTAACTGGGTCAAAAAAGGAATAGCCTTTCACAGTGCTCCATTCTGACAGATACTAGGGTCTTTACTACCCTTTGTCATCAAGCGGTAGTGTAAGCCCATTGGGAATTTATCTTCTCCTTCCAGTTAGGGAAGGCATGGGAATAAATCTGGTGGAGAGCCCATTCCTTCCCTACTTAAAATATCACTGACCTAAAACAAGCATTTCCCAATCAGGTATAGAGAGACTTGACATGCACTTGTTTCTCCCAAACCTGTGACTTACTAAGTAGGCAACTAAGGATAAGGATTAGAGCTCCAGAGCTTGCATCTTCCTTTAAAGTGGTTGTAAACCCTTCCGTATACCCAGTGAAGTGACTATCCTCAGGTGATACCACAGAGATTAAACAAATCCTCCTACATAAGCTGTACCTGTTTATCTGCAATCTTCTCTATATCCATTCAAAGACCAGAATTTCAAAAGCTTGTCTGAGCTGTCATAAAAAAGGGGGCAGAGAGCTGAAATTACACTCTGCAGAGCTCAGTGAGGAGAGTACTGAGAGCTGGTTGAAGGGAAGGGACACACCCTCCTTCACACAGCATACATGAACAGCGATGAGGCTGTCAATCAGCTGGAGAACCCTCCCCTGTCACTTTTTTTCTTTTGGCGTCAGGAAAACTTGTCAGAAGTGATTCATTCCCATGAGGCATTGCAAGGCTGACAGTTACAAACATGACTCCTACAGGCAGAGGCATGATGGGACTTGTAGTTCCGCAAAAAACAGTTAAGGGAGCCAGGCAGTGAAGCCTTTTAACTTCACTGCTGGTTCCCTACTGTGCATGCGCGCAGACGGCTGCGCTTTCTAATTGGCCCAGCGGCGGGGGAAGGAGGAGGGGAGCCGAACTTCCAGGAGATCAGGCCGCGGCCCCGTCTCCAGGAATTGGGGAAGGGGACCTGTCCCCATTCACCCCTCCCCCCTGAAAGGTGCCAAATGTGACACCAGAGGGGGGAAGAAAGCATATGAGTGGAAGTTCCACTTTTGGGTGTAACTCCGCTTTAAGCTCCTCATCTTTAGCAGAGCGATTATGCCCCAATTACAGTTAAACAAACTATTAAAAATCTACTACATGGCAAATTTACTTCAAATGCTTCTAATGCCAATCGTTTTTTAAAATGTTACTGTCTTTTAATATTTTTGGTACAATTTGTATTAGCATAAAAAAACTACCGGGCCGAAGGAAGGACCGTGAATGTGCAAATCCTCCTCCAGGTTGCTCCCAGCCCATATGTCCTGCAGTACTGCCCATATGCTCTGCAGTAAATATTTATAAATATATATATATATATCTGAAAAACGGCCAAGAAATTACATTATATATATACCGTATTTATCGGCGTATAACACGCACTTTTTTCCCCTTAAAATCAGGGGAAAATCGCGGGTGCGTGTTATACGCCGATCCCCTGCGATCCCCCGCTGTCAGATCTAAAAAATCGCCGACCGCGATTTGAAAATGGCGCCGCCGGCGCCGAAATACACAGTGCCGGTCCTCGGCTCTTCTCGGCCACTTTCAGCTTCACTCGAGCGCCGCCCGAACCTAGCCGAGTGTACTCGGCTAGGTTTGGATAGCTCCGCTCACCGTCACGCCCATCCCGAGTGGAGCCGAAAGTGAACGAGAGCCGCCGAGAAGAGCCGAGGACCGGCTCTGTGTATTTCGGTGCCGGCGGCGCCATTTTGAAATCGCGGACGGCGATTTTGAAGCTCAGCGAGCTGCAAGGCTGCACTGGGGCAAGGCTGGACTGGGGCAAGGCTGCACTGGGGCAAGGCTGCACTGCGGCAAGGCTGCAATGGACACTGGGGAAGGCTGCACTGACAAGGCTGCACTGACATGGCTGCATTGACATCGCTCCACTGGCAAGGCTGCACTGGGGAAGGCTGCATTGACAAGGCTGCACTGACAAGGCTGCATTGACAAGGCTGCACTGACATGGCTGCACTGGGGCAAGGCTGCACTGACAAGGCTGCAATGATGGGCATTTAAATGTAAGTTTTTTTCCCTTCAACTTCCCTCCTAAAAGTTTTTTTTTCCTTAAAATTCCCTCCTAAATTGGGGTGCGTGTTATACGCCGGTGCGTGTTATACGCCGATAAATACGGTGTGTATATATATTTATATATATATATATACATATATATATATATGTAATTTCTTGGCCGTTCTTCAGAGAATATGAAGGATAACATAAAAACTTTTCTTTCACTCATGATTAGTGTTTAGTTGAAGCCATTTATTATCAATCAACTGTGTTTACTCTTTTTAAATCATAATGATGATAATAAATGGCTTCAGCCAAACACTAACCACCCTTAAACTAATACTTTGTTAAAGCACCTTTAATTTTTATGACAGCACTCAGTCTTTTTGGGTATGAGTCTATTAGCATGGCACATCTTGACTTGGCAATATTTGCCCACTTTTCTTTAAAAAAAAACTCAGAATCTGTCAGAATGTGACGGCATCTCCTGAGCACAGCCCTCTTCAGATATCCCCTCAGATTTTCAATCAGATTCAGGTCTGGGCTCTGGCTGGTCCATTCTAAAACTGTAATCAGGGGCGGCCTGTCCATTGTGGGCGCACAAGTGCTGCCTCCCCTATCCACCACCGCCGCCCTCCCTATCCATGCGCCTGGCCCCTTTCAGGACGCCAGGCACATGAATTCTTATGGTGGGGTGGGCGGGGTGTGTTTTTTGAAGCACCTGATTAGAGCCAGAGGCTCTAATAGGCTTCAAAATAGGGTGGGCTCAGGGTGCAGAGCATTGCATCTGGAGCCCACCCAGTTTTGTTGCAACAGCAATTGAACATTCGCTGTTGCAACACTGATCCTCCTCCCGGCCAATCGAAAAGCGGGTCTGATACCCGTCACCCGATTGACTGAAAGGACAGGCGATCCTATTGGACACCTAGGAGGACAGGAGGAGACACACGGCGGAGGTGAGGAGGAGAAAACACAGGAGCTGCTGCCCAATGTCTGATCCCAGCTGCTGCCTGATGTGCCCACTGCCTAGATGGGGTAAGTGCCAGTGGACCAACAGACAGCGAGGGGGTGGGGGGTTTAAGGTGCCGCGGGGGGGGGGGGTTGTTTTCCACCCCCAAATAAAAAAAACACCAGCTGACTTTAAACTTCTTCTGGTGAAGCCATTCCTTTGTTGATTTGGATGTATGCTTTGGGTCATTGTCATGCTGAAAGATGAGGTTCCTCTTCATAAAGGAAAAAGGAAAAAGTCCCACCCCTCTGCTGCTAAAAAACCCCACACGGGGGACTTTTTCCTTTTTCCTTTATATACATATCGGGGTGTGCAGCATTCTCTTGTCTCTTGTAGTGTCTTCACCATTTTTTATAGAGGTTCCTCTTCATATTCAGCTTTCTAGCAGAAGCCTGAAAGTTTTGTGCCAATATTGACTGGTATTTGGAGCTGTTCATAATTCCCTCTACTTTGACTAGGGCCCCTGTTTCAGCTAAAGAAAAACAGCCCCAAAGCATGATGCCACCACCATGCTTCACTGTAGGCATTGTGTTCTTTTGGTGATGTGTTGTGTTTTTGTTTATGCGCCAAACATATCTTTTGGAATTATGGCCAAAAAGTTCAACCTTGGTTTCATCAGACCATAACATATTTTCCAACATGCTTTTGGCAGACTTCAGATGTGTTTTTGCAAAATTTAGCCAGGCTTGGATGTTTTCCTTTGTAAGAAAAGGCTTCCTCTTGCCATTCTACCCCATAGCCCAGACATATAAAGAATACACAAGATTGCTGTCACATGTACCACACAGCCAGTACTTGCCAGATATTCTTGCAGCTCCTTTATTGTTGCTGTAGGCCTCTCGGCAGCCTCCCTGACCAGTTTTCTTCTTGTCTTTTCATCAATTTTGGAGGGAGGTCCAGTTCTTTGTAATGTCATGTTTGTGACAAATTTTCTCCACTTGATGATGACCGTCTTCACTGTGTTCCATGGTATATCTAATGCCTTGGAAATTCTTTTGTACCCTTCTTCTGGCTGATACCTTTCAACAATGAGATCCCTCTGATGTTTTGAAAACTCTCTGCGGACCGTAGCTTTTGCTGTAGGATGCGAAAATGAAAATGTCAGCAAAGACCTACTAGAACAGCTGAACTTTATTTGGGGTTAATCAGAGGCACTTTAAATGATGGCAGTGTGTACTGACTAGTATCTAACATGAGTTTGAATGTGATTGCTTAATTCTGAACACAGCTACATTCTCAGTTATAAGGCCTCATGTACACTGCTGCTGGTAAACAGACATTCAGAGGCAGTTGGATGAGGCTTTTCTTTGAAGGCAAAAAAATGAATTCAGACGCTGAGGTTTCCAGCGTTTCAGATGCCAAACGGGGCTAACTCGCTTTTAGCTGCGTTTAGCGGTAACTCGCGTTTAGCCGCGTTTTGTTTCCAGGCGTTTTTCATTTTTGGCTATTGTGGAAAAAAAAATGTTTTTTTTTTCAAACGCTTCTAAACGCAAACGGCAAACGCAGCTAAATGCGGCAAAATGGACGTTTTAAACGTGGGTTACTATCTGTCAAGTTAAATCGTTCAGGAGAGGTTGTAAAAATGTCCAGTGTACATTAAAGTGGAGTTCCACCCACTTTTACAACTCTTCAGCATCCCTCACTAAACTGTGCACTGTAAACGAATTGGATATTTTTAAAATTTTTTTCTCAGCACTTACTGTATATCTGCTGTATTCATTTTTCACTTCCTCCTCCCTGGCCGCGGCCCATCGCATCATTTCCTGTTTCCAATGCCTTCTGGGAAGGGGCGGCAACTTCCTCTGACACTGCCGTTGCTATGGAAACCTGACCTGAAACCTATTACACTGCTTGTGCTGCACTGAGCATGTGCGAGATCTGCAAGGATGAGATCCAGGAAGAAATACAGTCTGGCTTCAGATGCCCACACTTAAGATGGCCATGACCTGCTGTAAGTTTATAAAATAACAAACTACTGCTATAAACTAACAAAACAGACCTTAGTTTACAGACTAACTTTACTAGAATACATTAAGCTTGTGTATTAGAGGGGTATTTTTATTTAAAAAGTATAATTTCGGCTGGAACACCACTTTAAGCCTAAAGCCCCGTACACACGATCAGACTTTCCGACGGGAAATGTTGGATGTCAGGCTGTTGTCGGAAAATCTGACTGTGTGTATGCTCCATTGGACAATTGTTGTGTGACTTTCCGTCAACAAATGTTGGCTAGCATGTTTTCAAATTTTCCGCCAACAAATTTGTGTTGTCGGATTTTCCGATCGTGTGTACACAAGTCCGTCGGACAAAAGTCCAAAATACAAACACACATGCTCGGAAGCAGAAGCGGTCGGTCTTGTAAACTAGCATTCGTAATGGAGAATTAACATTCGTGACGAGGCAAATTATGAAATCTCCAAATGCAGCGCACAATTCTCTTCTTCTTTAAAGGGATATTAATGAAGCTGCTTTGCTGGTGATACTGATGGAGGTATTGCAAACAAATTTTCCATGACTTTTTTTTCTAGTGATATCAAGAGTAATATTATTATGTTTTTTTGTTTTTTTTAATTTGTGCAAGTTACCACAACACCATTATACTGTAGTTTATAAGATCAAAGATACAACTACGGTATGTTGGTGTCCCTGTATTTTTTTAAATGTAACTGCCTACTCCCAAACTGTCATTTGAAGTAAAACACATAGCCAAGTATTATTCTACACAATTTTTTTATTGTGCATTAAAAAAATAAAAAAAATAGACATGCTATCTGCCAATAGAACTTAACCAAAAAGTGCATTCTATGCATCCAAAAATATAGAAAATATACCAAAGCAATAACTCCAAGGCCAATAATAAATAACACATTATCTCCTCTGAATCCGCAACATGTCTGGTTGACGAACGGCCGTTCAGAAATTAACTGAAAAGCACGAAATGAAAAGCACAAATTGAAAAGCGCTAAATGAAAACGCGAAAAGAAAAGCTCGAATCAACACTCACCAACTTCTACTAACTCGAAATTAGCAGAAAGAGCCCAAAGGGTGACGCTAAAGAGCTGAAAAACCACGTAGTATGTCTAGTACGTCACTACATTCGGAATTGTTAGCCAACATTTGTGTGATCGTGTGTATGCAAGACCAGTTTGAGCCAACACCCTTCGGACAAAATTCCACGGTTTTGTTGGCGGAAAGTCCAATCGTGTGTACGAGGCATAAGGGGGTGTGCACACTTATGCAACCACATTATTTTATTTTTTTATTCTTACTTCCCCCACCACTAAAAGATTTAATTTTTTTTTTTCAATTGAGTTGTACTGTACAGTTTATAGTTTACATTAAAGGTGGAAAAAGTTCTGAAATGATTTATCTTTGTCTCATTTTTTTACATCACAGAAACCTGACATTTTAACAGGGGTGTGTAGACTTTTATATCCATTGTACACATTTTTTATTAAATTTTTTTTTTTTCCTAAACGCTTATCCTATCTCTTTGAAATATAAAAGTTATTTCAGCTGAATTGTTGCTGTGCTATTTTTTATTTGACATCTGCTAAAACATTTCCCATTCTGCCCTTTACATATCCATTTCCTGATGCATCATGGCAGCATACAATGGGTTGTGGCTCCACCCCCACAACCTGATAGGACTGGTTACCTATAAAGGTAACCCGGCTCACAGCATTCTCCTTTTTTTCCTCACCTGATCAGGACTGGAGTCGCGAGGTATCCCTTACCAGCGTATGTAAACAAGGCATTTCCCTCTTCTGCCTAGCAACATGACAGGGATCTACTGCTCCCAGTGATCGGGAGCAGTGATCTCTGTCATGTTCTAGTGAGCCAATCCCACCCTACAGTTAGAACACACTGAGGGAACACAGTTAACCCCTTGATTGCCCCCTAGTGTTTAACCCCTTCCCTGCAAGTGACATTTACTCAGTAATCAGAGCATTTTTATAGCACTGATCGCTGTATAAATGTCAATGGTCCCAAAATAGTGTCAAAAGTGTCTGATCTGTCCGCCACAATGTCACGGTCACGATAAAAATCAAAGATCGCCGCCAATACTAATACAAAAATATTTATGATAAAAATGCCATGAATCTATCCCCTATTTTGTACGCGATAACTTTTGCTCAAACCAAACAATATATGCTTATTGCAATTTACCAAAACTATGTAGAAGAATACACATTGGCCTAAACTGAGGAAGAAATTTTGTTTTTTAATATATTGTTTGGGCTATTATAGCAAAAAGTTAAAAATATAGCTTTTTTTTCAAAATTGTCGCTCTTTTTTTGTTTATAGCGCAAAAAAGAAAAAACGCAGAGGTGATTGAATACCCCCAAAAGAAAGCTCTATTTGTGGAAAAAAAAGGGCTTTAATTTTGTTTGGGTACAGCATTGCACGACTGCGCAATTCTCAGTTAAATTGACGCAGTGCCGTATCGCAAAAAAGGCTTGGTCAAGAGGGGGTTAAATCCTTCCGGGGCTGAAGTGGTTAAAGAAGCCCTTCTGGAAATAGTGAAGAGACAAGGTGGTAACAGCTTTGTAAGAGCTGAAATTGGTGGCAGACTCTGTGGTGGATGTGTCAGTAGATATCAAATGATGTTTTTCAAGAGCGGTGTGCCCCGCGGTCACGGCAAGGAGGGCATTATGGCTGAAGCCATGGTTTGTGGATCCCCCCTTAAAAAAAAACAAAAAAAACTGGTGCAAAATACCAGACAGCGGATCCAATCTATTTGGAAGTAGACTGGATACAGCCATTTCAAGGATGACCACTAGCAGGTCAGGGCGAATATCATCTGACAAAAAACAGAAAATTCACAAAGATCCAGCATACAGGCGGCAACTCCCAAGTAGATACAAAGAGGCAAAATCCTACGGACCAGGAAAAGGATTAGTAAAGGAACTGGAGAATCCAGGGGGTGCCTGAGTGAAGCTTTGTGCACACACCTGGATGGAAAATATTCAGGATCAGTGGGCCATATCAGCTATATTGGCGTGACATTGGTGGAAGTTTAAGGGGGGTCCACCTTTCTGGTACAATCATTTTTTATAGAAAAATATAACATCATGACAAACGTAATTCAATGCATAATTCAATGAACATAATGATCATATAACATTGATAGGTGGGAAGTCCACCTTTCATTCTCTTCCAGTCAGCCAGGCTACCAGAGCTAATGGAAAAAAAAAAATTCTGGTCCAGTTTGTAGCCGGATCAAATAAAAAATGAGCAATCATGAAGGTTCCAGTTTCCAGTTCCAGTTGCCCAGAGATGAGAATTTGGTTTACCTCTGTTCCTAGCGGAAAAAAAATCAAAATCGCGTAATCTGTATAACATGCACTTTTTCCTCCTTAAAATCAGGGGGAAATCGTGGGTGCGTGTTATACACCGATCCCTGCTGTTTTTGAGGGAAGAGGCACGAGCACCGCTGAATTACATAGAGCCGCGATCTCCTGTGTAACCGGTGCTCTGTCACTCACAGCCACGCCTCCTGGCACCGCATTGGGCCACTGTTCTGTCTATCATTTGAGCAGGGCCAGGAGGCGTGGCTGTGAGCGACGGAGCGCCGGGTACACAGGAGATCGCAGTTCTGTGTAATTCAGCTGCGCTCGCTCCTCCTCTTCCCTCGGAGACAGCAAGGACAATCCGATACTGGCGAGGCTGCAATGATGGGAAAGGTGAGGCTGCAGATGGGCACTGAACAGGCTGCATTGTTGGTCAATTTAATGGCTCCAGATGGGCACTGAGCAGGGTGCATTGATGGGCAATTTAGAGGCTGCAGATAGGCACTGAGCAGGGTGCATTGATGAGCTGTGACCCTAATTTTGCTTCAAAGTTCTTTATTTAAAATGTAAGTTTTTTTCCTTAAACTTCCCTCCTAAAATTGGGGTGCGTGTTATACATAGATATATATGGTAAATAAAAAGACTCAACAAGCACAGGAAGTTGGAGTCGTGCAAGATAGAAAATCTCCAATCAATTATATTATTGATAAATCTGGGAGACTGGATGCTCTGTAGGTTTATCAGACACCTACTTGTCCCAATTCATCCTCAATTCCTCTACCAGTTTCAGTGCCTTCTCTTCGACAGGGGCATCGGGAGGGGGTGGCTAGACGTGGCTGAAGCCCCGAATGTGCCACCGAAAAGCCCCGAGCCTCAGGCATGCAGCTCACAATTGAAAGCCCCGAGCGGCGAGCGCCGGGACCGATCTGATCCCGAGCGCCGAGTTTGGCCGAGTGCCATAGCAGGTCCCTCCTTCTGGAGCCTGCAACGCCTATGATGGACGTCCCCCTGGTCCAATGTTGGGACCGCGGGACGTGTGACGTCCATCATAGGCGCTGCAGGCTCCAGAAGGCGGGAATTACAATGCGGCCGCAACGCCACATCTCCGCTCTGCGCTCGGGCGGGCCGTTCTCCTCCTCGGGTCCTCCTCCTCCGACTAACTGCCTGGCTGCTGTGACACAGCACACCACAGCTGAGGTAGGTCAGACAGTGTATGTAAATGTCAGTGTAGGTAGGTCAGTGTATGTAGGTCAGTGTAGGTAGGTCACTACCGTCAGTGTATGTAGGTCAGTGTAGGTAGGTCACTACAGTCAGTGTATGTAGGTCAGTGTAGGTAGGTCACTACCGTCAGTGTATGTAGGTCAGTGTAGGTAAGTCAGTGTAGGTAGGTCAGTACCATCAGTGTATGTAGGTCAGTGTAGGTAGGTCAGTGTAGGTAGGCCACTATCATCAGTGTATGTAGGTCAGTGTAGGTAGGTCACTACCATCAGTGTAGGTAGGTCAGTGTAGGTAGGTCACTACCATCAGTGTATGTAGGTCAGTGTAGGTAGGTCAGTGTGGGTAGGTCACTACCATCAGTGTATGTAGGTCAGTGTAGGTAGGTCACTGCCATCAGTGTATGTAGGTCAGCGCATGTAGGTCAGTGTAGGTAGGTCAGTGTAGGTAGGTCACTACCATCAGTGTATGTAGGTCAGTGTAGGTAGGTCACTACCATCAGTGTATGTAGGTCAGTGTATGTAGGTCAGTGTAGGTAGGTCACTACCATCAGTGTATGTAGGTCAGTGTATGTAGGTCAGTGTAGGTAGGTCACTACCATCAGTGTAAGTGGGTCAGTGTAGGTAGGTCACTACCATCAGTGTGTGTAGGCGGGAATTACAACGCCGCACCACATCCCTGCTCTGCGCTCGGGCGGGCCGCTCTCCTCTCCTCCTCAGGTCCTCCTCCTCCTCTTACTGACTGCCTGGCTGCTGTGACACCGCACACCACAGCTGAGGTAGGTCAGACAGTGTATGTAAATGTCAGTGTATGTGGGTCAGGTAGGTCACTGTATGTAAATGTCAGTGTAGGTAGGTCAGTGTATGCAGGTCAGTGTAGGTAGGTTAGTGTAGGTAGGTCACTACCGTCAGTGTATGTAGGTCAGTGTAGGTAGGTCAGTGTAGGTAGGTCAGTACTATCAGTGTATGTAGGTCAGTGTAGGTAGGTCAGTGTAGGTAGGTTACTACCATCAGTGTATGTAGGTCAGTGTAGATAGGTCAGTGTAGGTAGGTCACTACCATCAGTGTATGTAGGTCAGTGTAGGTAGGTCACTACCACCAGTGTATGTAGGTCAGTGTAGGTAGGTCACTACTGTCAGTGTAGGTAGGGCAGTGTATGTAGGTCAGGTAGGTCACGGGCCAGCCAAAAAAAAAAGGCCTGCGTCACGTGTACACCCCCCCCCCCGTTTCCGGCCTTAGACTTCGGGCTGAAGCCCCTGGTCTTTTTGCCACCTAGCAACGCCCCTGCCCTTCGGTCTGTACATCTACCCCAGGGCATTCACAAAGGTCTTACTGTCTGCAATAGTGACGGGAAAAATACATTTTCCACAAGAGAAAATCCGTCATCTGATAAAGAAAGTCAAAAGTGCTTTGGGAGTGAAGTCTCTTCTAGCAGAACAGTGCCAGAGTATCCTTGGTTCTTCGTAACTGACCAATTGTTTCCAAATTGAACATTATCACATCAGACCCCAGCTAGAAAGGTTGGGGGGGGACATTTCAAAGAGCAGGCTGCTCAAAGTCATGTGATGTTTAGCTTATGAGGCATAGTATTGAATGCTCTTGCAATTAGAGTAGTGTTCAAAGCACTTCTGTCATTCACTCCTTATAGATGAGGAGCAAGATTTGTACTGTGCCTAGACAGCAGTGGAATAGTAGAATTCTGAGACTGTCAATGGAACTTCCTGTATCAATAATTGCAAATTTACCATTTTGACTTAGGAGGCTCTAGTGTCTGTCTCTCCTACACTTAAGCATTGAGTCACAGTGTCTCTTCCAGTGATGATGGATTTGCTCACTCATGGACAGTTTTGCCATCCAGCTCCAAGAGACTGCTTTTCATGGAATGGAAGTGGAGAGGCTGAGGCCACCAAATCAAGGGTGCTCAGTGCATGTAGTGCCTACCTTGTGTCGAGCCAGAGAGGTCTTCATGAATATGACTTACCAAAGTATATGGGAAAATTATGCACATCTCACACAGCAAAAGCCTAGAGTCCTTTATTACCTAAACCAGCCAAGGTTCTACAATTCTTATAACTGGGTCTGGACAGGGGCCTAGGTTCAAATCTGTTTAAAGTTCAAAGTTCTGCCTTGTCTGCACTTACAAGGGTTTAAGGAGTCCTTAACCCTTTAGTGACGCAATTCTTAAAAGGCTTGCATGAAGTTATAGACCTGCCAGGAAACCATTGTTCCCTATGTGGGACTTGCTATCAAGGCCTCATTTCTATCTTACAGAATCGGCTACACTCTGCAATCTAACCCTGAAAACCATGTTTCTGGTTGCTACAACCTCTGTGTAAAGGGTGTCAGAGCTGCAGGCTTTGTACTCAAGGATCCTCACCTAATGATCTACCCGGACAGACTAGATCTAAAACTCCAGACTGCTTTTATCCATAGGGTGTCTTTCTCCTTCCACTTTAACCAGGAAGTAAATTTACTGTCTTTCTTGGTTGAGTGAGAGAACCACATCCCCTGGATGTTGATCTAACTCTGGTGACCTGCTTGGCAGCTACATTTTCATTCAGGAAAGCTGAAATCTGTACTTGGTTCCAGCGTGGCTTAAGGCAGGGTCAGTCAGCATGAACATGTACAGTCACCTCCTAGATTGTTAAGGCAATTAAAAGAGCCTACTCTTTACAAGGCCTTCCTGTTTCTGAGGTCTTAAGAGCACATTCAACCAGGGCAGTGCCAGCTCTGTGGACAGCTTAGTGGTGAGTCTACTGAGGCTATTTACAAGTCAGCAATATGGTCCTCCCAGGACACCTTCATTACACTTTAAGAGTGACCCCGGTTCATGACAGTAAGATTTGGAAAATTCATTGTGTAAACTTACGGTACTGATGATTACAACATTTTTCTTGCACCCTCCCATATGGCGAGCTAGTTCCCATTGTATGCTGCCACGAAGCACCAGGAAAACGGAAAATTGTATACTCCCCTTTCTGTAATTTTTCTTTCCTGGTGCATCTTTGTGGCAGCATACAGATTCCCATCCAAATGGGAAGAGTTACAGAGAATGCTGTGAGCCGGGTCTGTCTTCAATTTATAGTTAACCAGTCCTATCAGGTTGTGGGGAGGCAGAATCAATCCATTGTATGTTGCCATGAAGATGCACCAGGAAAGGAAAATTACGGAAAGGTGAGTATACAATTTTCCATTTTCTTTTCCACAAATTCTGCAACTATGTAAAGAGTTCAATTAAAGATTCTGCAAGAACATAACATGCAAGGAAAACCTACTACAAGAAATAAAAAAACAAGAAAAATAGCCCTGGGACTTTAGATGAGGTGAGAGAGGTTTAGCCAATGTCCACAATGAACACTGAGACAAAATCAATTTATTCATTTCAAATTGTTATGTAACTGAGCGGTAACAACAATGATTGTGAGTTACCAGGCATAATAGCCAATGTACACAACACAGATGAACGTAAATATACAAAGATTTATTACAAATGTTATACATCAATGAGCAACAATAAAACTTGAGAATTGCTGGGTCAGTAAGTACACATACAAAATAAGATGATAAAATGTACATACATGTAGACAGGGAAGTATGTAAACATAATGCAGACATCAATAATACCCAGCATGTACCGGCATAAAATAAGCATCAATGAAGCCCTATGCATTTCGCGAGACCCTGCTCGCTCTTCAGGGGCGGATGCATGAATGTGGTATCTGCAATGTAGGTAATAAGATCAATAAATGTATGTGGTTGGTAAATGGGGGCAGATGGAATGATTAGGAAGAGAGGCCTGATGCAGAGACCTCATACTTACCGGAGTCTGAGATGAATCGCCAAACGCTGGATATCAAGATGGCAGCAGTGTAATGCATCCAGCTCGGGAGCTGAGGAGGTGGAACAAAACAAAGGCCATAATAGGGGAACATCCGGAGGATCAGCACGGACTGGATAGGGGTATTTCTCACTGCGGTCTCCACTTAGCCCCTTAAAATTGTGTCTGGAAAATGTCTGCAAGGATGCATATATATCAGAAGGCATCATAACTGCAAAATGAACTTAGTGTATAGGGTTCTAAGCTTTAATTTATATATACATAAAGATGTAAGTAAGTGAGTTAAGCTTATAAGGGTATCTTAGTATGCAAACTAGCTGAGATATGGAATATAGTAAATGCATGAATGCATGGTTAAAAAACTGGAATGGGCAGAGAGACTACGGGGCAATGTAGAATGATATAGTATTACATGTGTATAAAAACAATGTAACAAACCCAATGGGTGTCAGGAAAGTAAAAAAGTTGTACCTCAATAGGAGTGAAAAACATCCAATGGTTGTCAGTAGGTTCTTAGAGATGTGACCGCTCTATCCAATCGCCAAGTAATGAAATCAGAATCCCAACCGTGCTGAACGTCCAGATATACCCACAGGACCCCCGAAGGCTACACCCCCAGCGTCATGTACGGGCGGTGACGCATGGGCGTCCAAAGACATCCACCATCAAAGGGGGGTGCACAGATGCAACAACCACCCAACCGTCCGGGATGACCCACACAGCCCACACCTGAGTTACCTAATGGAGACGTCAGTGTATGGGCGTGGAAAACATGGCGCCGATGTGCAGGTGGCCACCCCCGTCAACAGACAGGAGAGGACAGCAAGAGATCAAGAACAGAGCTCCCCTATGCACATCGCAGCCCCCGAGCTGGATGAAAACCACCACCACAAAAGACCACCAGCGAAAGGGGAACAGCCCAGCCCAGCAAGGCCTCCTGGGAGCAGTATGCAAATATAACTGGCCAAAGAGTGATAATACACTGGATGTAAAATGGACAAAGGCTAATGGTAACAACAGACCAGTGTGTGGGCTGAATGGGTGTCTTCCACCCGGGTTCAATCAAAAAAGGAAGATAAGGTCTGGTGTGACCCCTCTGACACCTCCATCCCTAATAGTGCACAAAAAAACAAGAAAAATAGCCCTGGGACTTTAGATGAGGTGAGAGAGGTTTAGCCAATGTCCACAATGAACACTGAGACAAAATCAATTTATTCATTTCAAATTGTTATGTAACTGAGCGGTAACAACAATGATTGTGAGTTACCAGGCATAATAGCCAATGTACACAACACAGATGAACGTAAATATACAAAGATTTATTACAAATGTTATACATCAATGAGCAACAATAAAACTTGAGAATTGCTGGGTCAGTAAGTACACATACAAAATAAGATGATAAAATGTACATACATGTAGACAGGGAAGTATGTAAACATAATGCAGACATCAATAATACCCAGCATGTACCGGCATAAAATAAGCATCAATGAAGCCCTATGCATTTCGCGAGACCCTGCTCGCTCTTCAGGGGCGGATGCATGAATGTGGTATCTGCAATGTAAGTAATAAGATCAATAAATGTATGTGGTTGGTAAATGGGGGCAGATGGAATGATTAGGAAGAGAGGCCTGATGCAGAGACCTCATACTTACCGGAGTCTGAGATGGATCGCCAAACGCTGGATATCAAGATGGCAGCAGTGTAATGCATCCAGCTCGGGAGCTGAGGAGGCGGAACAAAACAAAGGCCACAATAGGGGAACATCCGGAGGATCAGCACGGACTGGATAGGGGTATTTCTCACTGCGGTCTCCACTTAGCCCCTTAAAATTGTGTCTGGAAAATGTCTGCAAGGATGCATATATATCAGAAGGCATCATAACTGCAAAATGAACTTAGTGTATAGGGTTCTAAGCTTTAATTTATATATACATAAAGATGTAAGTAAGTGAGTTAAGCTTATAAGGGTATCTTAGTATGCAAACTAGCTGAGATATGGAATATAGTAAATGCATGAATGCATGGTTAAAAAACTGGAATGGGCAGAGAGACTACGGGGCAATGTAGAATGATATAGTATTACATGTGTATAAAAACAATGTAACAAACCCAATGGGTGTCAGGAAAGTAAAAAAGTTGTACCTCAATAGGAGTGAAAAACATCCAATGGTTGTCAGTAGGTTCTTAGAGATGTGACCGCTCTATCCAATCGCCAAGTAATGAAATCAGAATCCCAACCGTGCTGAACGTCCAGATATACCCACAGGACCCCCGAAGGCTACACCCCCAGCGTCATGTACGGGCGGTGACGCATGGGCGTCCAAAGACATCCACCATCAAAGGGGGGTGCACAGATGCAACAACCACCCAACCGTCCGGGATGACCCACACAGCCCACACCTGAGTTACCTAATGGAGACGTCAGTGTATGGGCGTGGAAAACATGGCGCCGATGTGCAGGTGGCCACCCCCGTCAACAGACAGGAGAGGACAGCAAGAGATCAAGAACAGAGCTCCCCTATGCACATCGCAGCCCCCGAGCTGGATGAAAACCACCACCACAAAAGACCACCAGCGAAAGGGGAACAGCCCAGCCCAGCAAGGCCCCCTGGGAGCAGTATGCAAATATAACTGGCCAAAGAGTGATAATACACTGGATGTAAAATGGACAAAGGCTAATGGTAACAACAGACCAGTGTGTGGGCTGAATGGGTGTCTTCCATCTTATTACTTACATTGCAGATACCACATTCATGCATCCGCCCCTGAAGAGCGAGCAGGGTCTCGCAAAATGCATAGGGCTTCATTGATGCTTATTTTATGCCGGTACATGCTGGGTATTATTGATGTCTGCATTATGTTTACATACTTCCCTGTCTACATGTATGTACATTTTATCATCTTATTTTGTATGTGTACTTACTGACCCAGCAATTCTCAAGTTTTATTGTTGCTCATTGATGTATAACATTTGTAATAAATCTTTGTATATTTACGTTCATCTGTGTTGTGTACATTGGCTATTATGCCTGGTAACTCACAATCATTGTTGTTACCGCTCAGTTACATAACAATTTGAAATGAATAAATTGATTTTGTCTCAGTGTTCATTGTGGACATTGGCTAAACCTCTCTCACCTCATCTAAAGTCCCAGGGCTATTTTTCTTGTTTTTTTGTGCACTATTAGGGATGGAGGTGTCAGAGGGGTCACACCAGACCTTATCTTCCTTTTTTACTACAAGAAATAAGGAAGCACTTGTCTCCCCACATCATACAAAGCATTTCTAGGATATTGCCACAGTAAACAATTGTAAAAACTTTCTGTTCATAGGAAAAAGGACGCTCTTATCTGTATTGTATTGTAGTGAATTACCGTATTTATTGGCGTATAACGCGCACTTTTCCCCCCTTAAAATAGGGGGAAAATCGTGTGTGTGCGTGTTATACTCCGATATAGGCTGCCGCCGAGGGAAAGGAGGGGACGAGCGCCGCCGAAATAGAGCCGGATCTCCTGTGTACTCAGCTCTGCTCGCAGTCACGCTCAGTCCCACCCTCTGGACGGCTCCTAGCATGGACGTCCCGGCATTGGACCGTCGTTATGTCCATCATAGGATCCGGGCCAAGGGGCGGGACTGGGCGTGACACAGGAGATCGGGCTCTATTTCGGCAGTACTTGTCCCACCTATCCCTTGATGGCAGCATATATAACAGCAAGGCTGCAGATGGACACTGAGCAATGCTGCAGATGGACACTGAGCAGACTACAGATGGACACTGATAAGACTGCAGGTGGGCACTGATAAGACTGCAGGTGGGCACTGATTAGGCTGCAGGTGGGCACTGATTAGACTGCAGTAGGGATGAGCCGAACACCCCCTGGTTCGGTTTGCATCCAGAACATGCGAACAGGCAAAAAATTTGTTCGAACTCGCAAACACCGTTAAAGTCTATGGAACAAGAACATGAATAATCAAAAGTGCTCATTTTAAAGGCTTATATGCAAGTTATTGTCATAAAAAGTGTTTGGAGACCTGGGTCCTGCCCCAGGGGACATGTATCGGTGCAAAAAAAAGTTTAAAAGCGGGCCTTTTTTCAGGAGCAGTGATTTTAATAATGCTTAAAGTGAAACAATAAAAGTGTATTATTCCTTTAAATTTCGTACCTGGGGGGTGTCTATAGTATGCCTGTAAAGGGGCGCATGTTTCCCATATTTAGAACAGTCTGACAGCAAAATGTAATTTCTAAAGGAAAAAAAGTAATTTAAAACTACTTGCGGCTATAATGAATTGTCGGTCATTAATAAAAACGGCATGGAATTTCCCCACAGGGGAACCCCGAACCAAAATTAAAAAAAAACATGCGTGGGGGTCCCCCTAAATTTCATACCAGGCCCTTCAGGTCTGGTATGGATATTAAGTGGAACCCCGCACCAAAATTTTTAAAAAAATAGTGTGGGGGTCCCCCTAAATTCCATACCAGGCCCTTCAGGTCTGGTATGGATATTAAGGGAAACCCCGCACCAAAATTAAAAAAAAATTGGCATGGGGCCCCCCTCAAAATTCATACCAGACCCTCCAGGTCTGGTATGGATTTTAGGGGAACCCCGCGCCATTTATTTTAAAAAAATGGCGTGGGGTCCCCCCAAAAATCCATACCAGACCCTTTTCCAAGCACGCAACCTGGCAGGCCACAGGAAAAGAGGGGGGACGAGAGAACCCATGTTGTCAGAGGGGGGCGGGGTCACCCGGTTACGTAAACAGGTGACCCCGCCCCCTCTGACAACACGGGGAAAGCCATTGGGAACTCCCAGTACGTCAGAGGAGAGTGGGGTCACCGGGTGGCCCCGCCCTCCATTATATAAGAAGTGTCAGAAGAACCGAAGCGTCACACGGCGGAAGACTCCCACTGAGGTGGATCGTGCAGACGGAGCGGAGAAGAAGCAGGAGGAAGATGCGGGACGAGAAGAGTGGAGGAAGAAGAAGATGGAGAAAAAGAAGATGGAGGAAGAAGAACACCAAAGGAAGATCAGAAGAAAGAAGATGAAAGAAGAAGTAATTAATAAAAGGACTTGTCAAAAACTGTCTCTTGTGTTTTTTAATCTTTTTGACACTTTTTTTGTGAAATGGTAGGGTTACATTCGTACCCCATTACCAATTCACACGGGGGGCCAAGATCTGGGGGTCCCCTTGAACCCCCAGATTGGGGGGCTACCCCAAAGCACCCTCCCAATGTTGAGGGCATGTGGCCTGGTAAGGTTCAGGAGGGGGGGTGCTCTCTCGTCCCCCCCCTTTTACTGCGGCCTGCCAGGTTGCGTGCTCGGATAAGGGTCTGGTATGGATTTTTGGGGGGCCCCATGCCATTTTTTTTTTAAATTTTGGGCGGGGTTCCCCTTAATATTAATACCAGACCCGAAGGGCCTGGTATGGAATTTAGGGGGACCCCCACGCCTTTTTTTAAATTTTGGTTCGGGGTCCCCCTGTGGGGAAATCCCATGCTGTTTTTATCAATGAATTTTTATGTGTATTGTCGGACTGACAATTCATTATAGCCGCGAGTAGTTTTAAATTACTTTTTTTCCTTTACAAATGTCATTTTGCTGTCAGACTGTTCTAAATATGGGAAACATGCACCCCTTTACAGACATACTATAGACACCCCCCAGGTACAAAATTTAAAGGAATATTATACTTTTATTGTTTCACTTAAAGCATTATTAAAATCACTGCTTCCGAAAAAAACGCCTGTTTTTAAAAACTTTTTTTTGCATTGATACATGTCCCCTGGGGCAGGACCCAGGTCCCCAAACACTTTTTATGACAATAAGTTGCATATTAACCCTTAAAATTAGCACTTTTGATTTCTCCCATAGAAAATTCATTATAGCCGACACCGCTATTACTTCATGACTTTTTTTTCCCTTTAGAAATGTCATTTTGCTGTCAGACTGTTCTAAACACGGGAAAAAAGTGCCACTTTACAGGCATACTATAGAAACCCCCAGGTATGAAATTTAAAAGAATGTTTCACTTTTATTGTTTCACCTTAAGCTTTATTAAAATCACTGCTCCTGAAAAAATGGCCGTTTTTAAAACTTTTTTTTGCATTGATACATGTCCCCTGAGGCAGGACACGGGTCCCCAAACACTTTTTATGACAATAACTTGCATATAAGCTTTTAAAATTAGCACTTTTGATTTCTCCCATAGACTTTTAAAGGGTGTTCCGCAGCTTTCGAATTTGCCGCGAACTCCCAAATTGTTCGCTGTTCGGCGAACAGCCAATGTTCGAGTCAAACTCATGTTCAACCCGAACATAAAGCCCATCCCTAGACTGCAGATGGGCATTGATTAGGCTGCAGATGGGCACTGATTAGGCTGCATATGGGCACAGATCTCGCTGCAGATGGGCACAGATCAGGCTGCAGATGGGCACAGATCAGGCTGCACTGAAGCTGCAGATGGGCACAGATCAGGCTGCATTGATGCTCACTGACCATTATTTTGCTTCAAAGTGGTTTATTTAAAAAAAAAAAGTTTTTTTTTACCTGAATCTTCCCTCTTAAATTGGGGTGCGTGTTATACGCCAATAAATATGGAACATATTACACATACCTGAATGTGTTTGGTCTGCTGCCTCATGTTGCCATATACTGTAAATCTCTGTTACAGGTTTGACATTGGATCTCTTGGATGTCACTCTGGACTCCCAGAGGAAACAGCCAAAGCTCAAATTACAGACAATTGCTCCCAGTTTATTCAGGTATAAGCAGTAATTACAGCAATCAAGATGCAGCCTGTTTGTTTCCAGAGGTGATGTGACTTAGTGGTGATGGGAGATGCAACCTTTTTACAGAAATTGTTCTCTCTATTCAACATACAGATTTACATTATACAAAACTGAACATATTTACCCTCTACAAGCAACTTTCATTTAGGATGGTTGGAAAGAACATGAATACACTCAAAATTACAGATAAAGCGAGAAATCATTTGCCCAAAACAATTCCTATTAAAACAAATGACTGTATTAGCAGAGTGTTGTAGTATATTAGCCACAGTTTAATGCAGAACGTTTTATTTTTAAAGTGACCCTATTGCTATCCCAAAGAGATTAAATGAGATGCCTCCTGTGAAAGAATAGTCAATCCGAAAAGACTGGGAGAGAAGTGTCCGATAGCAGTGGTGACTGGTGCTCTTGAATGAGCTCAGCCTATTCTTTTCAGGGTGCATTTTAATGTTTGTTTTTTTATAAATATCAACAAGGTCACTTTCAGTAATACCATTTGTTGGCTAAATTAAGTTGCTAAACTTGTGAAGAGAATTTTGTTTAAGCCTGGTTAAGAAACCTAAGCTGTTTCAAAAGTCTGCATCTTTAATAACAATGGTTGAGAGCTTGAGCAATATTGCTTCACAATAAATAACTTCTCAGTTCCTCAATGAGTTCCAAGGGTGCATTGAGGAGGCCTTACAAAACCACCAAAAGGTCCCACTGGGGAAAGATTCCAGATGAAAATGAGGAACTTCTCTTGAAAAGAGGCTCTTTCGACAAATTTACTTCCAAAGTAAATCCACGGGACTGCTGTCTTCATCATGCTGCTAATGTTTTATCAACCCCATCCTGACTACACAATTAAACAGGAGACCCAAGGTTGAAAAGAAATGCAGCTCTTGGAAAGCCAGGCATAGGAAAACTTCTACATTTTTTACATAAATGCTAGAGGTAACATTCTTACAGCCAGAAAAGTTTATGTCAACAACTTGGAAATACCCTCATTCTTTAGGAGCTACTGATCACTAACCAGCAAGTTCATGTGCATATAGCAATTGGCTCTGATGGATCAGAAAAATCCAGGGGCAACCAAAGCATCAGTAAACCCACGTCATATAAATCTATCAATAAATGGTATATTGCATGCTGTTCATACTCAGTCACTATGAGATTTGTTTTCAGTATTCTGCAAAAAAGCTGGTTGATCCTGCTGTTCTCTATCCCTCCTTTCTGTCCAAGTCCCCAATTCGGCTAGGGATTTTGCAGCTGTGGTGGCAACTCTGCGCATGCTCAGTTTTCAGTGAGTTTCTGTCAGGGCTGGGCTATCAGTCCTTCCTTCTCTGTGCTCAGGTTGCTCAGCTGTCGGTTAATTGCCAGAACTCTACATTCCACAGTGGCTCACCTGTTGATCATCTCCTGCTCATCAGTCAAGCCCACAGTCAGCCCCTCCTGGCTTTTTAAACTGCCTGGTTCATTTCATTAATTGCCTTTGCCTTGGTCAAACATATCTAGAGATTCTCTGCTGTGTTCCTGTTGAAGATTTGCCTGGCTGACATCCCTCCTGGTTCCTGATCCTGTCTGCTGCCTCTGACTTTGCTGATTTCTGACACCCTGATTTCCTGGCTTTTTTCTGACTACCCGATTTGGCTACCGAACCCTGGCTATGTTTTGACTACGTTTACCAGTTGTACCATTTTTGCCATTTCATTAAAAGGTGATTTTTACTGCATTTTCTGTCTCCATCTGTTTCATGGTTCCTGACAGTAGTCAAAGGCCATGAATTCAGAAGATGCAGGCAATCCACCTAGTGGTAATTTTTTTTACAGGTTGAATGAGCAGCATCACCGCATAGTGTTACAGATGCTCCTGATTCTCACTGCTCACCTGGATCCTCCCACTGTGGCTGTTCCGCGATTTGGGGGCGATCCAGTTCAATGCAGAGGGCTTTTGAACCAGGTCGGGATGTAATTTGAGATGCTGCCCCAGGCGTTCCCCACGAACAGAAGCAAAGTAGGCTTCATCATTTCTTTGCTTTCTGATAGAGCGTTGGCCTGGGCAAGCCCTCTATGGGAGACACAAAAAACCCACTGTCCTGAGTTACCCAGAGTTTGCGGTTTCCTTTAAAAGGGTATTTGACGTTCCCGCATGCTCCACTTCTGCTGCCAAGAGCCTCCTGTCCATCATACAAGGTATGAGAACTGTTGCCGATTTCGCCATTGAGTTCCATACTCTGGCAGCAGAGGTCACTTGGAACAACGAGGCCCTCGTGGCTGCTTTTTCTTATGGTCTCTCAGATAACCTCAAAGATGAGCTAGCAGCCCGAGACATACCTACAGATCTGGAGAAGTTGATCATGTTTGCCATTCTCATTGACTCCAGACTTCGAGAGAGACCTTCTTTTAAGGAGTGCTTGCGGGAGCCTCCTGTATGTTTGGCTCTGAGCTTTGCAGTCCCACCCTTGCCTCCCTCACCTCCCATGCCTCCTGGTACCGAGTCTGCCAGTGAAGTAGAACGCATGCATTTAGACTTCACACGTCTCGCTGCGGATGAGAGGACCTTTAGGAGGAGGGAGAGTTTGTGCCTTTATTGTGGCCAGGCAGGTCACTTTTTGAAGTCTTGTTCTGCCCGTCTGGGGAGACACTTGCACCTGAGGTCCTGTAGGGGACAGACCCTAGCTGGTGTTGTTACATCCAGGGCCGTCTTCAACGCAGGGCAAATGAAATGAGGCACCTGCCCTGGGCCCAATCTTTGTTGGGGGGCCCAAAGCATTGAGCCCACGCTACCCGGGAATTGACGCTTTGCAGAGCGCACAGAGGACATGGGAGGCTGTATTCCCAAGCTAGCCAGCAGAGAGGGGGCGGGGGCGGGGGCGGGGCCGGGAGCTCCATTGACACTCTGACCCTACCCTATGCAGCCTGTATGCTTGGAACAGAGCAGAGCGGCTGTAGTGAGAGCAGTGATCGGAGTGTGAGCGTCTCTGGAGCTTCAGGCCCCGCCCCCTCTATACTGGCTGAGGAATACAGAGTTCCGGGGGGCCGGGAGCTCCACTGATGCTCTAACCCCACCTCATGCCTGTATGCTCAGGGTGGAGCAGTTGTAGTGAGAGCAGAGAGTGGAAGCCCCGCCCCCAGACCTCTGGCTGTATGCAGTGAGCTCAGCTGTCCAGGTATGTCCTTACACCCATAAAATGCTTGACTGCTGAAACTCTGAGCTGTGTTATTCAACTGTAAAGCTGTGCATTGTTGAAAGTTCTCTGACCATCTCCTGTATAATGTCTGCAGTCTCTGATTGTCACCTGTAGCATGTCCGCAGTCTCTTATTGTCACCTGTAGCATGTCCGCAGTCTCTGATTGTCACATGTAGCATGTCTGCAGTCTCTTATTGTCACCTGTAGCATGTCCGCAGTCTCTGATTGTCACCAGTATAATGTCTGCAGTCTCTGATTGTCACCCGTAGCATGTCCGCAGTCTCTTATTGTCACCTGTAGCATGTCCGCAGTCTCTGATTGTCACTTGTAGCATGTCTGCAGTCTCTTATTGTCACCTGTAGCATGTCCGCAGTCTCTGATTGTCACTTGTAGCATGTCCACAGTCTCTGGTCATCTCCTGCAGTATATTTGCCGTCTCTGATGTTCTCCTGCTGTATATTTGCAGTCTCTGACCATCTCCTGTAGTATTTGTATATATGTGTCGCTTTACTTGCTCAATTATTTGGGATTGCTCCACTTCTCAGCGAGTGGTAATAATGTGGATTAACCTGTAGCAACCAATCAGTGAACAGTAGTGATCTGCTGTAAACCCCTAGCAACTAATCAGTGAGCGCTAATAATGTGCAGTAACCTCTAGCAACCAATCGGCAAGCAGAAATTATGTGTTTTAACCTTTAGTAACCAGCCAATGAGGGGTAAGGATAGTCTGTAACCTCTGGCAACCAATTGCAATAGCTGTGTGATCTACTGCAGTAATCTGATTCTGAGTCCACCTGCTATTTTTTGTATGTCTCGGAGGGGCCCAAGAAAATGTTTGCCCAGGGCCCAATCAATATGAAAGACGGCCCTGGTTACGTCCCTAGTTACCTGATAAGCCTCTAGTTTCGGTTATCCTTTCATGGTCTGAGTCGTCCATCAATACACAGGCTCTAATCGACTCTGGGGCTGCAGGCCTGTTCATAGACAGTGCCTTTATGTCTAAGCACTCAATTCCGCTGCAGCTTCGTGCCACTCCACTTGCCATTGAGGCTATTGATGGGAGACCTCTACAGCCTGCCCGTGTGACTCATGAGACTGCTCCGTTGACCATGGCCTTAGAGGCTCTTCACCATGAGATAATCCAATTTCAAGCCATTTCCTCTCCTCATCATCTGGTGGTTTTTGGTTATCCTTGGTTACAGAGGCACAATCCCTCTTTTAATTGGCTTCTTGCTGAGGTTCTTTCCTGGTCACCACAATGCAGTAAGACATGTTTTTGGAAAGTGGCTAAGGTCTTGTGCACCTCTTCCCTCTCCTCCTTGCCAGAGGAGTACCACAAATTTAGCGATGTCTTTGACAAGGGTCAAGCCGGTAATTTGTCGCCACACCAGTTGTATGATTGTGCAATTGACCTTCAACCTGGTGCTATGCCTCCCCATGGCTGGGTTTACCCTTTGTCTGTCTCGGAGGATAAAGCTACGGAGGACTATGTTGCTGGCGCACTTTCTCAAGGGTTCATCCTCAAATCCTCTTCTCCTGCTGGTGCTGGCTTCTTCTTTGTGAAAAAGAAGAGTGGTGAACTGAGACCTGGTATTGATTATAGAGGCCTTAATCGCATCATTGATTACGAAATTATTTGACCGCCTCAAGGGAGCAACGCTTTTTACAAAGCTCTATCCGAGAGGGGCATACAATCTTGTGAGGATCAAGAGGGTAATGAATGGAAAACTGCATTTAACACCAGGACAGGACATTATGAATACCTCATACTGCCGTTTGGCCTTTGTAATGCTCCTGCAATTTTTTAGGAGTTTATCAACGATGTCCTCCGAGATATGTTGCAGCAATGTGCGGTGATTTATCTTGACGATATGCTCATATATTCTAAATCCCTAGAGACCCACCACACAGATGTCTCCCATGTGCTACACAGGTTGAGAGATAATAACCTGTATTGTAAGTTGGAGAAGTCTAATGGGGCCACAGAACGAGCCAACCAAGCATTGGAGCAGTTTTTACGCTGCTATATTTCTGACCACCATAACAACTGGTTGGAACTACTACCTTTGGTGGAGTGTGCTCGCAATAGTGCCGTCAATACCGCTTGCCGATTGTCTCCATTTATGGCGAATTATGGTTTCCAACCATCCATGTTGCCTGACTCATTTGTTCCTCCAAGAATTCCTGCATTAGAGGAGCATCTCCGCAATTTTCGCTTCACTTGGGTGCAGATCCAGGAGTCGTTGCGGCGTGCCAGTGAAAGGTTCAGACTCCATGCTGACCGCCGACGCCTATCTGCGCTTCCTACCAGGTTGGGGAGAGGGTCTGGCTGTCATCTTGTAACCTCCGACTCCGTGTTACCTCACTGAAACTGGCACCATGATTTATTAGGCATTTCCGTTATCTACGTAGGATCAACCCAGTGCCTTATGCATTAGACCTTCCGTTTAACATGCGCATTTCGAATGCTTTTCATGTCTCCTTATTGAAACCTTTGGTGTGCAACTGCTTCACCACCTCGGTACCACGTCCTCGCCTGGTGAAGGCCGAGAACCATGAGGAGTATGAGATACAATTGATCATTGACTCACGTAGGTTCCGTGGGTGCATACAGTACCTGGTTCATTGGAAAGGGTACGGTCCAGAAGAACGCTCTTTGGTCTCATCCTCAAATGTACATGCTCCTGTCCTCCTCTGTGCTTGCCATAGATGTTTTGCCCTAAAACCTGGTGGTCCTCCGAGGGAGAGGGTTCATTGAGGAGGAGGCACTGTCAGGGCTGGGCTCTCAGTCCTTCCTTCTTTGTGCTCAAGTTGCTCAGCTGTTGGTTAAATGCCAGAACTCATCATTCCACAGTGGCTCAACTCTTGATCATCTCCTGCTCGTCAGTCAAGCCCACAGCCAGCCCCTCCTGGCTATTTAAACTGCCTGGTTCATTTCATCAATTGCCTTCGCCTTGATTAAACACACTGTATCTGGAGACTCTCTGCTGTGTTCCTGTAGAAGACTTGCCTGGCTCACTACCCTTTTGGTTCCTGATCCCATCTGCTGCCTCTGACTACGCTGATCTCTGGCTCCCCGATTTTCTGGCTTGTTCTGACTACCCGATTTGGCTACCGAACCCTGGCTATGTTTTGACTACGTTTACCAGTTGTACCATTTTTACCATATTATTAAAAGGTGTGATTTTTTATTTCATTATCTGTCTGTTTCATGGTTCCTGACAGTTTCTATGCTGAGCATTTCCTCCCTATAACATCTGAGCAGCCCATGTGACTATAGAGTCACACATGTGGGTGTATACACAGTGGTACACCTTTATTAGGTACACCTGTTCAATTGCTTGGTAACACAAATTGCTAATCAGCCAATCACAGGGCAGCAACTCAATTCATTTAGGCATCTAGACGTGGTGAAGACGACTTTCTGAAGTTCAAACAGAGCATCAGATTGGGGAAGAAAGGGGATTTAAGTGACTTTGAACATGGCATGGTTGTTGGTGCCAGACGGGCTGGTCTGAGTATTTCAAAAACTGCTGATCTACTGGGATTTTCACACACAACCATCTTTAGGGTTTACAGAGAATGGTCTAAAAATGAGAAAATATCCAGTTGTGTGGAGGAAAATGCCTTGTTAATTTTAGAGGTCAGTATTAGTATCCAGTTATATTATGTGCATTTAGATAAATAATATGCATAATACCTTTATTCATGTAGCATTCATGTAGGAGCTGAAAAAGTTAGGATTCCCCACTACTGCACGGCCAGGCACACAGCATTTCCTTCATGCATTTAAACACAGAAATCAGTCCTTGGCTTGTTTTTGATGTTTTATTAGGGGTTGATAACTTAGATTGGGAAGGGAGTTATGGGATGCCCAACTTGAACAATGTCCAGAAATATTAACAAGGGGACAACTTCACTACACTTCCTCCTGCACAAACTTGGTTCACACACACCACAACTACTGATCACTCCAGAAGAACTAACAGTCTCCAATGTCAATTCACCATCAGCCCATTACAGGCTAGGGACATCCTGTCCCTTTTTGTGGGTAAAAGTAACGCATTATGGAGTGAACAGTCTCCTCTTCTGCCTTCCTGTAGCTCCTGATCCCAGTTCCATTGTTGCAGAAGATACCAGCCCCCCTGGCTGCTTTCTTCCCCAAGCCTCCTGACTGACACACTTCCCCAGTCCTCCTAATTGGCACACTCCCATGGAGCTTCCCCAGGGCAAGGATGAAGACTTAAGCCCACCGCTGTATTCAGAGAGCAATGCTACAGCTGACAGTCTCTCCCCGCACCAGGCTGACCTTACTCACTGTCCTTGCTTGCTTTCTCCCGCTACCTCTCCTGAAGGTTCTCTTCCAACTGCCTCCTGTGGTGGGATCCTTCCAGGCCAGCTAGCCCGAGCTTCTAGCCTGAGGTAAACCCCCTCTGGCAAGGGGATCCCTCAAGGGCCACCGGCAGCCTATCCTTAGCATTGCATCTCCAGCTTCCACCCAACTCCCCTGCTGGAATGGTCCATCTCTATTTATGGGATTCTCTCAGTCCCCTACCAGCCCATTCATAGGGATTGGCTGAGGTCCCATAAATATTCAAGGCATCTCCTCCTCACCCCTGCCCACTAGTTCTAGAACATTCTTCAATATTCTGGAAAAAGGGGGAGGCACCAGAGAGCTGCCAGGATGAGTCATCCAGTCCTGAAATCTCATAACCCTGACCCAATTAAGCCTCACAGATTTACAGCATGAGTCAGAGTTAGATTTTCCTACACTACACTACTAGTAGCATACACTAGAGGGTGCTACACCGACAGCTGCAGAAATGGATTACCTGTTGAAAACATTTTTCAGTTTAGAAGGTTGTGCAGCACCTGGGCACAATTTGTAGCTGCAGGTGTTTTGACAGGATCCACAACATCTGCTAGACAGGAATGTGTGATATAGCTGATACACAACACCCTAAATCATAGGATACATTTCTTTCTTCTCAATGAAACTGCAGACACTGGGGCATTTTTTCATCCACTGACACTACTAATATTAGGACATGTCATTCCTCTGCCACTGGTCACTATAGTACACTATGTGGCCTGCTAGTAATCCCTTCAGGTTGCTGCGGTGCACTAATGACACTGCAGCTGTTGCCTTTCTTTTCTTTCTTTTGCTTTTCTTTTGGAGTGATGCCTAAAGTGCAGCATGTATCCCGATTTCTGTACGGCTATTGTCCTTTATGCTGCTCTCTCACACTTACTGACTTTTAAGCACCTTAAACATCCAATAAGGCATTTAGCCATGCTTAATTTTTTTACACTTACTTTTTAACTTTAAAGCAAATCTGACTATTTTAGATTGCAATAGACTTTAGCATTTTTAAAAGAGAAGTATGGAAATTATTTAAGTTTTTTTGGGATCATACTTTTTTTTAATCAAATAGTTTTTTATTAGATCATACTTACCTAGGTGGATGCAGCATCGGTCCGATGCTGAATCTGCCCCCAGCCCGCTCGAGCAATCAAACACCATCAATCGCTCAGTTCTCAGGGCTCCCTGAGCAGAGTGCCGTCTGCTCTGTCTCCCCCCCCCCCCCCCCACTGGAGCTCTGGGCAGTGGAGGGGACGGGAGCAGCCGGCTCAGGCTTGCTAAGAGGCTGAGCCAGGTGCCGGTCCAGGCATATGGGGGGATCTTGACAGTCGCAATCTTTCCAGAGTCTTGACCGGCTCTGTGATGTCAGCCCACTATCAGCTGAAAATGGGTCACATTAGTGCAGCTTTTGCTGTACTTCTCCTTAAACCCCTTCCCATGGTTACAGCGCTGGCTTACTTTCCCAGGATGGCTACCATGGGCATCCTCCCATGATCGCGCTGCCTGCAGGGCCCCTTTACCATGTGATCAGCTGCGTCCAATGACAGCTGACCCGGTTATCGATTTTCCTTTTCCGCTGACAGCATGCGGAAGGGAGAAGAGAGTCGATAACAGGCTTGTGTTAAAGGGACATCTGATTATCAGTGATTATCAGTGCAGTCCCACCAGTGCTGTCAATCAGTGCCCAGCAGTGCTGTCAATCAGTGCCCACCAGTGCTGCCAATCAGGGCCCATCAGTGCTGCAAATCAGTGCCCATCAGTGCTGTCAATCAGTTCCCATTAGTGCCTCCTCATCAGTATCACATATTAGTGCTGCCTATCAGTGCCGCTACCAGTGCCCATCAGTGCCACCTATCAGTGCCGCCTATCAGTGCAGCCTCATCAGTGCCTCCTTATCAGTGCACACCAGTGCCGCCTCATCAGTGACCATCTGTACCGCCTCTTAAGTATCGCCTAATCATTAGCGCAGCCTATCAGTGCCCATAAGTGCAGCCTCATCAGCGCACATCAGTGGAGAAAAATTACCTGTTTGCTACATTTTATAATAAACTATGAAAAATGTTTTATTTTTTCAAAATGTTTGGTCTTTTTTCATTTATTTAGCAAAAATTAAAAAACCCAGTGGGGTTAAATACCACCAAAAGAAAGCTATATTTGTGTGAAAAAAGTGATTAAAAACTTCATATGAGTATAGTGTTGCATGATCGCGCAATTGTCATTCAAAGGATGACAGCGCTGAAATCTGAAAATTGGCCTGGGCAGAAAGGGGGTGAAAGTGTCCAGTAGGCAAAGTGGTTAAGGTTGTTCCTAAAAAATGTGCTCCATCAGCAAATTTTCCAGTTTTGTCAGTAAAAAAATTGTGAGTAGTTGGCAGCCCTGGCAGCAATACAAAAAGAATGGCACATCCGAGATGAAAAATAGAAGTTTATTTAAAAGTCCACAGGTTAAATAGCATGACACACAACAGACAGGGTACCCAGCAGATGCGTTTCACACTAATCATGCTTACTCATTGAAAATTGGTTCCTAGTGTGTATGTTCATTTATACCCAAAAAGCATTGGGGTGGAACCAATCAACACTGGATAGTAGGGTTGTCCCGATACCACTTTTTTAGGACCGAGTACAAGTACCGATACTTTTTTTCAAGTACTCGCCGATACCGATTACCGATACTTTTTTTTAATGTCACGTGACAGTTTTTTTTTTTTTTTTAAAGGGGGGGGGGGGGGTTGGGGTGGGGGTGGGGGTATAGTGAACGGTGTCTGTGTGTGTGTTTTTGTTTTTTTCATTTACATTTATTATTTTTTACAATTTTTTTTTTATTCTTTATTGCACTATGTGTGTGTTTTTTTGTTTTTTTTTTAATCAGCCCTGTTGGGGGGCTTTGGTGAGATATCAGGGGTCTTAACAGACCTCTGATATCTCCCCCTTGAGACAGAGAAATAGACTGAGGATAGAGATTCCCCAGTCCCTTTCTCTGCAGCCTCAGCTGCACTGAGAATGAATGGAGAGAAGACAACGGCTCCTCTCCATTCATAAACTGACATACAGTAATCACAGGAGATTACAATGTTTCAGTTATGTGAATGGACAGAGTCAGCTGACTCTCTCCATTCACACAGCGGAGAGAGACAGCAGAACGGAGGGGACAGAGGAAGAGAGAGGGGGACAACGGAAAGCCGGAATGGATGGGCACAGCGGAGGGGGACAGAGGAACGCATGGGGACAGCGGAGGGGTGCAGAGCAAAGAAGGAGGACAGCGGGGGGGGGGGACAGAGGAACGGATGGGGACAGCGGAGGGGGACAGAGCAAAGAAGGAGGACAGCGGGGGGGGACAGAGGAACGGATGGGCACAGCGGAGGGGGACAGAGGAACGCATGGGGACAGCGGAGGGGGGCAGAGCAAAGAAGGAGGACAGCGGGGGGGGGGACAGAGGAACGGATGGGGACAGCGGAGGGGGACAGAGCAAAGAAGGAGGACAGCGGGGGGGGGACAGAGGAACGGATGGGGACAGCGGAGGGGGACAGAGCAAAGAAGGAGGACAGCGGGGGGGACAATGCAATGGAGCAGGACAGCGGAGGGGGACAGAGGAACGGAGGAGGACTAAGGAGGAGGAGGTGACAGTCAGCGGTGATCGCGTGTGGGGGAATTACAAGCACCGATCACCACTGTATGTCACTAAGCAGCTGAAAGCCGCGGGGGGAGAAGCTTGTAACTCCCCCACACGCCCATCACCGCTGACAGTCAAGGTATCGGCGGAAGCATCGGGAGCATTTGCCCGAGTACAAGTACTTGGGCAAATGCTTGGTATCGGTGCCGATACCGATACTAGTATCGGTATCGGGACAACCCTACTGGATAGGTTGAGTAAACACCTCCCATGAACGGAACAAACCCCGAGGGTGAGAAATGCAGCAGCTACTGTAAGTGGAAAAGAGGATCAACAATGCCCATCTGCAGCTGCATGCCTCCCTGTGTACTGTGCATACCACACTGTGTCCTGTGCATGCCTCCCTGTGTCCTGTGTATGCCTCCCTGTGTCCTGTGCATGCCTCCCTGTGTCCTGTGTATGCCTCCCTGTGTCCTGTGCATGCCTCCCTGTGTCCTGTGTATGCCTCCCTGTGTCCTGTGCATGCCTCCCTGTGTCCTGTGCATGCCTCCCTGTGTCCTGTGCAGCCTACCTGTGTCAATGTGCATCCTCTCTGTGTCCTGTGCATGCCTCCGTGTGGTGATCTGCAGCCTCTGTGTGCCGATCTGCAGCCACCATTGCACCAATCAGCGTGTCATAAAAACATACGGCGGCCATTCCAATGTTCAAAAGCCGCGCCTCCTCCTCGTCTGTGATAGGCAGAACACTCAATTTCCCAGCAGCCAGTGTTCAGCCTATCACGGACGTCTGCTCATCCTCATACCACGGACGAGGATGAGAGGATGTCAGTGATAGGCTGAACACTGACTGCTGGGAAATTGAGTGTTCTGCCTATCACAGACGAGGAAGAGGCGCGGCTTTTGAACAGTGGAATGGCCACCGTATGTTTTTATGATATGCTGGCCGCCGTCTGTCTGCATGACACGCTGATCAGGTAGGCAGATGGCGGTGACTCGAGTATAAGCCGAGGGAGGCACTTTCAGCCTAAGAAAAAGGGCTGAAAATCTCGGCTTATACTCGAGTATATACGGTATATTGGAACCATACATCAATAAATGAAATAATTTATATATAAAATAACAAATAATATAAATCATTAAGAGAAGGAATGAAAGAACACTCAAAAATCTACTGTAAATCCATACCAAAGTTTTGCTACGTTGGTGGATTTACCTAGCCTAATATCGCCCAAATGCTCTCTGAAACTATCTCATAATTTTCGGGTAGTTTGTCCCACGTACTGGATGTTGCAGGACCTGCATGTAATAACATATATGACATAGGTAGTGTTACAATTGAAGAAACCCTTCAAATGTACAATTCTATTGTTGCTACCTGATGTCACATTCTGACCCCCAAGAACATGTGGACAACATGAACAATCTCTTGCTCCACATCTAAAGTTACCTTTGAAATGTAGCCATGTTGTAGATTGTTTAGATGTGGGACAAAAGAATGTATGAGAAAGTGGTACTTAAGGACCGAGCTTTGCTAGGTATAAAATTAACCCCATCCTGTAAAATCCCCATCAGTGATTCATCTTCAAATAGGAGTGGCAAATACTTATTGACTACACCCCTAACCTGATAAAATTCCGGGCTAAAAGGGGTAACTAAGGCTGGTTTGTTGGTGTACTTGTGTTGCACTCTTTGATGAAGGAGTTCTTCCCTATTCTTACTCCTGGCAATCCTATAAGAATGTTCCAAAATCCAATGGGGATAACCTCATTGTCTAAATCTGTTGTTTAAAGCCTGAGCCTCGCCTTCAAAATCACTGTCCTCGCCACAAATGCGGCATAAACGGATGAATTGTCCCACTGGGATCCCTTTTACAGTATGTTTGGGGTGATTTCGACTGTGCCATAAGAAGGCTATTACCCGCCAGAGGTTTCCTATATAAACGAGTTATCATGCAGTCCTGGGATGCAACCAGAAGCATATCCAGGAAGCAAATATCACTAGTTTTCATTTGTCCGGTGAATGTCAAATTGCTATTGTTGGAATTGAAATATGTCAGGAAAGAGTTCAGATCACCCATTTGTCTATCGCAGACGAACAACAGGTAATCTATGTAGCGAAAGAAGGTATGGATGTGAGATCTAAAGGGGTTTTCATCTCCATAGATGTGGGACTGCTCCCACCAACCCATAAATACAGTAGGTTTGTGAGTGAGGGCGAAAATTTCACCCCCATTGCGGCCCCACACCTCTGGAGATAAAACATCCCATCAAAAATTAAAAAATTAGTTAAAAGATATTCAAGGACCTCCAGAATGAAAAGATGTTGAGGAATAGATAAATCTGTGTGATGGCTCCTTTTCAACTTTTTCAACATTAGATTTATGTACTATACCATGTTTTGGTGAACACTGATCAATCAATTATGCTGTGTTGATACACATGCCAATATTTACCGGGTTTGATCTCACACCCAATATCACTTGCTATATACAAGTGTAATTTTTTATTGTTATACTTGTTTCACGTTTTCAGATGTATGCACATTTATGATTATCAGTATCTTTTGTGTGCACTCCGTTTGGGGAGTACACAGGTCTTCATAATTTATGTTTTCAGAAAGTCATCACTTTTATTTGTATGAGTTTAAATAAGAAGAACACTAGTCACAGGTGTCAAGCACCATAGTTTGAGTTATCATTTATATACTTTCAAGCTCATTGAATTGAGGCTTTTTCTAGTAAAACGTTGTCGTGCAAGCTAATCTCCAGACGCACATTCTGGTGAATTTTCTGCCTGATAGCGGACAATATTTTTTAAGCGCCACATTGTTATATAAGTTTAAATAGAATGATATTGCCTGTTTAGCCAGGTGATGTGGAATGCTGGAATATAAACTGGCGACATCACGTCACCCAAACGTAATCATGTCTCCACATCACCCCCTTCATGGCATTTAAAAGATGGTTGGTATCCTTCAAATAAATCAGCAAATGACATACCAATGATGGTAGCTCACCATCCAACCAGTGTCCCAACTTTTCATTCAGAGAGCCAATGCCCGCAACAATGGGTCTTCCATGCAATGGATCTAACCCCTTATGGGTTTTGGGTAAGTAGCGAAAAGTTGGCAAGATTGGACATTCAGGAACAAGAGATTCTGCTTCCCTAATGCTGAAAACACCCAAATATAAACCCTTCTGAATCAAATTATACAGTTCACCTTTATAAGTTCTGGTGGGATCCCCCCGCAACCTCCTATAGGCATTTTGGTCTGATAGCTGTCGAATGGCCTCTGCATGATATGCAGTAGTATCCATGACAACTACCACACCACCCTTATCAGAGTTGCGTATTACTATAGAGGAGTAATTTTGCAAATTGCGCAAAGCAATTCTATCTGCTACGGTAAGAATATCAGTGTGAATCCTTCTGGCTTGTACCATAGTGGCTAATTGGACCAAATCTACACATTTCTGAAATCTATCCATACCCGCAGTGCAGGAATTAATAGGATAAAAATCAGAGTGTTTATCTATCCTGACTCTATTAAGACCTTCACTAACAATGTCTTCCAAACGAGCTGTACTACCTCCTTCAACTGCTAGATCCGTAAGATCTCTGTTATCGAGCAATGCTCCTGAAATGAAAAAACATCAGAAATATCATCATAAAAAACATAATTTTCAACACAATCCTGTGCATCAGTGTCCGAAGTTAAGTAATGTTTCCTAATAGTGACATTTCTAATGAACCTATTGATGTCTAACAAGGTCCCAAAAATATCAAAATGTTCTGATGGACAAAAGTATAATCCTTTGGACAGAAGTGACAGCTCAGGAGGACTAAGAACCCTACCTGACACATTCAAAACATTATTCAATTATTCCATGACTGGGGTCGGAAGGAATAAGAGCTCCCTGCTCCTTATTTTCTTGCCTCCTCGCCTGGTCTTTTTCCTCCTCTCTTCCGACTCCCTTTGGATTTGGCCTTGTATTTCCTGTTTTTTAGAGGAGCGGGAGTACTCGTACCTTGACCAGTCTCTGAACGATCCACCTGTTCCACAGAATTAACCAATTCTGTGATTGCTATGGTATTTTCAAAATATTCTGCTTTTTTTTTAAAACGTTGGCCACGATTCCACGGTCGGTTATTCCTCCAAGTGTAAACATTGCCCGATTTGTAATCACATTTATCTTGCATCATCTTTTCCTTCTTTCCTGCAATAATGTCCTTCTCCAGCTGATTCATCTTGTCGTCCAATTTCTTGTCTAATTCAACAAACTGTGTTAACTCTTTCAACTGTATTAGTTCCTGTTGTATAGTGCATATATCTTGTTGCAACCTATTAATTTCTTTGGATTCAATAATGAGACTCATCAATTTATGTGAACAAGTAGATAAAGTATCTGTCCATCTTGTCTTTAAATCCTCATCAAAAAGGTCAAAGGTGGGAAACTTCTTTATTCTGAGTCCGCGTGGTATGCGTGCAAGACTCAGATATTTGCTAAGTGTTGTTTTGTCCCAATATCCCAATATATGTCCTTACCCATAGTACGTTCCAATTTCCGGAATGATAATCCTAAAGAGCCCACATCGTCATCATTGTTAGTGCATAAAATATATTGAATGTTAACTCATAGTAGGGTTATCGTTAGGCATGCGGAAAGTGCAGCTAATTTGTTGGGGATCATGTGTTGTCATGCTTTAAATATATTACTTAAATAGTAAGGAACAGCAGTGTAACCAATATAAAGGCCGTGTGGCTAGAGTGCCCTGTAGCAATATAGCATACAATGTATCCAAAGTAAAATTAAAGGTATGAATCACGGGAATCTTGTGAGGATAGTCATATATAGCATTTGAAAGTAAACCACCATGTAGAAAGCATATATAGCATGAATAGATCACTCACTCTGAAAGAAATCCCACAATGATATAGTTGGATAATGGAGAAAGCTGAGCTGGCGTAGGCGGAAGTCCGTTAGAAGAGCAAAAGGGTACACACTGCTCCAAGCTGATAGAAGGTCTCAACCTTTTATCAGCAGATGTGATTCTTTGGTCGCAGACCCAGGCAGGCACCCTGTGTGTACCCTTTTGCTCCACAGGCTCATTATGGGAATACACTCAGCGCCCCATAGTGGGATGGTGTGGCAGACACAGACAGAAAAGGAGAAATTTTTACTTACTTGCAAATTCCATAGCTTGGAGTACATTACAGGACACAGGCTGACTATGCATAGACCCTGGTTTATAAGATGATACATTTAGGTGATTGGACACTGGAAAGCTGTCCCCCTGGGCATCCCCCTATGACCCTTCTCGACTCTGTGAGTTCTCAGTTTTGTAGCAAGATATTGCTACAATATATGGAATCTGTAAATTATCCTCTTACCCTATACAGTACAGAACATAGACACTATTCATAGACAATGGGACGTTCCCAAATAATGAATGAGAAGGGTGGGCAATGACTAGTAAAAACAAAACTGTGCCAACAGGCCCAACAACAACAAGAGTCAATAGACCCAATTTCAGAGTGCCGCTGCAAGATCCTTGCAGAAAAAAGCTGCATTCGCAGAAGATTGGCTGTCCACCTGGTAGAACATTGAAAAATGTATGAACAGAGGACCAGATGCTGGTGTTGGTGCTGGGCAACAGAGGCTTAATTTTGCATGCCCAGGGAACACCCACCAACCTATTAGAATGAGTGTGTAAAAGTGCAGGAGGAGTTTTGTTCATTAGAGTGTAAGCTTTGCCGATTAGTTATCATATCCATCTAGCGATGGTGAACTTGGAAGCAGGATGTCCCTTGTGAGTTCCTTTTGGATAGAAGAATGATAGAAGCTGTTGTTTTGAGGTAGACAGGGATGATTCTGACTACATCCAGGCAGTGAAAGCAATTTCCTTTGGGTGCTTTGGAGCAGGGCACAAAGAGGGAAGGACAATATATTAATTGAGGTGGAAGACTAATACTACATTAGGAAGAAAGGATGGTCTTGGGTGTAAGACCACCTTGTCCTTTTGAGCAATAGACAAAACTTATACCTGTCCTTTCAGAGTGCATACAGCCAAGTTCTGGTCAAGTCCTTTTTGTAGAAAGGCCAGAACATGAGGCACAGAGTAGTCTCTGGGATTGAATTGCCTATGGAGCATAATAGATCTTTCCTGGTCCTTCATGACATATTAGGTTGAAGATGTCAAAGTAAAGGGCCCATTGCCTTGGTCTAGGAAGTGACAGCTGAGGTAATTCACCTTCCAATTGTCCACTGTTCAGATGTGGACAGAAGTGATAGCTGAACAGTGTTTTTCTGATCATGAGATGATCAGGTTTGCTTCCTTCAAAGCTGCATGACTTCTGGTACACCCTTGAGGATTTATGTCGGTCACAGCCATTGTATGATTGCACCCTGCATGGGTGACCTTTTAAAGGGGGAATCCAGTGTTGCAAAGCCATCCTTATCACTCTGAGCTCCAAGATGTTGATGGGGAGCTTGGCTTCCTCTGATGGCCATGTTCCTTAAACTGTGACTGCCAACAAAATCTTGCCTTAGAGAGGTCTTGAATGAAATCGTACAATTGGGACAACCTCGAAGGAGGCCACAATGAAACCCAAATCTCTCATGGAGAATCTTTGATCTCAAATCCCATGTGTGAGTTCTAAGAGAGAGAGAATGTTTTTTTTTTTTTTGGAAGAAAGACTTTTGCTTGGGCAGTGATTCTAAGCAGGCCCAGTTATTGCAGGTAAGGAGAAGGCTGGAGAGAAGATTTTTGGGTTGGGTTGACCACCCAATCAAAAGCATCTAAATTGTCCTGTGGACATTTGAAGATACTGTAGCTAGAAGGAATATGAGTCCTTCAGAAGAATATTTTCTAGATATCCTGTGACCTGAATGCCTTGAGTTCTTAGAAGGTGCAAGGGACATTTGCAGATATTCTGGGAGCAGAGGATACGCCATATGGCAATGCGACAAACGAACTGATTGCCTCACACTGCATCAGGTAGAAAGCACTGATCAAGTGGATAAATGGGAATATGCAGGTATGCATCTTGGATGTCTAAGAATGTAATTTACTCTCCTTGACTCAGAGAGGCAATAACTGACTTTGTGGATTTCTTGCAAAATTCAAATGCCCAGCACATGCAAACTGGAAGGAAGACTGGGTAAAGATGGAAGCTCTGTCAGTGGTGACAATGTGTGGCTGGAGGGATCTGCTTTACAGGTACGTCTGTCATAATGTGCTAGTATCACATTAACCTGCAGGGGAATTTTTTTTAACAAGAGTTAACTACCACTTTAGGAGAGTCTCAAACTTCCTATCTGCAGAATGTTTGAAGGAAGGATTATCTTCAGTTGGAAGAATGGGATGTTTGCTTAGAACTGAGATGGCAGGGTCTACTACTGGGACAGAACACTTTTTGTAAACTCTTTTTACACTGGATAGAGCTCATCAATGTTTTTGTAGGGGTAAAAAATCTTTTTCAGATTGATCCAGTTGTCATAAATTTCCCATTGTGTTTGTTCACAAATGGGTAATGTCTTTTTGGAGTTAGCAGGTTTCTTTGTAACCAAAGGGGCATGGCTTTTGCGCACAGCAGAAATGAGCATAATAACCCTGGCAAACATATTGCAAGAAGCTGTAAATCCAGCTGCACAGGAGCTTGGGGGTGAGAAATCTTCCATGGCCTCCTCTGACACTGTCCTCTTCATTCCATTCTATATCTGCCTCTTCTAGGGTGGGTATATCAAGATCCAACTCTCGTAGGGATGGTGGAGCTGGAGAAGGAGCCTGGAGAGTAATGGCTGTATTTAGTTACATAGTTACATAGTCGGTAAGGTTGAAAAAAGACTCCAGTCCATCCAGTTCAACCTTTGGTGTGTGTGTGAGCAACTGTTCTATATCCCTGTATGTTGTGATTGTCAAGATGCACATCTAAAAGTTTATTTTATAATTAGTATTAAAGTTGTTACTTTTCCAAGCAATTGTGACATAGTTGTAGTAAAATATTCCTTGGTCAGGTAGGCTGTTTGTTGTGTGCCTGAGATGGAGCTAGAATCAGAATCACATGCAGAGACTGGTGTAAAGTCGGGTCCTGCTGTGTTGCAATGGAAACCTTGTCACTATGAGACTAAGTGTTGTGCAGGCCTTTGGCAGAGTAAATGTTTTGTTTTTGCCTAGTTTCTGCCATTTCTATGAGTGAGGGTATTCCCTTGTGGGGGAAGTGGAAATGGGGTAATCGTGTCTGAGAATGAGTATGCAGCAACCCAGGTGCAGAAAATACTGTAGCAAAGTTTTTGTGGCAGAAAAGACCTGAGTACCTTATAAGGCAGACATTACTTTAAAATGTAGCTCCTGGTAATCTACCTGAGACTAAGTTCTGATGGTTAAACTTAAGTGTCAAGTTTGAAAAGTTTACACTGTATAACTGGATATGTTTCAAACATATTTCCTGTTTCCTGATAGTTTTAAAATATGAATGCATGCTATTCAGGATTGTGGGGCTACAGTAACAGTTTGAGATACAGGATGACCCTCTCTTTCCTGTCCATGTTGTTGATCCCTATATAGGGCCCAGCCTTTGCCCATTACAGTGGGTATCTGGGTTCTATAGGAATGGACCATGACCTTGGATCTGTATGGCACTCTGTGGATAACTACACACATTGCACAGAGTGCCAAGGTGAGTGCCCATGCAGGATACAGTGCCCAAAGCAACATTATAGGTTTACCCAATGGTGTTGGGTCTTGATACGGTTCCCAAGGTTTTACTGAAGTTGCACTGGTCCAGGTGCACTGTTTCTATTGTGATTTCTCTGTAAGTGAGAAGATCTCCATCACCTTAGGACATTAGCAAAAAACTCACAGAATGGGGTAGAGATCTCAGAAGCTGGCCAGTGTTCAATCACCTAAAGGCACCAGCCTATAACCCAGGAACTATGAATATTAAACCTGTGTCCTGTAGTGTACCATTAAGATAATATAAACATAGTATTCCTGCTTGGCTGCATGAAGCAGGCAAAAGGCTCCTGTGAAAATACTTATAATCTGCAAGCCTTGTATTTCTGGTTCTGGGTAGCAGGATATCTGTCTCTCATGTGCTGTCCTGAAACAGGAGTGGGGAAATTCCAGTTCCGTGGAGAAACAATAATCCACTCCATGCCAACACTATATATTGCAATGTTTCTTTTTATTGAAGATACTCACCTGTTTATGTTCATCAGAGATAGAATTTTAAAACGAGTATCAAGCAGGGAGTTCTTCCCATACAATGATCACATTATCAGTCTCTTGTAGCAAGTAGTAGTAACATTGCTCGCAGCAGTCTGTTAAGCAACAATTATCTCATTCTCAGGACATCGCCCACAGGGTGAATATTCCAAAGAACAGGCTGTCTGTAATTTGACCACAACCTCTCTAGAAATCGCTGGAAAAGGCCTTCATGGTAACAGGGTGATGAGGATTCTGGGAAGTCCTGTCTACACACTGAAAATGTTTACAATTCTAGCTAGGGAGATTTTTTTTTTTTATATATAGAAGATCAAGGCTGGCTGCAAATTAAAATAAAGAGTTTTTGTTTTAAATTTAACCCACAATGACTTATACAGCATTGTAATATCATTTGTAATGAAGCTGGAGTTCTTCTTTAAAGAATTAGCAGTCCTAGCAGCTCTTGAACGTTGTTAGCTGCCAAGGTGTGTTTAAACTATTCCTCGGTAGCCGCCATAAGGCAGACAGTGTTTAGAGTCTGGCAGAGCAACTTTTACAAAGTACTCTGAAATCCACATTGCTAAAATGTAGCAGAGGAAATGAAATAATGAGTGTCTGTGTGTTTGTGTGTCATCTGGCAAAATAAATGGCAAAATTCAGGTAAAAGTATTTTTTATATTAACAGTGTATTTTATTCTTATTTTTAGGCCCCCGAACATTATATATAATAAGAAGAACCTGAAACCTAATCGCCACAGCAGTTAGAATAATTTAGCCCTGATGTGACTAACAGTACTTCTTCATACAGCTGCTTGCTGGATGCATTTAATTATAAATGGGAACGTGGAGAGCCGCGTGGAAAATATATGTGTGCAAGCTTTTACTATATCAGATCTGGCTAGTGTCCAAAGCAATTACATTAGGTAGCAAAACAGAACCTTAGCTGAACTCTTAAAGCTCACAAAAGTTTATCTTAAGAGGTGAAATAACTGGCTAGTGTGCATTGTAAAAGTCTGTCAGACTTGGACTCTTTAACTACTGTACCTTATGTCAACAAAAATATTGATTTAAACATGCTTTGCATTAAAAAGCTGTGCTGGGCCTCGTGCTCTGGATAGATCATCTGCCAAAAACTTGGCAGAGGTTTTCTATGGTCCAAAACAGCTGTTTTTATTTGGACGACTTCCTCCCTCCCTTCTCTTTCTCTCCCCCCTTCTCTCTCCTCCAGTAAGGAAAAGTAGAGGCACATTTTTTTTTTCTGGTACAGAACCCTTGTCTATCACTACTACAGTTGTTTTTTTGTAACGCATAAGTGGCCCCTAGTATTCTCTGCCAACATAATGGTGACCTCTAGCAGTCTCTTCTATCGTGTCAGAGCTCTCTTGTAATGGACATGGCTAAGAGGAGCATCTCTCTGCCTACATTGCACTGGTTCACCATGTCTATTCCCATTTGACCTCACCCGTCAAGCCATGCCTGCCAGACAGTTTAATTATTGTGGGTATTGTTCATTTTCACACATTGCCTAAATATTGATTGTTTAGCTTGTATTGGGAATGTCCATCATATTTGAGACAGTTAATAAAAAATAGGTTCCGTTGTTTTTTTCAGTAAAAAAAATTCTGGTGAGTTGGACATCTTGGGCAGAGAGCACATGAAATATAAGCTCACAAGATTTCTGACAGGATCAACATTTTTTTTTTTTAATAGATAGAGCAAAACACTTTCAGTGCTGTCCAGATTTACTGTAACTGATCAATAAAAAGCATATAAGAGAAATTCATTATTAGGGTCTACATATATTTTAACCACTTGCTTACTGGGCACTTATACCCCCTTTCCTGCCCAGGCCAATTTTCAGCTTTCAGCGCTGTCACACTTTGAATGACAATTGCGCGGTCATGCAGCACTCTACCTATATGAAATTTTTATCATTTTTTTTCACACAAATAGAGCTTTCTTTTGGTGGTATTTAATCACCACTGGGGTTTAATTTTTTTTTGCTAAACAAACAAAAAAAGACAGAAAATTTTGAATTTTTTTTTCATATTTTGTTACAAATTATAAATACATGTATAAAAAAAATAGATGGCACTGATTAGCAGTACTGATGGGCACTGATAGATGGCACTGGTGGGCACTGATTAGCAGTACTGCAGGGCACTGATTAGCGGCACTGAATAGGGGCACTGATCTGCACTGTGGGGGACCGATGTCCGTCCAACAGAAGCCGATTAGCGACTTTAATCTTCTCTTCAAGCTGACCGCCTGAGGAAAAGAAAAAAGCTGGCTTCTGTTTACTTCTGTGACCAGCTGTCATTGGCCCTTTACCCAATCTGTTATCAGACGTGTCCCATGGACTCGGTGATCACAGAGTGCGATGCCCCAGGGGGTGCACGGGCAGCACCAAAACTGGAGGATGTCCATTTATTCCCTTCCGGCAATGTAAGCCCACGCTGTAGCCGTCTTTCAACTATAGCGCGGGCGCCAAGTAGTTAAAATCCAACGAAAGGCTCCTGTATGAAGTTCTAAAAAAGTCTCAAATCCATCTTTTATGTGATGCACAAGCCTCATAAAATAAACAAAACACATCCTTCACCTTCCCTGACTCATGCTCCTTCATTCATGTCTCACACACTTCCTCTCCTAGACACTGCACATCACAGTAGGAGGGTTTTGGCAACAGAGGCTGTGCTTTCAATCCAGAAAGCAGTGGGAAAGCCTAGGTGTGGCGTGACCATCTACAGCAGGCATGTCCAAAGTCGGGCACGCGTTCAAGTTTAATGCGGCCCCACTGCTAATTTGGATATATATATCTTTTGTGGCCCCCAACAAATCATTGAGGGGCCACAAAAGATATATACCGTATTTATTGTTCTGGCAGCCTCGGAGGGGACAGGGAGGGGGGTGGGACGCGTGCCGTCAGATTACATACAGGAGAATCTCCTGTTTACTCGGCGGCCTCTGTAATGGGAAGTCCCATCTCCTGGGGTGGCATTGGATAACAGTTCTGTCTATAATAGAAGGTGGGACTTTGTATTAAAGAGGCCGCTGAGTAAACAGGAGATTCTCCTGGATGTAATCTGTTGGTGCTCGTCCTGACACCTCCCTGTCCCCTACGAGGCTGCCAGAACAATAAATACGGTATATATCTTTTGTGGCCCCCCAATGATTTGTTGGGGGCCACAAAAGATATATATATCCAAATTACCAGTGGGGCCACATTAAACTTGAACGCGGACTGGACTTTGGATAACATTAGGTGATTTTTCATTGGTTGCTATCAGTTATTATTTAGGGGAAAATAGACGATTGATGTGTTGCTATTTCCTCTTACATATTAAAGCTGTACTCTGGGCTAAACAAATATAGTCTTGCGTATTTTTGTTTGACTCTTGATGTCTTCTGCGTTTTTCTTCCAGAACTGAGTAGTAATCCAACATAAAACAACCACTAAACAGCCCCTCGTGCAGGAGCTCCTCCCATGGCTCTGTCTCTGTACAGGTTATATTCAGCACACTGATGATGTCACTGCTACTTTTACAAGGTTATAACTGGACCAGGATTCATATTCTTTATGGCATTTGAGGAATATAATGAAATTAACCACTTAAGCACAATTAACCACAAAATCACGTACCTGTACGTGATTGTGTGAATAGGCTCATGGGCGCGCGTGAGCCGCCATATCTCCACTCCCGCTGTGATTGGACACAGCGGGAGCCAATCAGCGGGTCCCGCTGATCGTTCGCAGGAAAGGCAGAACGGTGGTCTGCCTATGTAAACAAGGCAGACCACCGTTCTGCAAGGGAGTGAAATGGAGATTTTATGTTTCTGCTAAGCAGAAACACAGATCTGTTTTCCTCCAGTGTATCCACTCCCCCCACAGTTAAAAAGCACTCCCTAGGAGCACACTTAACCCTTTGATCGCCCCTGATGTTAACCCCTACCCTGCCAGTGTAATTTATACAGTGACAGTGCATTTTCTTAGCAGTGATCACTGTATTGGTGTCAGTGGTCCCCAAAAAGTGTTACTTAGTGTCAGATTTGTCCGCCGCAATGTCACAGTCCTGCTGAAAATCACTGATCGCCGCGATTACTAGTAAAGACAAATCTATAGTTTTTAGACACTATAACTTTTGCGCAAACCAATCAATATATGCTTATTGGGATTTTTTTTACCAAACATATGTAGCAGCATACACATTGGCCTAAATTGATGAAAAAAGTAGATTTTTTAATATTTTTTATTTGATGTGTTTTATAGCAGAAAGTAAAAAATATATATATATATATATTTTTTTCAAAATTGTCAGTCTTTTTTTGTTTATAGCGCAAAAAAGTAAAAAACGCAGAGGTGATCAAATACCACCAAAAGAAAGCTCTATTTGTGTACAGCGTCGCATGACCACGCAATTGCCAGTTAAAGTAATGCAGTGCCGTATCGCAAAAAAAATGGCCTGGTCAGGAAGGGGGTACAACCTTCTGGGGCTGAAGTGGTTAAAGTCCTTGTAAATGGAGTTCAGCTTTGAAAATATAAAAACCCTTTGCTTGCCACATTTTTCTCTTCTATCACAAGATTTGACACACTTGTCATCTAAAGTAAACCTACAAATACAGTTGAAATTTTGCAAACATCTATTAGCCCGTTAAAATCTCAAAGAACCCATGTAATCTATGTCAAGCAAGTTGGTACCACGTGTAATGTTAGAATAGTGAGTGACAGCAGAAAAGAAGACTCATTTTTTTGTCTGATTATAGATCTATGTTTAGCCCAAGCATTTTTGAATCCACCTTACGTTGAATTAATATTTCGGCTGGAAGTCTATTCCAAGCATCAACTACTCAACTAACTCTCCTGCTAGTTTGAGGACATGTTCCTGTGTTCTTGATCTTGGCTTCATATTGAAAAAACTGCCCCCCTGAACCTTATTCACCCCCTTGATGTGTTTTAGGGTTTCACTGTCTTCCCTTTTCCTTCCAGATTGTACATGTTAAATTCCTGAAGTTTCTCCTGATATGCTTTATCCCTCACACCTTTCACCACTTTTGTTGCCCGTCTCTGGACTCATTCTCTATGGCAGTGTTCATACTGGCATTAAAAGCAGATGTTTGAGAAGCAAAAAAAACGCCCCTCAAACGCCTATGCACAAGATATAATAGACAGCACATTGTGCTGTTCTCACTAAGCGTTAGCGTTGCGTCGCTCCAAAATCGAAGCCTCATGGTGAGTCAGGAGGCATTTGAAGCCTTTCAATGCCTCAATGCCTCCCATTCAAGTCTATTGTAACGCTCTGTAAACGCTCTGGCAGGTGTTTTGGGCACGGTTGTGGTGCGTTAAAATTTGTTTATTTCTAACACTTTCCATTGTGGGGCAGTTTTAACACTACGAAACCGGGCATAGGGCATTTAGGGAGCTTTTTAATGCTTGTAAAATGCCCCATTCTAAAGCTCATTGACGCCTGTCTGACGCCCATACTAACACCATACTAACGCTATTGAAGCGTTTGTTGAGCGTCAGAAATTTAGTCAAGTGTGAACAAGCCCTAACTGTCAAACAGAAGAAGGATAATGAGCCAAATCAGTCAGGACTGAAGGAGTAGTCACTGCCCAAACTGGCATTCAATTGTGACAGCAGGAAAAAAGCCCCAATACTTTACCAAAAATAATGAGACAGATTCCAAGGAGTCTGATGAGGTCCAGAGAATCGGCATCTTCCATATATTGCGGAAAATTATTTTTAATTCTTCCAAGCCTTCTTGGTAAATGTGCAGAGTTATGGTAATTTGTAGTAACACAACAACTAAATATTTTGTGACTTTAACCAAACATGCATGAGACACAATTATAGTAACACTCCAGTTTGGTTGACATGAAATATGCTCCAGGTTTATACCTCCAAATAATACATAACAATGTTTTTGGAAAACTTTATTGCACTTTTAAATAAATAACTCTGTGTTTGGAGTTCATATAGCTGTAACAATCTCTGTGCCCCTCCCCCAACTACTCAGTATATACTGTAGCTACAGACAGATCGGAGTGTTAAAAAAAAAAGAAATGTTTCATCTCTAGCATCATTAGATGTACATCTCAGGTTCAGCCACTAGATGGTGACATGCATATACCAAGTACATGAGCTGTACCACCATTAGGGAAAAAAAAGATGCTGGAATGTTGGTATTCCCCCAGTCTCTTCAAAGAGAATGTTTACATCTATTTATTATCTTTGTTAAGGTGTCAAATGGAGCTACATTGCATATAAAGAACTTATGCGGATCTTAGCAGTCACAAAAAATGTTGATACAATGTATTTGCACATATTTACAGCATAGTCATATTCAGTTATATGTTGTTTTTTTACTGAATCTGAAGTTCTTCTTGAAAATATTCAAGGTATCACTAAAGGTGAAATGGATAATGCAGAGGGATGCATTAAATCTGATACAAAGCTCTGTGCAGGATTCTTGAAATGGAAACAACCAATCAAAATTCTTGAACATTTGGGCTGTACTCCCACCTTTAGGAGGTTTGGACACTGGCAAACAAAATGTTAGGACGGGGCCATGTACCCTCAAATATTGGGTAAGAACCGCCTTCCCTCAGCCAGGGCAGTGAAAATAGGTCGTAGATGGGTATTCCAGTATGACAATGAACCAAAACACACAGCCAGGGCAACAAAGGAGTGGCTCAAGAAGAAGCACCTTAAGGTCCTGGAGCAGCCTAGCCAGTCTACAGACCTTAATCCCATAGAAAATATTTGGAGGGAGCTGAAGGTTCCAGTTACCAAATGTCAGCCTTGAAAGCTTAATGACTTGGAGAGGATCTGCAAAAAGGAGTGGGACAAAATCTCTCTTGAGATGTGTGCAAAACTGATGGCCAACTATAAGAAATGTCTGACCTCTGTGATTGGCAACAAGGATTTTGCCACCAAGTACCAAGTCATGTTTTGCGAAGGGGTCAAATACTTATTTCACTCATTAAAATGCATATAAATTTATAACTTTTTTGAATTGCGCTTTTCTGAATATTTTTGTTGTTATTCTGTCTCTCACTGTTAAAATAAACCTACCATTAAAATTATAGGACTGATCATTCCTTTGTCAGTGGGCAAACGTACAAAATCAGCAGAGGGTCAAATACTTTTTTCCCTCACTGTACTTGATAGATCAGTGGACCTCATCTAGCAAAGCAGAGGACTACCAATCATGCAAATGGAACAAAAAGACTTTCTGAAAAGGAGAAAAACTTGCAGACCAACAGTTAAGGTGGTAAAAAGTGTTTACTGGTTAGGCATCCTAAGCTTCCGGTGAAGGCCAAAGCCTAGAATACCTAACCCTTGACTGCAGGGAAAAAGGAAGGCTGGACAAAAGATATATCCAAACAAAAAGACCAACCACATAACAGCAAAAGCTGAGCCTGAACATCCTTAACCCTTGACTTCAGGTAAAGGAAGGTTGGATAAATGGGGTATGTTCAAGCAAAAAGACTAATCAGTTAACTACCAAAGGCCAAAGAACACCCTTAACCCTTGAATTCAGGGAGAGGGATGTCCATAAAATATAGGATGTACCTGAAAGGTAAGTCATTTCCTCAGATACCTGCTTGAATATAACAGCCCTCCCAGAAGCTAACCTGCATGGAGAGAGGGAAGTAACCATGAACTGGAAAAAAGAAGTAGGAATAGAAATGCTAAATCCCTTTAAAAGAAAGAGTGAAGTCATCTGCAGCACCTATATAAAAGAGTTGGCAGGGAGATAGCTATATAGTAATGCAATTTGGTGTACATAGTTACTTAGTTAATCTGGTTTAAAGTGGATGTAAATCCGATTTTTTTTTTTATATCATACTGTAGAGTATAATATTTCCTATCATTTGAGCCCAGTCTTGCCACACAGAGTTAATCCATCTCTGAGCAATCCTCTTTTATTTTTCAGTGAGATAAATCTTGACAAACTGAGAAAAACTTTGTCAAATACTCCCCCTTGCTGTGAGTGACAGGTGATTTACATCTCGTGCACTAGCCTAAGAGACATGCATTATTTTTTAATTCCCTCCCCCACTCCTTTCTTCAGCAGCTATGCAAGGGTTGGCTGTTCCACACCTCAGCATGATTTGGCATGCTGAAGTCATGTGGTTACTTTCCTGTCTTTTCACTGGATGTTAGAGATCATAGAAGTTCAGCAGATGTTCAGTGTTAGAAATACACAGGAGAAAATGCATATTGACAAGGAGTGTAGAGGTGGGCGGGGAGACTACTGACATCACGACTCCACCCACCAAGCTCCAGACAACAGACCCACCCACAGAATATGCAGTTTTTCGGGTCTAATAACAGACAGAGGGGAGACATTTGACAGGTAAAGATACATGCAGGAGGCATGTATATCCTTATAGATAACCCCTGTGGCAATAGTTTAGAAAGGATGACATTGGGTTTACATCCACTTTAAAAGACACAAGTCCATCCAGTTTAACCAAAGACATCAGGACCAGTAAGATTAGAAGGAGGCCTTCCAACTTATACCCAAAAGTGTATTAGGGGCCTGATGAACACAGTATAGATTGCCAGAGTATTTATTAAATACATTATTCTAGGAATCATAAAACTACCCTGGAGAGAACAACATTCTCTACATGGAGCTAGAAGTAGGAATGCATGTACTAGCACTAGGAACAATTAGCCTGATAGAGGGGAAGGTAGAAAGAAATTCTATCCTCCGGCAAGTAGAGCCCACAAAGGCCTCTAGACTAACACTATGCGACAGAGGGAGCTCTAAAGCCACGTAATAGAACGTCCTGTCTGCTGACCTTACAGAAAAGTATAGGACTTATACAACTTGGATATGCCTTTGTAAGGGAGAAAGGAGGCACTTTACCCTGCACGATCCTCACACTTAAAAATGGGGAACAGATGCAGGAATGTGGAAGCAATACTTGACTCTAGAATAGAAATAGTGTGGACTATTGAATACACACTCAACCCTGTGTAGAGCAGGAAGTCAGTCATCCAGTCAGTTACAGGAGGTGTAGTCAACTGATTTAGTGGGTAAAGATCTCACGGCCTTCATATAAAATCCAGCACAGCACAACTTACCTACAGTGAGATCTTAGACCAACAGTGAGATCCCTTGGACTAGAGAAATAAAATAACCGTTACAACGAACTAGACTCAAGAATTAGGGAAATGTATACTTCCATAAATCCTCCCAGGAAGATAAAAACTAGAAAGGGAGAATTATCACCCTGAGTAGATATTGACAAATAGTGGGACTACGTGGTCAGAAGGACTAGTCTGTTCATTGCTCACATTCGGGATTTTTCAAAAGAAATTTCCCCCACGGTCCTATGAGTGCATGAGGAGGCAAGTGGGTAGGCATCTGCTATTCTCAAAGAGAGTAGATAAAATGATCCATGGCTTAGCAGACCTGTGGAAAGCTAGGATACTAAAGGCTTAATTTACTAAAGGCAAATGACTTTGCAAGTGAAGTGGCACTTTGCAATATACAGTCAGGTCCATAAATATTGGTACATAGACACAATTCTAATCTTTTTGGCTCTATACACCATCACAATGGATTTGAAATGAAACTAACAAGAACTGCTTTAACTGCAGACTTTTAGCTTTAATTTAAGGGTATTTACATCCAAATCAGGTGTAGGAATTACAACAGTTTGTATATGTGCCTCCCAATTTTTAAGGGACCAAAAGTAATGGGACAATTGGCTGCTCAGCTGTTCCATGGCCAGGTGTGTGTTATTCCCTCATTATCCCATTTACAAGGAGCAGATAAAAGGTCCAGAGTTCATTTCAAGTGTGCTATTTGCATTTGGAATCTGTTGCTGTCAACTCTCAATATGAGATCCAAAGAGCTGTCACTATCAGTGAAGCAAGCCATTATTATGCTGAAAAAACAAAACAAATACATCAGAGAGATAGCAAAAACATTAAGTGTGGCCAAACTGTTTTGAACATCCTTAAAAAGAAAAAACGCACCGGTGAGCTCAGCAACACCAAAAGACCCAGAAGACCACAGAAAACAACTGTGGTGGATGACCGAAGGATTCTTTCCGTGGTGAAGAAAACACCCATCACAACAGTTGGCCATATCAAGAACACTCTCTAGGAGGTAGGTGTATGTGTGTCAAAGTCAACAATGAAAGGAAGACTTCACCAGAGTGAATACAGAGGGTTCACCACAAGATGTAAACCATTGGTAAGCCTCAAAAACAGGAAGGCCTGATTAGAGTTTGCCAAACAACATTTAAAAAAGCCTTCACAGTTCTGGAACAACATCCTGTGAACAGATGAGACCAAGATCAACTTGTATCTTAGTAATGGGAAGAGAAGTGTATGGAGAAGGAAAGGAACTGCTCATGATCCAAAGCATACCACCTCATCAGTGAAGCATGGTGGTGGTAGTGTCATGGCGTGGGCATGTATGGCTGCCAATGGAACTGGTTCTCTTGTATTTATTGATGATGTGACTGCTGACAAAAGCAGCAGGATGAATTCTGAAGGGTTTCGGGCAATATTATCTGCTCATATTCAGCAAAATGCTTCAGAACTCATTGGACGGTGCTTCACAGTAAAGATGGACAATGACCCGAAGCATACTGCGAAAGCAACCAAAGAGTTTTTTAAGGGAAAGAAGTGGAATGTTATGCAATGGACAAGTCACCTGACCTAAATACGATTGAGCATGCATTTCACTTGCTGAAGACAAAACTGAAGGGAAAATGCCCCAAGAACAAGCAGGAACTGAAGACAGTTGCAGTGGAGGCCTGGCAGAGCATCACCAGGGATGAAACCCAGCATCTGGTGATGTCTATGCGTTCCAGACTTCAGGCTGTAATTGACTGAAAAGGATTTGCAACCAAGTATTAAAAAGTGAAAGTTCGATGGATGATTGTTAATCTGTCCCATTACTTTTGGTCCCTTAAAAAGTGGGAGGCACATATACAAACTGTTGTAATTCCTACACCGTTCACCTGATTTGGATGTAAATACACTCAAATTAAAGTTGAAAGCCTGCAGTTAAAGCACATCTTGTCTGTTTCATTTCAAATCCATTGTGGTGGTGTATAGAGCCAAACAGATTAGAATTGTGTTGATGTCCCAATGTTTATGGACCTGACTGTATATGTAAATGCTGCACAAATTGACCGAGCTAAATAAGTAACTGTAATAAATAAAATAAATAAGGAAACTTTCCCCAGAACTTAGTGAATGAAGTAAGGCTCTGCTTACTTTCATCACCAAATCATGTGCAAGCAGAAATGCAGTTTTTAAAAAAAAAAATTCCTTGCATATGATTGGGTATTGTTTGCAAAGTGAAATTGCACCACATTCACTAAGCTCTGGGTAAAATTCCCTTGCAAAGTGAAACTTCTCTTCCAAAGCAAACAGCCCATTTGTCTTTAGTAAATCAATCCCTATGCCTTTTCAAAGAAGTTTTTCTGGTTACTAGGATGGACATACTAGCCATTGCTTTGGATAGGGTACACTGAAGAGTCTGGTTATCACAAAGACAAGGGAATAGTGGGAACTGATTCCTGTCAATCTAGCAAGACAAAATCCCACAAGAGAAGGAAAAGGCTAGAAGAGTTTCAAGCATTGCAAGGAGCGAAACCCAAGCGTAGTGTAGGATTGAATATGAGGCCACTCCCAAAGATATATTCCTACCAGGGCAATAATCAGAGGCTCTAGGGGGTCAGGAATGCAAATATTCTAAAAACAATGCTTAATTGGGTGCAGTAATGCCAGAAGAAGCTGCTAAATAAAGATGCCTGATCCAAATATTAAAAGTGGAACTCCAAGTGAAACCTGAGCATCCGTAAACTGCAAGGACATAAACCTGTAAGGAATCCTAACACACAACCTCCGACCTCTAAAAGTGAAAATGTACCTTTTAAATGGAAGGCCGAGAAAATGAGTCTCTAGATATGCTGCTTTAGTGGGAGGTAAACTGATTGTCAACTAGGTAGTTATAGATGAAGAATGGGGTTCCATCACCCCATCCATAGATCTCCTATGGATGAGGGGACACACATCATGGAAACTAAGGCATTAGGGACAGTGTCAAGGGCAGAACCAAAAACACGCCTACCCTTAAAGGGTAAGTAAATCAAATGTTCCTTTAGTGCAACCTCGGTGTGCCAGACATGAAGCCAAATCAACCTACACATCTGAACAGACATTACGACACAAGCTTAGATGCTTACAAGAGGTTAGAGCAGCTGAAATGCAGGGCACCAGACAATTGTTCCATAAACCTCAGGACACAAAAGCTTATTCTTGAAATTGAACAGTCTTGTTTAAGAGAGTTGATCCACACTGACATGGATTTACAAATGAGTCACCACTAATAGGGGCGAGGCAGTTACTGCAGATACCTCTTAAACTAAAGTAGAGACCCAACTGTCTGTCAATGAAACATCACCAACCTGTTGGGTAGTATGCTTGTTAAGGTGGATGACCAGAGATTCTACAGTAGGCAGAGACCATTTTGCAGTAAATTCTTGTTCAAAGGAAAAAGAGCTTCTTCAGATTGTCAGGAAGAAGCCATGAATCCACAGATTGTTTCCAGTCCTCCTGGAGTATTTTGGAAATGTTGTTGGAGCAACAGCTCTAAAAAATCCTAATCCTGGTAAAGCAAGCTGATCCTTAAATTGCATGGTAGAATGCACTGCATCAATCAGAACATTAAAGACTGTTGTAAAGTGCTTTCCAGTTTCTGCTCCTGCTTCTCAGTTAGTTAGCCACAGAGCACTCTCTGGATTCAGAGCCATATCACAGCCGCTGGTGTGACCCAGGCTGTGAAGACTTGCACAATGAGCAAGGCCATCCAGCCTGAAATAGATTGGATTTTGAAAGTTGTATCCAGCTGCTCCTCCTGCTTCTCAGATACCATGTGGATTATTTAGTCTCCGGTTTCATTCCACTGCCAACCTGAAGTGACTTTTTTTCCCACTTGCTGCCTGAGAGGCTTTGCCTCATTTTAGGCTTATGTGTACTCTGCAATGAGGTACTATGAGGTACAAATAATTCTTCCCTTTAGACTCAATGGCAAGAGAAAGAATGCAGAGCATGTGTGTGCAGCACTGCACCTAAAGGATGATATCAGAGTTTATTTCTTTCATCCCTTAAAGGGGTTGTAAAGGTTTGTGTTTTTTTACCTTAATGCATCCTATGCATTAAGGTGAAAAAACACCTAGCAGTCACCAGCCTCCTAGCCCCCCGTTTTACTTATCTGAACCCCTTCATTCAGCTGGTGGGGACCCACTGTCTCCCTCTCCATGGGCTCCCGGATTGATTGGATAGATTAATAGCAGCGCAGTCATTGGCTCTCGCTGCTGTCAATCAAATCCAATGACGCAGGCGCTGGGGGGCGGGGTCGAGTCCTGCATTTGGCCTCTATGGACGCCAAAAGCTAGACTCGGGAGCGCACCTGCAAGGTAATCCCCCAGGAGAGCACTTCTCCCAGGGGGTTATCTGATGCAGGAAGGAGCTGCGAGAGCCGCCAGGGGGGGACCCCAGAGCTGCACAGTGGAGGTAAGTATGATATGTTTGTTTTTAAAAAAAAAAAAATTACCCTTACAATCACTTTAACCATTACAATGGTAAGATGGTGGGAATCGTAAAATGAAAAAAAAATAGAGTTTTTCTCAGCAGAGCTCAGGAAAAAGTGACCAACCTCCAGGGACCCTAACATAAAATGGTGATGGTTGAGGCCGTTATATGGGCTTAACATTTTTTGTTTGCCAGTGTCCAAACTTCCTGAAGGTGGCAATAAAATCCAAGTGCTGAAGATTTACTACATTTCCGTGTCCCTCAATGAACGACAAAAAAGTTAATTTTAGTATCATTTTATAAAATGTTTTTTGTAACAATTTTATATATAATATTGTATGTGATATACAGTATCTCAAAAAAATGAGTACACCCCTCACATTTTTGTAAATATTTTATTATATCTTTTCATGTGACAACACTGAAGAAATGACACTTTGCTACAATGTAAAGTAGTAATTGTACAGCTTGTATAACAGTGTAAATTTGCTGTCTCGTCAAAATAAATTTACACACAGCCATTAATGTCTAAACTGCTGGCAACAAAAGTGAGTACACCCCTAAGTTAAAATGTCCAAATTGGGCCCAAAGCATCAATAGTTTGTGTGGGCACCATTATTTTCCAGCACTGCCTAAACCCTCTTGGGCATGGAGTTCTCCAGAGCTTCTCAGGTTGCCACTGGAGTCCTCTTCCACTCCTCCATGATGACATCACAGAGCTGGTGGATGTTAGAGAACTTGCCACCCTCCACCTTCTGTTTGAGGATGCCCCACAGATGCTGAATAGGGTGTAGGTCTGGAGACATGCTTGGCCAGTCCATCACCTTTACTTTCAGCTTCTTTAGCAAGGCAGTGGTCATCTTGGAGGTGTGTTTGAGGTCGTTATCATGTTGGAATACTGCCCTGTTGCCCAGTCTCCCTCAATGAACTGTAGCTCCCCAGTGTTGGCAGCACTCATGCAGCCCTAGACCATGACACTCCCACCACCATGCTTGACGCTAGGCAAGACACACTTGTCTTTGTACTCCTCAACTGGTTGCCGCCACACATGCTTAACACCGTCTGAACCAAATAAGTGTATCTTGGTCTCATCAGACCACAGGACATGGTTCCAGTAATCCATGTCCTTAGTCTGCTTGTCTTCAGCAAACTGTTTGCAGGCTTTCTTGTGCATCATCTTTAGAAGATCTGGTACAAAGAGCCATGCAGACCAATTTGATGCAGTGAGTATGGTCTGAGCCCTGACAGGCTGACTCCCCACCTCTTCAACCTCTGCAGCAATGCTGGCACCACTCATACAACTTTTTCCCAAAAGACAACCTCTGGATATGACGCTGAGCATGTGCACTCAATTTCTTTGGTCTACCATGGCAAGACCTGTTCTGATTGGAACCTGTCCTGTTAAACCGCTGTATGGTCTTAGCCACCGTGCTGCAGCTCAGTTTCAGGGTCTTGGCAATCTTCTTATAGCCTAGGCCAGTGATGGCAAACCTTGGCACCCCAGATGTTTTGGAACTACATTTCCCATGATGCTCAACAACACTGCAGAGTGCATGAGCTTCATGGGAAATGTAGTTCCAAAACATCTGGGGTGCAAAGGTTCACTATCACTGGCCTAGGCTAGAAGAAGATTGCCAAGACCCTGAGAGCGAGAGTGAGAGCGATAACACCAAATGTAACACACCTGCTCCCTATTCACACCTGAGACCTTGTAACACTAACGAGTCACATGACACGGGGAGGGAAAATGGCTAATTGGGCCCAATTTGGACATTTGCACTTAGACGTGTACTCACTTTTGTTGCCAGTGGTTTAGACATTAATGGCTGTGTGTTGAGTTATTTTGAGGGGACAGCAAATTTACACCGTTATACAAGCTGTATACTCACTATTTTACATTGTAGCAAAGTGTAATTTCTTCAGTGTCGTCACATGAAAAGATATAATAAAGTATTTACAAAAATGTGAGATACTGTATATACACATACAAACACACATATATATATATATATATATATATATATATATATATATATATGTATAAAACTTTTTTATTAGTTGTTAGACACAACCATTAATTTATAAACCAGGGAAAGCTTTAACTCATCTGTGATGTGAACTGGGAAGCTTGGTAAAAAAAAGTCTGGGAGCTCCTTGATCTACAGTATTGTTGCTAAAAGCCAACTGGCTGCTAAAAGTTATTGCACATGACTGTCCCCGCTAATAAAGGCATTTGTTACTAGTACCAATCTTTAGTTTATCTAGGCACGATGATGAGTTTTTGCAGAACAAAAAGGCATACACCAAATAACTTTAATAGAAACCATTCATATATTTCAACTTTCTTAATCATTTTGAGTGCATAACAATAAATAGCATTCATAACTTACTAGACTGTTTACAAAGCTTCTTCATGTCATGGTTATTCTACCAACGGCTCTGCAGTTAACCTACTAAAATGACAAACCCTGTATATAATAAAGGCGCAAAATATTGCTCTATAGCATATTTTGAAAATAATATAAAAATAAGTTCTATATTACAATTTAAACTTGGCTTGTAAAATTTCAACATAATACAGCCTTTAATCTACAAACAGAAAACATACAAACAACTTTCTTTTATTTTCTCAACAATATACTAGTTTATTTTTAACCATACTTTTAATTATGTGATGTGCAAATAAAGTGAAAATTGTGAAAACTGCAAAGGAAAAAAAAAAAGATCTTTGTAAGTCAGTATGGTGAAAAGCATATGAGATATGTATTTCCTTTACAGGGTGAAAAAAAGGCCATTTTAGATTCCTTGTTTCTAATGGCAGCAATGGCACCTTTGGCCAATATAAATAGTTATCTACAGCAGTTGTAAAGAGATCTGCACAGCACACAAACAAGCCTGCATGAAACAAAGTCACATACAATCAACGTCACATCTTTCAAGGGATAACACAAGCAAGTTAAAGGAACAGGTTAAGAAAACATTAAAATGAAAAGGATGCTGTCATCTTCAACAGTAACTGCATTTTCAGTAAACATTATGCATCTGCAGATGTCCTTGTAGCCTATGAATACAGCTACTGGTGGGTAACCTTTTCTCAAGTTAAAGCAGATCTTCACCCTGGAAGAGGGCTTTAAGTCCCTGCCTCAGCCCCACTCCATGTTATCCAAACTTTTTCTGGGCTAGTTCTATTTTTTTAGTATGAACTGTCTGTGTTTGCAGCCATCTATGCTTCAAACAAACTTTCTAGCCATCAGTAGAGGGTACTGCTTGAAGATGGAAGACTTGATCTGCATTGGGCTGAATGAGAAATCAGTCAATTTTCTAGCACACAGCAGGAAGTACTCAAAGTAAGGAGGGTGCTCTCGGTATTCCTGGAAACAGGGCTTTTTATCAGTGCCATTTTTTCAGAGGCCACTGGGACAAGTGCAAATGTATTATATTTTCTGAAAGAGCAGTCATATTTAAAGCAGTACAGTTCTACAATTTTGTCAGCTTTTGAGCTACATTCATATAAAACACATAGCAGGGAGACAGACTCATGGGCTTTTTTATTAAGTCAGTGAGCAAAATGAACTACCAAACAGCAAAATTCAACTTTCACTAAAGTATAATGGAATCTGTTGGTTTCAGCCCGCTGGCTGATCGAAAAAAAAAAAGGTTTTCTAAAAACAAGCTGCTGGGCTTATGAAAGTTACATTATATATAATCATATCATTTACTTATAAGCCATGTTTTTATTTACTCTATATTGGTTCTGTCCACTCAATGGGGTTTATGTGTTATCATAATGGAGGCCATTGTGTAATACCATGAATTATCCTTTGTCAAGATTTAGAAATGTTTATGATGTATTTATGCATAATTTTTGATAATTGTATGTATGCATATACATATGATTTTTTCCAATTTTCTTCTGAATATATGTAAAAGGCATACAAATCAAGGAGGGTGGATAAAGTGAATCCTATTTGACCTTTAGGCTCTACTTAAAAGTCTCAGTGTGAGCAATGTGCCCCAGTGTGGCCTCCTTATGTTCTGTGATTTCCCATAACAATGTAAAGGTCATCTTGTATCATCTTGACACCCTGTGAAGGGGAATTGAAGTGCACTGTGACAAGACTAGGAACTCCCTTATATTAGGTATAAGACCAAAAGGATACGGGAATAGAGCACAATTTACAGGCTCTCTGACGTCCAGTCTCGCTGGATGGAATTTCAAAACAGCTTCCTTTTCATAACATGGAACAAAGAGTAATAACTTATAGTAACCCATAGAAACCAAGGGCAGATCCTGTTTTATTACAGTACCCACATTACTCATTGCTATGGCCTAATCCATAGCATTCCCCTTTGCACTACATAATTAAAGAAGGCCATATTATGTTGAACCCATCAGAAAGTCATCTTTAGCATATCCTCAGCAATTGAAAAAGCCTTGACATGGTCTATCTTTTCACTGCTAACTGCATTCAGTAAGTGCACACAGATATTCTTCAGCATAACCCAATCAGTGAATAATGCATTCCGATTACACATTCAATGTACTTAATATAATAGTAACAAAAAAGAAATGAAAATCCCTTCTACAATACTGTATCTCGCACAGCTGGCAGTATATAAGGTAAACATTTGCATAGCGACTCTTATTATACAGGAAAGTGTTAGCGCACATCAATATAATTCACAGACCTTTACAGTTTTTGTGCAATTTGCAAATTAAGTCACGTCCCTATAGAGGAAAAAAACATTAAAAAAAAAATACAGCTCAGATCATAACTTGAAATCTTCAAAAGCCTGTCAGACAGCAACACAGTTCATTTTTTCCTGGCTTTCAGTAAGATTGCATTAAATTACATTTAAAGATAAACATATAAAAGAAAAAGAAGTACAACATATTCATTTGTGGCGACTGTTACATGAAGCCCAATGCATATTGAATATTGTAGAGCTATTACAAACAAAAAAAAATCAAGTATTATTTTGAATTAATATGGAAATCTGATGGGTTGTTCTGAGCAGCTGCTCCAATTTTAAGGAAATCAGACCTCATTATTATCAAGAAAGCGATGATTACTTTTTAGTCCAATGACATTTAAAAATTACAGTCACATGACTAAATGTTAGTGAACGTAACCTTATGTGTATTATCACAGCATAAATGAGGAATAAAACCTTACCTATAAATTAATCAACATAAAATGCCACCAATGAACACTCCTAGAAATCCTTGTAAAAACGTTCATACTGTGGGGCAGTGATTCCTATATTTCTGTATTATGTAATCCATTGTAACAGGTAATTTAAATACTATGATGTGTATACATTTCTCTGAGATTCTCCCTAAAAAAAGTACAATCATTGTTAGTAACCCCTACCCATGCTTGACAAGTATTGAATGCCTATATTAATGTTGTGTATAAGATTATTTTTGTTACTGCTAGAACTAAACTATAATTATAACTGAATAGATGAATTACCCTTTGAATGTGTCAGTGGTACCCTATGAGAACATTATTACTTGTGAATGCCTGTTGTAAAGACCACTGTATTAAAATTTGCAAGTACCAAAGTTAAGGGCAATTTCTGGCTGGGGAAAGGCCAAAGATCCCACTGCTTGCTGTATGACAGAAATGGATCCCTAGAACAGAAGTTGAGTACATTAGATTTTTTTGTGCATGTGCGGAGACAGGGAGCCAACAATATAAGACACAAAGATAAAAACCCTTATAAACAAATGTCCCCACAGCAAGAATAAACTAAATGAAAAAGCCTTTACTACTAATAACAATCAGTGTAGGCATTCATAGAATCCTTTGAATAATCTGACAACATAAAAACACCCTAAAACCCCAACTGCCATACCACCAGTCCTTCATTATTATACAACACTGCAAATATAATAAAATATAATAAATGTAGAGCTGCATGATTAATCGTTAGTGCTGAAAGAGAGATAAAAAGAAACATTGTATCTTTCTGTTCATTTACCAGATCAAAGTGATGAACGTGGGGCTGCAAATGAGGTCAGTTTAAACAGTTAAAGACTTATGCCGCGTACACAGGGTCGGATTTTTTGATGGAAAATGTTCAATGGGTGACTTCTGTCAGAAATTCCGACCGTGTGTAGGCTCCATCGGACATTTTCCATCGGAATTTCTGTCGCACAAAATTTGAGGTCTGGTTCTCAACAAAATCCCTTGTCAGAAATGCCGATCGTGTGTACACAATTCCGACGCACAAAGTGCCACGCATACTCGGAATCAAGCAGAAGAGCAGCACTTGCTATTGAACTTCATTTTTCTTGGCTCGTCATACGTGTTTTACGTTACCACGTTCTTGACAATCGTAATTTCGAACCAACTTTGTGTGACCGTGTGTATGCAAGACAAGTTTGCGCCAACATCCGTCGGAAAAAAAACATGGATTTTGTTGTCGGAACGTGCGATCGTGTGTATGCGGCATAAGCCTTTTTCTGACACTTGTTGCTTACAAGTTAAAATCCGTATTTTTTACTAGAAAATTACTTAGAGCCCCCAAACATTATATATATATATATATATATATATATATATATATATATATATATATATATATATGTATATATATATTTTTAGCAGAGACCCTAGAGAATAAAATGGAAGTCATTGCAATATTTTATGTCACACTGTATTTGCGCAGCGGTCTTTCAAACTCAATTTTTTGGGCAAAAATACACTTCAATGAATTAAAAAAAGACTAAACAATAAAGTTAGCCCAATTTTTTTGTATAATGTGAGAGATGATGTTACGCTGAGAATCAAAAAAAAAAATCATTATTCTCATCTTATCTGGAAATGTGCAGCTCTAAATGAATGTAATACAATTGTTAACTGGTCCAGGTGGCACTTTTTCCTTGTTTTCTTTCCTCATAATGTGGATTGATCTGGGATGCGCTGTGTCTCCTACATCCACAGGTCCATCTTACTGCTATATGCATTCTAGTATTCTTTCCTTCCCATTATTGGACATTTGGGTTTTAGCACTTTATATTTCCCATTTTTGCACCCATGTTTGAACCTTGTTTACAACTGCATTACATTAATTCTATTTGCATTGTTGTGCATATGAAGTTCATTATTCTTGTGAACAGATTTGGGTCTGTTCAACTTAGGGCTCAATATGAGTTCCCCTATTCATGAGGGATTAGTGGCACGCCATTTGGGGGTTTAGGGTGTTTTTATGTGGTGCGCTTCAATTGATGGATGCTATGAATATGTACAGCAGGATTTCTTAACCAGGGTTCTATGGGGTTCCTTGAAAAATGAACAAGGGGGATCAATGAACAACTTCTGCCTTTCAGATGAGTAACTACTGACACCAATGATCTTTTTATAACTATTTGTAAAGAGGGATTTTTCCTACCAACCTTAAATGTAAGGAGCATTATTCATTTTGACCATCACACTGGTGTACTGTGAGCTCTAGAAATAGTAATAATTAGCAGGGGTTCCATGAGACCAGAAAGGTATTTCAAGGGTTCCTACACGTTAAAAAGATTGCGAAAGGCTGGTATACAGTGACTGTTTTTTGTAATAAAGTTTTTTCAGTCAATTTATTTTTGTGGTGCAGACATATTTAGAGGGGTACATATCTTTGTGTGTGTGTGTGTTATGTTCTTCAACTGTTGGCATCACCAGCTGCACTAGAATTTAGATTTAAACATTCACAATACAGTTATAGGATATGTGCACAAATATTCAGCAATAAAGTGGCACATGTGTAAGGCTGAAAAATCTTCAATGCCAAAACATTTTCATAGTAAATGACCATGATCCAGTGTTTACCTTTATACAACATAACAGAGGCTCCATTCTTTTTAATGACTCTATACTAGGGAATTATGAAAATGATCTAAAGGGTCAGTTCAACCAAAAGATATATATTAGTTTTAGGTAGAACCTCAATGGTGGAGTCAAACTTGGCTTCTTATTTATTTTGGTATGCTAACTGTAACATCTGACCCTGTTCCTGTCCACCTAAGAGGCGATATGCTGCAGGGACTCCTGTTGCATTTCACAAAATCATCCAACAGGTAAAGTGAGAACTCTCACAAAGGCCATATCAGATGTGCAGAACCAGAAGCTCAAGCACAGAGATCTTGACAAAGCTAAAATGTCCATTTTGGGTGGACTTGCCTTTTAACGTGGATCTATGTCCAGACTATAGACATTAAGTATTTACATATTCCTAACAAGCAGTAAAATGTCTTTAAAACAAGTTGTACCTGACCCATCTAGTTGACTGTACTGAGTAATTCATTTTCAAAGCTCTTCAAAGGTCACAAAAGCCTGTTTTAGAAGCTTAGAAACATCTACTATGTGTATACAATAGAAGGATACAGGCTGTCAAGATTATGCTCTCTGTGGAAAGTAATTGGAAAGGTGTTGTGATTTTAGTGCCTCTATTGTAAACTTTGAAGATTAATTTCTGATCAATGCCTATATAGATTTGAAAGAGCCTGAAATTACATTTACTGTTTGTTCAGAATATGTTATTTACTTTATTATGCATTGCCTGGGCACACATTCACGTTAAGTATAGTAATAATAAAGTGTCAGCTAAACCAATGTAGTGTTTAAGTATCTGTACATCATTGCCTTTATGTCTATAGACCTAACTGCCTAAAAAAAGCATCTTTATTACTGACTAGTAACACTTTTTTTTTTAATATATAGAGGACATTTCTGCACAAGTGACTTAACTTTATTGTCTGCTGTATCAAGATATTTTGATCATGTGAAATGCTTACTATATTTTTGTTTTAAGAGGATTAAATCTGTATTTCTGTATTCTGGTTATCAGTATTTTTTTAAAGAAATCTTTTCAAAAAACACTACGGTCACAAGGAAGCAGGAACAGGGTTAGTAAAAGGCATACAGTATCAAACATTGGGGTCCTATGTTTGTTTAATCGATTGCTACAATGTACAGACAATATACCTTAAGTGGAGCTAGACTGTGTTTTACATAAAGTAAAACTCCCAATAGTTTTGATGTAAACAATAAATGACACTACAATGGCTATGTGTGCCTCTGCTAATTTTAAATGATTGACTGTAACTCCTTTTAACATGAATTAACAGAAAGTGTATGTTCAGATGCTACATTATATGTCTAAATGGAAAGTTAAGATAACCTTTTACAATGCAAATTGCTTACTAAACCATATGGTTAAAGTCAAACCTGTGCTTCTCTTGCAAAACCCTTGCGTCCTTTGCTAGCAAATCCTCCTAAACAACTTCATAGGACCAACATAGGCTTCCAGTAAGCTATTTTACAGTATAGTTGTTTTATTTTTCAGACCCCAGATAAATAGATCTATGCCTACCTACTGAGTTTTGCAAGCTTTCGAAAATCCAAATTCAACAGCCTTGCTTTAAACCTGTACTCTTGTTTAACACATTGAAAAAAAGGCTTCTGTCTGAGAACAGACGTGCCAAGATGTCTGCTATTACTTTATGAGCCACAAAACAATCCTCTGTGTGCTTCTCTGAGTAATTTCCCTTTGTTACTGGGGATTGTTTTTTGACCTAATGGCGATGCCCTGCAAACTGCCATTCTGTTGTCCAAGGAGACTGCCTCAATGGCCAGGAAGGACATTCTAATCGGACACATGGATATTAGCGGGGGGAGCCTACTTATCAGGTTGGAAAAGGCTGCTCCCCATTAAAGACAGCCTAAAAAAAAAAAACACACACACACAGAAGAGGTTTTCTGGTTAAAAAATGTAATAGCAGGCAATGGGTTCAGAAAAAAAAAAAAAAGTGGGGAAGCAGCCAATGCCAAACAAAAGGACCTTCAGCAAAATACCATCTGATTCCATAGAGCTTGTGGAAATGATTTTAGTTATTATTTGCAATGAACAGACAGCTCCATACAAGGTGTAAAATCAAATCTGAAAGAGGTACAAGCGACGCCCGCAGACATAAAAGCATTACTAAAAATTGTAAGACAATGTTTGTATAAATATCATCACAGTACAGGACGCAACACGTAGCTTCCCTCCATTATTTATGAAACACACCACAATCTTTCCAAACAGATCCTGGTGGTAAGATAGTCAAATTCTTGTCTACAATGGCTTTAGACTTAGAAGTCGTACGACAATTTAGACGTTATGCTAAGTTCTTCAATCTGTTGCTGAGATGCATCACATACACATTAATTACAAAATGTTGATGGAAAATACACATGAAGCAACAGAGCCTAAAAAAAAGTTAGTACAAACGTATATATTAATATTCTAATACATCAAGACAAATATGATAGCCAAAGTGCATTAAAGTTACTTCAGCTGTACAAAACCTAAACTGGACCCATCATCGGCACAGAGTAAAGCAGCCATTTAGTAGCTAAAAAACAATAATCATGTGAATGCAAGCTATAAGTTGAGCGCATACTAGTGAAACACACTGGTTCTCGTTCATAAGGCTGGCTATACATTAACCAATTTTCACTAGCAATGAAAAGTATTTTCTCATTGCTAGTAACAATTGGGTAATGCCGGAGTTAAGCTGTGACTGAGACCAAGTGCAAGGTCATTAAAACATTTTCACAATGCTGGGACAAATCTTTTATCTTTCAGTTTTTCAGCATCTTTTCACTGTACTTTTGTCAAATTTTAAGGATATGTATGTTTTAACACAAGCAAAATGGATCCTATTTCCCATCCCTGCCACTAGACATTACTTTCTTAGGAAATAACCTGTCCTAGCCGCTGCCAGGCTTGTGTAGGTCTGATGCAATGTTTTCCAGCTTAATTTCTCCTTTCAGATTAGGATACATAATTATAAGGTGTGACCACAGAGAATAATGGTCCGTCAGTCCGCACTCTGTCACCTGGGCACATGCTCATTATTCCATATGACCAGGCCCTATCTTCAAATTCACTTTTTCTAATAGGAGCTGATAAATACTGTGCCCCAAGCAGTGTAGTGGGTGGTTTCTTTTGCACCAAGGTAAAGAGGCTTTTTCCACAGAGGCTCGGGGAAAAGGGAGGGGAATCATTTTTTTTTCTTTTGCATGAAAAGTACACCATTAATTGCCTTGAGTACCAATTATGGAACAACAAGGACAGCAGTATTGGTCAGCCTTATAATTTATTTCCATGTGTGCTTGTCCTTACTGATGTTTTGATTTTCACACAAGCTTATGGGGTGAATATTGGTAAGCAAACAAAATGGCTGCATAAACAGTGTTTTGATGACAGGACCTCTTTAATGATCCTTCCTACTTACCTGAGTGATAGCAAAGAAAAAAATACAAGGAAAATCAGGCACCTTAGTAGTTAAGTCGTACATAGCACTGACTGTGACATGATCAACCTTCCAGCTCAAATATATGAAATGTACTTAGAGAAAAAGAAATCTAAAAAAGTTTTTTCCTCCCTCCTCAAACAAAGCTGTCACATAAAAGCTCGACCTGTATAACAACAAGCAGCACTATCATTTCTCCCTTGCTCTCTCTGATTTTGGCTATTTCGTTCCATTGCAATTAAAGTGATTTTAGTATTTAATTTTTGCATGTAAAAAATTATATTTCTAAGAGGTCAGAACCCTTCAAATAAATTCAGTGCCTGTGCACTTTATTTTCCCGATCACGTCGTTTCAGCTCTTCTTTGTAGCAGTAAGAACAGAAATTGTCAGTCTCGGGGCGTCCGTAGAAAGAGCAGTTCTCTTTCTTACACCTGCTCTGGTGGAGCGAGTATATAGGGCAGCCCGTATTCCTGCCTCTGCTGTTTTTATCATTGTTCAACCACGTTTGAGGAGACTCCTCATCAGCGTATTCCAAGCAGTCTCTAATGTCAGTAGAGTTAAAACCATTTGTGTATGTTTGAGATTTATGTTCTGTTGGTTTTTCATATGAAAGGGATTCCACTGTGTTCACTGTGCGGATGCCCGATATTCGAGCTGGGCTGTAGCTCTGCGAAGACAAGGAGCGGTTCTGTTGGGGATATGTTGCACATGTCTTTAATGAGCCAACCAATGGCTTGTAAGGATCATCTTGGAAGCTTGATGACTTGGAGCTGACATCATGTAAATGGATAACACTTTGCCTTTGGACTGGTGGTGTATGGCTATAATGAGCAGATACTGGTACAGGACCACTTTTCTTAGCACCATTGCTGGGTGAGGGATAAGATACAGGTGTGGGGCTAGATCGATCCTTTAATTTTAGAACTAGTGGCGTGGTATGGCTTTGAGGCAAGACTGGGGATGCCCTGTCCTGAGGAGATGTGTCCAGCCTTTCTTTGACAAATCCCTCCTGGTCTAGTTTCCTACAAGATGACCCATTGAGGACGGCTTTCTTTTCAGCTTCCTTCCTCTTTTGCTCCTGCTCAGCATTAAATCTTTCCTGAGCACTGGTCAAATAAAAGCCAATCATCTCCTCATGAAATTGATGCCGGTGACTGGTTAGAAGGAGGCCTGCAAAAATAAACTTGCGCTCCCCTTGCATGGCAGCTCTCAATATATTAAGGCTGAGTTTAACATCTGTGCTATACTTCCAAGGGTCTGACTTATTGTCTAATAATGATTTGTTTGTGAGTTTTTCAATGGGAGAGATGCTAGCTTTATCTGTGGGTGACGGGGTCGTTTTTTCTGAAGGGGATGTGCTAGCAGACTGACCAGATTCTTCCTTGCTCCCTTTTCGAGATTTTGACTTCTTGGTTTTTTCAGTGGAATCTCCATTTTTTCCATTGCCTGAATTAGCTCTGTTAATCTTTCCATGCACTAGGCCACCAAGACCTCCCATGTTCTTTTTAAGTTTTATGCCTAATGTTTTGCTGAGGCTTCCCAGTTTGTTTGCCACAGAATCAGTTCTGTTTTTTTCCTTCTCTTTTCTTTGTTTTTCCTTTTCTTTCCCATTTTTTCCATTGTTGACGTTGGAATTACTACAGACCGATTCGCGATCTGATTCAACAGAGTCAGCCAGCGATTGTACGTCTTCGCCTGCAGATGCTGTTGGAGATTCTGGTTGGGCCAGAGGAGCCTAAAATGAAAGGAATAAAGATATTAGTTTTGCCAAGCATTGGCTAATCCTGCTTTCTTGGCAGCAATAAACATTTCATTTGTAATTTGAAGAAAGCTGAAGACTGCCAAACTGGACAATCTAAATATTTACTGCAATGCCAGGTGGGATACCAGTAACAAGACCATTTTCCAGATTGTGCCAATGAGAGTGTCCTGTCCTTGGAAAGAACAACAAATACTCTAACCAGATCATTATAAAGATACACCTGATCTGTCTGTTTATTGTTTTACCTGAGAAGTATAGTGAACACTTGGTGGGCTCCTTTATCATATGACATGGTAAGTACCTTTATTCTTTGAAGTGATGTGCATCAGTTCACCCGATATTTACCTAATCTCTCCTACAGTGCTATTATTAAAACAGAATCATACTGATGAAACCTCTTTTATTATGTCTTTAAACACTATATATTTTTTTTGTGCACTTGAAAAGCAACTGGCCCCTGCAGATAACACATTGGTCCCTTGCTGCTCCTTTTGACTAGGAAAGCACAATAACATACCTGTACTTGCAGGTATGGGGCAGCATGTAACAGCGCTAATGCTTGTCAATTGGCAGCTCAGGCATCCCGTGCTGTCACAGTAGAGCACAGGTGTCAAACTGGCGGCCCTTCAGCTGTTGCAGAACTACAAGTTCCATGAGGCATTGCAAGGCTGACAGTTACAAGCAAGACTCCCACAGGCAGAAGCATGATGGGATTTGTAGTTCCGCAACAGCTGGAGGGCCGCCAGTTTGACACCCCTGCAGTAGAGACTCCTTAGTCCAGAATTCATTCGGCGCAGATACGTAGTTTTTTCTCCTCACTCCTGTGGGTGAATGGAGCAGTAGGAGAGTGAAGGGATAGTAGGTATAAGTGGCTGCAGGAGTCGGCATTAAAGCAAACCAGTTTCTTTGCTCTGGATGGGCAAAGCACAGGTTCACTTTGCTATAAAACTGTAGCGAGATTAAAGTTAGTAAAACACCAATTGTTTGTGGCGTTTTCTGGTATTCAAATACTACCTTCTGTGGTCAGTGGTTTTGTCTGACTATAGTTACACCATTAGGATTGGCTGACTTACTAACCAATAGTGAAGAGTGAAAGGCTGAAGACGTAAGGCTAGAACTGGCAACCATGGAAGTCGATTTGATACTAAAGTGTCCCAATTTTCTGGAGTTTTTGGGAATTGGACAGGATATTTACATAACAAGTATTGATCATAAGCAACAAACTTTTTACATATATGAAAATTATTACTTAGCAGAACAAGTCCAGCAGCAGAAAAGTCGAAAGAGATTCTGACAGTCAACCCAAAGAAACCCATAGTAAATCCAATCCAGGTGATTACTGTCAGCCTGATAAAAAATTGGTGTGTCTGTTTCATATTATGACCTCTGCAGACACCTCCTGCCCAACAAATACAGTTGTGCTCATAAGTTTACATACCCTGGCAGAATTGATGATTTCTTGGTCAGAGAATATGAATGATAACACAAAAACTTTTCTTTCACTCATGGTTAGTGTTTGTCTGAAGCCATTTATTATCAATCAAGTGTCTTTACTCTTTTTAAATCATAATCACAACAAAAACTAGCCATATGACCCTGATCAAAAAATGTACATACCCCAGTTCTTAATACTGTGTATTGCCCCCTTTAACAATTCCCCAGTTCTTAATACTGTGTATTGCCCCCTTTAACATCAATGACAGCTTGAAGTCTTTTGTGATATTAGTGGATGAGGCTCTTTATCTTCTCAGATGGTAAAGCTGCCCATTCCTCTTGGCAAAAAGCCTCCAGTTTCTGTGAATTCTGGGGCTGTCTTGCATGAATTGCATGTTTGAGATCTCCCCAGAGTGTCTTAATGATATTGAGGTCAGGAGACTGAGATGGTCACTCCAGAACCTTTATTCTGCTGTAGCCATTGACAGGTCGACTTGGCCTTGTGTGAATGCAAATGTTCCTCCAGTAGTTTTTGATAACAATTTTGACCTAATTACCTGTGCCTTTGTAGCTCACATATCCCCAAAACATCAGCTTTCCACCTCTATGTTTCACAGTAGGAATGGTGTACCTTTCATCATAGGCTTTGTTGACTCCTCTCCAAATGTAGTGTTTATAGTTGCCAGAAGGTTTGTGGCTTGTACTGTTTGTCGTATTGTAAGCGGGATGCTTTGTGGCATTTGCATAGTAATGGCTTTCTTCTGGCGACTCGACCATGCAGCCCATCTTTCTTCAAGTGCCTCCTTATTGTGTATCTTGAAACAGCCACACCACATGTTTTCAGAGAGTCCTGTATTTCATCTGAAGTTATTTGTGGGTTTTTCTTTGCTTCCTGAACAATTTTCATGGCAGTTGTGGCTGAAATTTTAGTTGGTCTACCTGACCGTGGTTTGGTTTCAACAGAACCCCTCATTTCCCACTTCTTGATTAGTTTGAACACTGCTGATTGCAATTCCTTGGATATCTTTTTATATCCCTTTCCTGTTTTATACAGCTCAACTACTTTTTCCTGCAGATCCTTTGACAAACCTATTGCTTTCCCCATGACTCAGAATCCGGAAACGTCAGTGCAGCACTGGATGAAAGATGAAATGGTCTTTCAGGAGTCCAGAAACTCATTGACCTTTTATACACACACTAATTACAAGCAAACAGATCACAGGTGAGGATGCTTACCTTTAATAGCCATTCAAACCCCTTTGTGTCAACTTGTGTGCATGTTATCAGGCCAAACTCACCAGAGTATGTAAACTTTTGGTCATTTGGGTAGTTTCTGTTGTCATTATGATTTAAAAAGAGTAAACACAGTTGATTGATAACAAATGGCTTCAGGCAAACACTAACCATGAGTGAAATAAATGTTTTTGTGTTATCATTCATATTCTCTGAAAAATGGCCAAGAAATTCTGCCAGGGTATGTAAACTTATGAGCACAACTGTAAGGGGACAAAATCAATGGGCTGGCTGGATGTTCTTGGTCAATCCCTACATTATTCCAAGATTAACCACCAGTGGTGTCTGCCCAGTGCATAAGCATGGAAGCTTAGTTGATATAAGTTTATGCCATGATCAGTGTAGGAATGATTGTTCAGTGGTTGGATTTTTTTGATGAACATCTCATATCTATAGGTACTTAAAGAATATGTTACCCCAGTATTTCATATTCCTAATATGTGCCTATTGTACCATGTAATTGTGTTGAAAAGTATCCTGTTCTCTTTGTATTGCCTCCTTTGTGTAAAATCTCAGGTGTTCCTGCCATTCCTTTCCTATTTCAAACTGACCACGCTAGGTAGGAGAACACATCCATTTCAGCGTGGTCAGTTTTCTGGGTGTGACAGCCTGCCTGTCCTTTATTAGTCAGAATTGTGCTTCCATACCCCCACCCTGCACAGCCATTATCTGGGAAGATTAGTGTACTGCTGTTTCTCAATCCTCAGCTCTCAAAGGCGCTTACACAGCTGAGAACAGAAGGTATGTGATCACTTGTAAAAATAAGGTATTTATATATTTTTTTCACATATACACAAATGTTTTGCCTTTACTTTTTATTTTAAACTGAATTGGTTGTTTTACAAGGTAAGGGTTTACAAACACTTTGACTAACACAAAATTCTGCAAGCAGCTAACACCTTAGACCCCTTTCACACTGAGGCAGTTTTCAGGCGTTTTAGCGCTAGAAATAGCGCCTATAAAGTGCCTGAAAACTGCCTCCTATGCCACCCGAATGTGAAAGCCTGAGTGCTTTCACACTGGGGAGGTGCGCTTGCGGGACATTAGAAAAAGTCCTGCAAGGAGCATCTTTGGAGTGGTTTGGGAGCGCTGTATACAGTGCTCCCAAAACGCCCCTGCCCATTGCAATGAATGGGCAGCGCTTTCGAAGCGCCGCAACACAGGCGTTTTTAACCCCTTCTTCGGCCGCTAGCAGGGGTTAAAAGCGCCTCACTAGTGGCCAAAAAACATCGCTTAAACAGTGGTAAAGTGCCACTTAAACGAGCGGCGCTTTACCACTAATGCATGGGTGGCCCCAGTGTGAAAGTGGACTTCTTAATGTCAAATAGAAGGGTTGTATTACTACCCTTAACATTTATCCAAGGCAGACAAAGGGAAAATGCACAATTTAGGCAGTTACGGTTTTGGGATTGGCATTTGGATTGGGATTCTACATATTGTGACAGTGCTGCGCCTTGCCACAGTGTCAGAAGGGTTAGATGCCACCCAGGGTTCCCATGTAGGTAAGTTGAGGGGCTCCAGGATGTCTGTTCTGAGTAGAGAAAATGGTTTTGCAGTCTTCTGCAAGGTTGGTAAAACCTGGATTGGGTTCTGGAGTCCAGAGGCTTTGTAAAGACTTGGGAGAAATTAAGCCTCTAACCCTGTGTCCACATTTTACTTTAAATCTGCATCCTGATTGTGCAGTTTTTTTAGTATAGTGGCTGTCTATGGTTCAGGGCTTATTCCCCTGGAGGCATGCTGTTGAAGGAGCAGCATGTGTGTACAGACACTGGCAGAATGTCCCGTCCAGCCCCACAGAGAGGCAATCCTTTCTGACCAGGCTATCACCTAAGAGACTGTAATTAGGCAGGAGCCTGTGCAGCCCCAAACTGGAGCAGTTGGTTTGTCACAAGGCTGAGTTACTTAATGTAGTGGGCCTTTGCAGAAATGGCTCAGGGACTACGCTGTCCAGATAGTCAGGAGCCTGAAAATTTTTTATGTGATGTTGAGATGCTGATAACCCCTGCAAGGGTAACCTTCTGTGTGAGTTTTTGAACTTTACCCTCTGTTAAGATTTAAGCCAACTGAAAAAGGATATGGGTATGGGTCTGGAAAACTGAATTTCTTGCTTCCAATTAATAAACAAAATATTGAAAAGTGATGGATCCTCTTTAACGGCAATTCTGGAAAGAGCAGCAAAGGAACTTGTACTGGTTTGATGAATCAGTGGAGGTTTACCCGTGTCTCAGAGGGTATGCGTATCCAGGTTACATTCATGTAGCTGTGCAGAAGGTTCAGTTTAGCCTCCAGGGACAGAATCAAACTGTTGAAGAATAACATAAGCACAGTAATATTATACAAATGATAGCATGCTGTAATAATAAAGAAAAACATTTAACACTGTAAATAATAAGTATTTTGTTGTAATAACAGCTTCATGAAATGTTGATTGAAGATTAAAAATGGAAATCTGACATATGTCTACAGCCAACTTCCCCATTTGCTAATTTTCATAAGAAAACTGCAATACAGAAACACTGATATGTATGTATGTAAAAAGAAAGCTGATATCTAGATGTAATTTGCCATATCGGACATGTATATATATTGGCTACTCAAAACTGAGCTCCTGATTTCCTATCACCCATTGTCCCCTGAGGACCGCATTATGTGATGTGCTTTCTCCTGAATTGATAATGACTTCTCTCACAAATAGAATCTCTTCTAAATTACAATATATTGGGGCTGATTTGCGAAAGCCGTGCGCCATCAGTAGAGGAGCACGGCGAGGCACAACACATATTTTCATAGTTACGTAACGGTGCACTGGGAACAGAGTGCGATTTGAGTGTGTGTCTGTAGTACATTTGGGTGTGTGTCTGTTTGTCTATAGTGCATTTGGGTGTGTGTGTGTGTGTGTCTGTAGTACATTTGTGTGTGTGTGTGTGTGTGTGTGTCTGTCTGTAGTACATTTGGGTGTGTGTGTGTGTCTGTCTGTCTGTAGTACATTTGGGTGTGTGTGTGTGTGTGTGTCTGTCTGTAGTACATTTGGGTGTGTGTGTGTGTGTCTGTCTGTAGTACATTTGGATGTGTGTGTCTGTCTGCCTGTAGTACATTTGGGTGTGCGTGTGTGTCTGTCTGTAGTACATTGGGGTGTGTGTGTGTCTGTCTGTAGTGCATTTGGGTGTGTGTCTGTCTGTCGAGAGTACATTTGGATGTGTGTCTGTCTGTAGTACATTCGGATGTGTGTGTGTGTCTCTCTGTCAAGACTACATTTGGGTGTCTGTCTGTCTGTCTGTCTGTTGAGAGTACATTTGGGTGTGTTTGTGTGTATCTGTCTAGCGAGAGTACATTTGGGTGTGTGTCTGTCTGTCTGTTGAGAGTACATTTGGGTGTGTGTCTGTCTGTCTGAAGAGAGCATATTTGGTTGTGTGCCTGTCTGTCTGAAGAGAGTACATGTGGGTGTGTGTCTCTCTGTCTATCGAGAGTACAGATAGGTGCGGGTCTGTCTGTCTGAAGAGAGTACATTTGGGTGTGGGTCTGTCTGTCTGTCTGTCTGAAGACAATACATTTGGGCGTGTGTCTGTCTGTCCGAAGAGAGTACATTTGGGTGTTTGTCTGTCTGAAGAGAGTACATGTGGGTGTGTGTCTGTCTGTCTATCGAGAGTACATTTAGGTGTGGGTCTGTATGTCTGAAGAGAGTACATTTGGGTGTGGGTCTGTCTGTCTGTCTGAAAGACAATACATTTGGGCGTGTGTCTGTCTGTCTGAAGAGAGTACATTTGGGTGTGTCTGTCTGTCTGTCTGAAGAGAGTACATTTGGGTGTGTGTGTGTCTGTCTGAAGAGAGTACATTTGGGTGTGTGTGTGTCTGTCTGAAGAGAGTACATTTGGGTGTGAGTCTGCCTGTTGAGAGTACATTTGGGTGTGTGTCTATAGTACATTTGGGTGTGTGTCTGTAGTACATTTGGGTGTGTGTCTGTAGTACATTTGGGTGTGTGTCTGTAGTACATTTGGGTGTGTGTTTGTCTGTCTGTCTGTCGAGAGTACATTTGGGTGTGTGTCTGTCTGTAGTACATTTGGGTGTGTGTCTGTCTGACTGTTGAGAGTACATTTGGGTGTGTGTCTGTCTGTCGAGAGTACATTTGGGTGTGTGTGTCTGTCTGTACATTTGGGTGTGCGTCTGTCTGTCTGAAGAGAGCACATTTGGGTGTGTGGCTGTCTGAAGAGAGTACATTTGGGTGTGTGTCTGTCTGAAGAGAGTACATTTGGGTGTGTGTCTGTCTGAAGAGAGTACATTTGGGTGTGTGTCTGTCTGAAGAGAGTACATTTGGGTGTGTGGCTGTCTGAAGAGAGTACATTTGGGTGTGTGTCTGTCTGAAGAGAGTACATTTGGGTGTGTGTCTGTCTGAAGAGAGCACATTTGGGTGTGTGTCTGTCTGAAGAGAGTACATTTGGGTGTCTGTCTGTCTGAAGAGAGTACATTTGGGTGTTTTTATAGAGTTTTGAACACATGTATTTTCTGCTTGTATTTTGTTTGTTATGTCTTTGCAAAACAGATGTGTTTTAGAGCAAGTATTTTTTATCTTTTTTTTTTTTTTTGGGGGGGGGGGGGTATTTTTCACTGAGATATTTTTGATGTTGTCAATCTGTGTTTGTAGGTTGTTAGTTTCACTTTGATTTAATTGTCAGTGCTGCATTATTTTGCAAAATCTTCCTCAAGCCATTGTGACTACTAAATGTTTAAATCCTTAAGAGACTGTCCGTTTGTGGGCGTAGTCTTTTTAACTCCTGTTAATTTCCTCTGCAAAATGGTCAGACCTCAAAACCAGTTTCTGTTAGTGTCTCAAATTAACATACATGTGTTTTTTTGCTCTCCTTGCTCTGTTTTGTTGACCAATACAATTTGTAGCAAATTTTTATGTTTTGTGTTTTGTTAATAATTTGTTTTGCAGATGCATGCTCAATCCAAGTATTGCATTTTACACTCCCCCCTTCCTAAACAATTTTCATGCAACAGATTTGTACCCGTGGCGCATATCTGGTTCCCGGAAGCGGTGGCCAGCACACAGGAATGACATCACGCCCCTCCAGGAAGTTGCTTGAACTGCTGCTAATTTCTTCCCACCACCATTCCCCACTCACTGTTCTCTGAGGAAGAGATGATCCTTATTTGCAAATGAAGATAATTTTGTATTTATTTTTACATGGGGTGGTGTTTGTGTGGGTCATGTGTGTATGTCTAAATGATTTGGCCTCAAAACACACACCTACTTCCTTTGTACAGATTCACTTCTGGCCCAATGTATATTGCTTTCTGCTTCAGTGTGTGTGTATATATAGATATATCTATAGATGTAGGTTCTTGTGTCCACCAGCAGAGCGAAGTCGGGTAGATGCCACACTCCCAATTCTGGAGGCATAATAATGGTCTAGCACAGGGGTCTTCAAACTACGGCCCTCCAGTTATTCAGGAACTATAATTCCTATCATGCCTAGTCATGTCTGTGAATATCAGAGTTTTACAATGCCTCATGGGATGTGTAGTTCCGCAACAGCTGGAGAGACGTAGTTTGAAGAGTCCTGATCATTCTAGCATGTCTTGAAAAAGGGTGTTTTTTCATGTGTTTTGTATAATGCCTTAGAAATATCATTTGGAAAATACAAGTGGGTCATGGCACATCTACATTCCAAATTTGTCACTTAAGATGGTCATGCACTATGCAATCTGATTGGTCAACCTCTGTACAACGCGATATTTAGGCAAAATAGGTAATAGGAAGATGCACTTGAACAATTAATTCAAATTATAGGAAATCAAACAGGCTCTTGCACTAAATGTAATTTATTTAAGATCTAACTGATTGCAGTGTTTGGACCTTTAAAGATCAAGATCTAAAAATATTAATTTATTGTGTTTAGAAACACTTCTCTGTTCTTTGTAATGTATTGCAAGATTTGGGTAAAAAAAGAAAAAAAAATCACATTTCAAAGATATATTAGAAGTGATAGGAATGAGATTAGCATCAAAAGGGTTAATTAACTGAGAACACCGACTAATTGCCTAACAAGACACATCCAATGAAATGAAATTAACCAATTGTATTGGGCGTGCGCTATTATCAATGAGAAAACCGCAGTTACCCTAGCAACATTTGCAGTTTACATATGTGGGTATTTTATTATCATTATTTACGCTTCAATGTGTGCCGGTTCGCACGTTCAATGAATGATTTTCCAGTGCACCAATTAATGTATAAACTGGTGCAGTGCCTTCTTCTTAGTAAATAACCCCCAGTGTCTTCCATCAGGCTCCTGAAAAATGTACACTTTATTAACTCTTTTATTTGTGAAGTTACAATAGAATATTATAAAACCAAACCTTAAATTTGATTTACTGGTGCCTTAAGATGTCCATACATGGATTGAAATAAGGCCTTTTCAGCTGGGACCGGCCAAATTTCGATCCATGTATGGGCAGGCTGGTTGTACACAAGTCTATCTACTGTATCTATCTATCTGTTTACAACCAGCCTGTTTTCTCTCGATCAGTGCTGCCAGTTATAGCTGTCGGTGCTGATTAGTGTAATCTGACAGCAGGTCTCCATGCTCTCAGAATACAATAGCATAATGTGCATGGAGGAATCCCTCATTCCCCCATGCACATTGAGTGTACAGATGGGGGGATTGAGTCTTTCTTTCATTCAACCCACTGGTTGAACAAAAAAAAAAATGACTCATGTATGGCCAGCCTTAAAGTGCTTCTAAAGCCTCAAAATTTCTTATCTTAATGCATTCTATGCATTATGGCAAAAAAACCTTCTGTGTCACAGACTCGCCCCCCTAACCCTCCTTATACTTACCTGAATCCCATTGCAATCCAGTGCTATGCATGTGAGCTGCAGTTCTCCTGGCTTTGTCTCTCCTCCCTGGGCAGATCGATAGCCGCTCCAGTGACAAGGGAGCGCGCGCGCGCGCGGGGGGGGGGGGGGGGCAACTCACGCTGTCTATGTCAATGGATGCAACAGTGAGCCCGCACGAGTGCCCCCATGGAAATAGTTTTCCTATTGAGGGCACCAGCAAGAGAGGGAGGTCCTGAGAAGAGGAGGATCGGGGTCGCTCTGTGCAATTCTATTACACAGAGCAGGTAGGTATAGACATGTTATTTTAAAAAATATATATCTTTTACAACCACTTTGAATCCATAAATAGTAAATTACACAGAACACTAGTGATTATATGTTTGTGGTTGTTTCCCTGCATTCACATGCAGATATTGTACAAATGCTCTTCAATCTTGACACATAATTGTCTTCACTCCCTCTGGACCAGAAATGATTGTGGCCAATGTTGAATTAATTTCCCAGTTCAAAAAGTGAGTGGTTGCCGTTATCCTGTAATTAACCATATGTGCATATTTCCTTTCTGTAAGCAGTGTCTGTCTGTACTGTTCCTGCCACTGTGAATATTCTGCTTCTTGCTACAAAAACATTTTATACCCGTGTGTGATACTGATTAAATCAACATCAACAGTAAGTTTGCAGTGAATCTATAAAAGGTTCTTTGTTCAAATGAATAGGCAATGAATGAAGCTGAGATTTCGAGTCACAATTACCTGGCCAGCTTAATGTTGTCATTATCATCCTTTCCCCACTCCCAGTCCTTTCCAGGATCAACAGCAAAATGCAAGGGAAGAAGCCTGTGTTCAGAGTCTGTTAATGGAATAACCGCTGCAATCAACAAGAAAAAATAATTTTTTTTAAAGCAAATATGACTAAATATAACCGAAAGAAAATAATAACCATACACATAAGGATACAGATCTAATGCAATACAAAATGAATAATTCACTTGTAGGCTTGAATAACTGGCTTCTTGTATTTTGTGGGGACATTCAAGGGAGATATCAAAGGTGAGGTTCCCACACTGGAGTTATCTGCTTTTCTTCGTGTAGGTATTACAGAGCAAATCAAAGGTGGTTTACAGTAGATCTGCGGGGAGAAAACCTAATCTGAACCAATATACAGTAAAACCTTGGATTGTGACCTTAATTCGTTCCAGAAACATGCTTGTAATACAAAGCACTTGTATATCAAAGCAAATTTCCCGATAAGAAATAATGGAAACTCAAATGATTTGTTCCACAACCATTTATTCATAGGTCCTTCAGTTTATAGTCCATATAAAAAGATTATAGCAACGTGACCAGGTTGTGTAACCAATAAAATGTCCATCAACAAATGGAAGCCTCCATAAGGGGATTAGAAGCAAAATCCAGCAGGAGCTACAGAGTATAAAAGAGAAGAGAGGTGCCTCTAAGTGTAGCAATATGTTGCTAAATGTTGTACATTCATTAAGGCTCGGTTCACACTAGGTTGCCTGACAAGTAGCGTCACGTTCTGTACAATGGAACCGTTCTAATCGGAGCGACGCAAGTCGCTCCGACTTAGAAAAAGGTTCCTGTACTTCTTTTGGGGTGACCTGAGGCGACTTGCATAGACTTCTATACAGAAGTCGTTTTGCAAGTCGCCGTGGCAGTCGTGTGCAGGTCGCCTCAGTGAGGCGACCTGCAAGTCGTGCAGCCCCTAGTGTGAACCGAGCCTAAATGTAACCATATTGCTACACTTAGAGGCGCCTCTCTTCTCTTTTATACTTACTTGTGACATGACGCTACTTGTATATCAAGACATCGCTTGTATATCAAGTCAAAATGTATTTAAAAATTTTGCTTGTCTTGCAAAACGCTCTCAAACCACGTTACTCTCAAACCAAGGTTTTTCTGTAAATGCTAAAGAGCCGTACCTTTTTATTTACAGTTGTGCTCCTGACAATACCACTGAAACCCCCTGAATTTCTTATAAAATACAGACCTTCTGTATCCCCCCTACCCCCAGCCACCTACCCCTGACAATGCTTGAGACCGGCTAAACATCACTGAGCACTGCTTTGTGGAATTGGGGCAAGGTTAATGCTGGCCATACACTAATAGTTTTGTGGATGAGAATATTCGCACAAACATTCTTTGCACATTCATTTTCAAATCGAACATTTTACTTGCTTTTATAATTCTATTTTAAAATGAATGTAATTCCAAAACCATAACACACATATGCTATTCAAAAATTAATTAGTTATAGAACAATTTTCCATCCTGGTCCATTGAATTTTCTCATCATTATGGTCGAAAAACAAACATTGATTTGAATCCATTAACAATTAGAAAATCAAACGCATGTTCTAAAAATGAAAATTTTCTAACTGAAATCTATATGTATATGACCAGCATTAGTTTTGAATGCTCCCATGACACTGTCATAAGAGCACTCGGACAGATATAAGCCGCACTACAGCTTCTATGAATGAAAAACAATCTATGAGTGGACATGATTGAAAGATCCGCCCCCTCCATTAATAAACCCTCTTTCATTCGTAGAACCTGTAAGTACCGCTTCTTTGAAAGGAGCAGCTGTGTGGAAAGGGTGGGCATAGTCAGGCACTCCTGAGAGCCTATGACAGCTCCCCCCAGCTCTATTAACCCCCGCTGCACTAGAAGATTACGATGGCGAGGGCGGGGGGTGGCATTGACAGAGGAGGATTTTACCTAATAGAAGAGGCATCAGCATAAGCATCTTTCTGACTGTAAGTTATGCCCCTTGTACTGGTTTTTATGTTTTTGTTTTTTTTTTATATTTTAGCTGCATTTAGGCTTTAAGTTATGAACACCTTCAATGTGCGATGGGGAGCTGCATGTTTGACTCTCTAGGCAAGAGATTAGCATATAAGAGCACTATGGTTTAAGGGGATCCCAAGACCTCAGAGCTGAGGAGGGCCGGACGTGAGATGTGGACAGCCTGTGAAAGAGAGCTGAACCCTTCACGGTGTGCATAGCACACCCCTGAACTCTGTGCTTTGTACACAGCGCACCCCCAAATTCTACGCTCCATACACAGAGCACCCCTAAATTCTACACTCTGTACAGAGCACCCCTAAACTCTGCAATCTGTGCATAGCACACCCCTGAACCCTGCATTTTGTAGGTAACACACCTGAACTCTGCACTATGTACGTAGTGCCCCCCTGAACTCTGCCCTTTGTAAATAGAGCACCCCTAAAACTGCACTCTGTACATAGTGCATCCCTGAACTCTGCACATAATAGACTGGTATTTATTGCCCCTTTAAGATACCCCCCCCCACTGTTAGTGAAACTTGGCCACACCCACTTTTTAGTCCCTGCACCTATTCTCTGAGAAGAAAAGCCCTGGATAAATGTGTATAATTTACGAATACAACCGGCCCTTTAAGGGCAACCATAAAGCTGATGCTGCCTGAGATGAAATTGAGTTTGACATCCCTGCCTCAGCCTTTTGACTTAAGGGAGAGGGAGTTCCATAATTGAATTGATATTATTTGATGGATAAGGAATCATTTAACCACTTCAGCCCCAGAAAGGTTTTACCCACTTCCTGACCAGGCCCTTTTTTGCGATACAGCACTACGTCTGTTTAACTGACGGTCATATATACACGTATGTGTTGGGTGCACTGTCATATATATGCATACTGCACTGTCATGTATATGTTTCTGCACTGTTATATGTATATGTTTATATAATTGCATACATATCAGTTGGATCTATCACATAGCTGCTCAGTAGCAGCACCTAGTGGCACTTTCTGACACTACTTGTGTTACAGAGGTTATGTAATATAACTAGGAGGTGCATATACATAATTATATATAAGGTTTTTGGTTTACATATTATGGGTTCACCCAGTAAGAATTTCACAGTGTTCACCGTGTGTGTTTGGATTACTATTTAACCTACTTGGTACAGTCACTGTTTACGCACAGCTAAGTAATATTTCACATCTCACAAGGGAGCGCCATACCCCCACCTACAATCCTAAAACCCATCAGGGTTTACTTCCCCTTTAAAGCGGTGTTCCAGTCTGGGTGAAAACATATAAAGTCTGCAGCTACAAATACTGTAGCTGCTGACTTTTAATATTAGGGCACTTACCTGCCCAGGTAGTCCGCAATGTCGGCACCCCAGCCAATCTTCGGATCGACCTCAGGGTGCTGCCGCTGCCATTACTGGTAAGGGAACCAGGCAGTGAAGCATTTCGGCTTCACTGCTGGTTCCTTACTGCGCATGCGCGAAGCGCCCTGCGCTTTCTAATAAGCCCGGCAGGGGGGGGGGGGGGGGGATAGGTCCCTGTTCCCCCCTTCCCCCTGAAAGGTGCCAAATGTGACACCGGAGGGGGGAGGAAGCGTAAAAGGGGAAGTTCCTCTTTTGGGTGGAACTCTGCTTTAAAATCGGCAGGGGACAATTGCAGCTGTTTATCTTTTTACCATTACGAAACTTCTGCTTTAATACTATTTGAGATTTTAAAGGCGAAGTTCACCTTTTTAGTTCTAAAATCCAACTCCCCCATGTACCAATATACCATTAATGTACCTCAGAAAAATGCTGAAAAATACAAGCTTTCTTTGATTTTGAGAACAAGGCCTTACCTTAGCGATTGCTACATTTGTTAGAAAGGATCAGAGCCTCCCTGGTATACAGACAGACAGAAGAACCAGTAAGACACAGGAAGGAGTTCACCAGCTGTCCTCATTTGCACACATCCTTTACCCATCAACTAAGTTTTCACAGCACCCCCGGCATTTCTCCACACGTGCATTAGCCTGGCTTTCCCAGCGTCCCTTCAGACAGACTACACTGCCTGGGGCCACATGCAGCCCACAGGACACCCCTGATGTAGTGCAAGGGCCTGCTTGACAGGGTACAGAGTGATTGGATAGATGGTGTGTCCTCATATGATATAGTTTTGGTAAATCTAAAGGAGATTGTACAATCCGATTTTATAGTGTATGGCCACATTTATACACCTAATTAATGACACACCAAACACAGAAGCAAACAAACATTTTGCCACATGAAAAACAGATGACAAATGCAGTAAAAATCGTGCAACTCACACCACGCTAAAATGTCTCATGAACTACTTTGCCCATGAAGTCAACAGGCTGCTCTGTGTGTGTCACTTGAAAAACAAGCCCAAAAAATTCGCTCCACTACTGTAGGAGTGAGTGGGGCCTGAAAGTGAAATTGGTGCGTTTATACAACAATGAGACTCCATTCACACCTGTGTGTTTCTAAACGCATGGCAAACCACGCAGAAAATGTGCACTTTGCCATGAGTTTAATAAATGCTGCAAATGTTCATTATGCTTGTGCTGTCATTACATGTTAAAGGCACCCAAAGTGCAACAAACGCACCAAAAACTGCAGTAACACACTATAAAAAGTCCTGGAGCTTATCTGGGGGGATTGTTGCATGTAGGGCAACCCATTCAAATAAATGGACTGCCCTACGAGTGAAAATGCTCCAAAACACCCAAAACAAATGTATGCGGGAATGGGTGTTTTTGCTACGTGGAGATGTGAACGGGGCCTGACAACTGAGTGTCTCCGTCCACTCCCTCTTAGGTACTAATATAAAGATGGCCATACATTATGCAATTTGATTGTACAATCATAGCTCCCAACTGTCCCTGATTTCGAGGGACTGTCCCTGATTTGGAGCAATGTCCCTCTGTCCCTCATTCCTCCTCATTTCTCCCTCATTTTGGTCTGATCCATATAGATGTATATAAAATGCACTTTTTATCTATCTTAAAGTGTTTTTCAGTGCTAAACCTTTCATCTGATTTCTAAATTGCTGCATTTGTAAATTCCAAAAGCCAATATGAAGGAATAGTAGTGGTAAAAAAAACACTTGTGTGTTTAACCAATCTTGTTTTTTGTACAATTCTCCTTTAAGGGGATGTGGCAAGGGGTGTGTCCTGGGCCTGCATACTTTTGCTGATAGGTGTCCCTCGGTCCCATCTCAAAAAGTTGGGAGGTATGGTACAATGTTTGTACAATCTAAAGGAGATTGTACAATCAGATTGTATAGGAAATGGGTGGAAGGTGGTATTGTAATGAGGGAGGTGCGGTCCAGAGTGGTGAACACACCCTATCACATTCTTTTCTGTGATGCAACAAGGAAGTGAAGGTTTCTGGGAGATGACCTTCAGGAAGTGAAAGTTGAGGAAGTTATGAAATCTGAAAATCCTTTTAAAAATACAAATAAACCTCCTGTAGATACAGTAAGTGAGAGAAAAGCACATTGGGATAGCTGGGCCAGAAATGGCATTGGAAAACACTTCTATGTATTATGAAAACTAAAATTCTGCCCAAAAAGTGGAACTTATCCTTTAAAAAGCAAGGATTTTGCTGCAGTAATAGATTTCCTCCATAAGATGGCAGCAGAGAACATGCTATTGCTAAGAAGTGACTCCTCATTGTCTCCATAACAAATCCATCACTAGAGAATGCTCTGTACTGACAATCACCTTGCGGCTGCTGACTCAAGTGGGGAATGCAAATTCTCTATAGTGTATCCCAGGTGCAATAATAAATACTAAAATCTTCCATTGTCTTGTTTTATACTAAACAAAATTATGGTCTCCCTAGCTCAATCAGTTAACGATTTCAAAACACGATCAGCTTAAAAATGATCATAAAACAACAAAACAAAAACAAAATGTACATGGTGCTTTCAGATGGCTGCTAGCGCCGTAGCTGTTACTAAACTCTTTCAATATTGGCTACAAAAATACTATTTTTCCTCTAGAATTACTCAAACCCTTCCACTACACAAACAGATCTTTCTCCAAGAACAATGGGCCTTTGTACAGTCAGGAGTCTAAGAGCTAGGATCTTGTCTGATGATTTTTAGCCATGCGCAGTACTTGGACTCCATGAGTCCCCACTGATTGTGTTGTCCAGCTCTCTTGTTTCACTTGGCTCACTCAGCCGTTAGTCGCAGCACTGCACGGCCCATTCCTGGCCTCTGGAAAGGGGTTCTCCTGACACCCTGATAGGAGACCATTTGACTCTTGGGAAGTTACCTTCTGTCTCCTGTCTGGGGCACCTCTGACCCCTGGTTGAGACCTTCTGTCTCTTGACTCTTGGCTGGGATCTCCAATATCAGGGCTGTCTCCAAGCTGGGAGCCCTGAGGTGTCCTCAGGCTTGAGTATTTAATGACCCTGCACACCTGTGTTTTCACACAGGCTGCAGGCATCCAGTAAGTTCCAGACACTGGATTGAAGGTTCAGTCCCACCCAAGACACTTTGGAACCTTCTAGCTCCAGGCCCCAAATCAAGGTTTACAGATTCCAGAGAAAGCCAAAAACACAGCTTTCTTTGCTCAGAAATGATATTCCGGAACCTCGCATTGAGCCTTAATGTAAATCCTGTGTTTTCTCCTACATTTTCACAGTGGCAGGGAATCTCACTGTCACACTATATACAGAGATGCATAATGGGCAGTCAGCATCATGATGTATGGGTAGCGCTGTGCCACCTCCTGGAACCCTGACTATGTTAGATAACTATGGTTATCCATAAATCTAACTCTGCTTATATTAAAAGACTATCTCTAAACAAAGAACAGTGTATATCTACAGTAAGCTTACCAACTGCCATGTATTCAGAGCACTTCAGCATAGTGTATGGGTACTTTTCTATATACAGCACTGATCAATGTGGCACCTGTTTGTACATTACAATACAGTTCTAATTTTTAATTTCTGTATCAAAACTGTCACTGTATGGCATCTCAGATGAGTTTATTTCAGCTGAAGTATTATATTTGTCAGGCATAATGACTCTTTGTAGATCAGGTTTCAGAATTTGTACCTTAGATGGATTATATTTTCATACTGATGAACTCATTCATATAATTTCCTAGAATACACCGAAGATTATAACCAAAATATAGATAGAGTTATTAGAAAGCCATTATCATGCTGAGACAATATCTTCCTCCGGGTCAGGGAGTTTTAGAACATTGTGACGCATTAAAGGCTTTATTTTAATGATCTCAAAGGGATCGGTGTCTGAAAAGGACAGCTTGAAATCAATGCAGTGAACTATTCTAGCTGAAAGCTCATGTGGGCGGGCTATCTGACAAGTGACAGGTGCCACTTAGAATTTACTTCTCCCCTTGAATGCAAGAACTGAAAAGAATAATGCTCCATCTAGTAATTTTTTTCAGTAGGCTAAACATTGAACACAATACTTAGTAAAGGACTACAGAAAACAGAAAATACCTCATTAACTTTGATTTAGAAACAACAAAGAACACCTGTCATGTATTTGACTTAATTTACAAATGATTCTTTATGTTTTATAATATATAGGGCAATATCCACATAGGGCAACTGCTAAGGACAGCTGGGTAAGAGGGAAGTTAAGTTTTCAGCATCAAGCAGGCACTCAATGCCCTTCAGCATCAGGCTGATGATTTTAGAGAAAGTTCTTTCTTTGGACCCACAGGCAATTGTCCTAATTGCTTTGAAGGCACCGACCTATATGCTTGATGTGTATTCTTCAAGGGTTGGGATGCTATCAGAGAAGACTTAACCTTCCCTTGGAATATTTTAGAATTTTTGGACTTTAAAGCGGTAGTAAAGTTTGTTTTGTGATTTTTACCTACAATTAAGCATATAATAAGGCTTACATAGTTACATAGTTTACCTGTAGGTAAAATGAATATCTCCTAAAGGGGCACCCTTTAGGAGATATTTACATTGGATGCACACGGTGACGTCACTGGCGAATGCGCTCTGAAGGTCTGAAACCAAGCATTTAGAGCACCGTGCCGAAACCGAGGTCTCCCGCACACATGCGTGGGAGTAACGTCATTGCGGCTCTGGCCACTCACACAGCCATAGTCCGTAAATCTGGAAGGAAGACCGGGGGAAGATGGAAGCCTGCATACTAGCACATTATGCAACTGTCTTACAGGGGAACGTCTTTTTTTTTTTTTACTGCAGCGGTTTACAACCACTTTTCTTAATAGATATCTGTAAGTAAGGGCTTTGTGTTGACAGGCTTTGGGCTTGTGTTGATAGCTTCAGCTTGAGATTATAACCAAAAAAAAACTCCAGCGTAAATGCTTCCCCCTACTAACCTAATATTATATGTGTATATATTGCAGCTGACACTCAAAGTGTACCCACAGTCTACCACAATAAATATAAATACAAAAACAATACTGCGCAATATTTCTGTATAAAGAACACATTTCAATATATGTGTTCTTATATATGGTAAATACTACCAATCAACTGTACAAACTTATCAAACACAAATCATAGTGTAATTCACCCCTATTCTCAAATATATTAGGAGCCCAGAAAACCAAAAGTCCAGTATTTGTAAAATGCAATATATACAACAGTCACGTGTCCTAGTGACATAAACGCGTAGGGAGGAGCCGATAATGTCATGCCGTAAAGGGGAAGGGAGCGGAATGGAATTTTGGAGAGGTACCAACAGGCTATAATTTTAAAGGGAAATACATGCTGCAATCTCTGAAGTGCACCAGAACAGTGCGCTAATCTATGCGAGTGGCTATTTAAATTTAAAGGTGGGAATACAGTGAGCACTAGTAGTATCATTATTTTTTGGGTAAATGGTGACCTTATTCCCATAGATGGCTAAGGATGGAGGTGGATTGATTTTCCATAATTGGTGAAGGAGTTACCAGTCAGCATTTACAGACCCCAGTTACATAGTTATTCATGTTGAAAAAAGACACAAGTCCATCTAGTTCAACCAATAAAAGAGAAAAAAAATAATACAATCCTATAAACCCAATCCTATACCCACAATTAGCATGCAATTTGACAGTTCAAAATCGCATGACAGGTCACACCCCATACAAATCTGACCCCAAATGACACTTTTTGGGGGCCAGTGACATTATTACATTGATCAGTGCTATAAAAATGAACTGATCAATATAAAAATGACACTGGCAGGGAAGGGGTTAACACTAGGGATGATCAAGGGGTTAACTGTGTTCCCTGGGGGGATGGGCTGCCAGGGACATGACAGAGATCATGGTTCCTGATCACTGGGAACAGTAGATCTCTGTCATGTCCCCTGTCAGAATGGGGATTTACCTTGTTTACAAAGGCAGATCCCCCTTCTGCCTCTGTACTAGGCGATCACAGGTCGCCAGCGAACATCGCAACTGCGCCTGCGTGAGCCGACGTACAGCTATGGCGATTCGTGGAGGATAGCCATCCTGCCGCTGTAGAACGACGGGGGCTGGTCGGCAAGCAGTTAAGGATCTGTGGTGTGCTGGAAAATTTCTACACTCTGCCATTGCCGGCAATGGAACCCTTCAAATCGTTGCAACTCAAGTCTAAGTGACTTTCAAAAGGTTCCTGCACTACTTTTTTGCGATTTTCATTACAACTTGCACTGACTTCTGTTAAATGAAGTCGCAAGAAAATCGAAGATCCAAATTGCACTGATCTGCGTGAAGTAGCGTGATTTCAAAGCCCCACTCGTGTTAACCAGGGCTTAAAGGGGAAGGTGCAGTAGAACTGATTGAATTTGGCTCAAATAAAGGAGGTGAGAGTAAAATTGTGATGGTAATGGGATTGCACAGTGTATGAGAACACAAATTGCATGAAAATTGAACAACACAGTGTGACATCACTACAGAGAAGAATTGAACAGTAAATGTGAAATAAGGACATGGACTGTGTTATATAGTGGATTTTTACAAATACTGGACTTTTGAGTTTATGGCCACGTAATATACTGCTCAAAAAAATTAAAGGAACACTTTGAAAACACATCAGATCTCAATGGGTAAAAATATCATGCTGGATATCTATACTGATATGGATGGATAATGTGTTAGGAATAAAAGGATGCCACGTCATTTGATGGAAATTAAAATTATCAACCCTACAGAAGGCTGAATTCAAAGACACCCCAAAAATCAAAGTGAAAAAATGATGCAGCAGGCTGGTCCATTTTGCTGAAATTCATTGCAGCAACTCAAAATGGTACTGAGTAGTTTGTATGGCCCCCACATGCTTGTATGCATGCCTGACAACATCGAGGCATGCTCCTAATGAGATGACTGATGGTGTCCTGGGGTATTTCCTCCCACATCTGGACCGGCGCATCACTGAGCTCCTGAACAGATTGAGGTGAACCTGGTGGTGTCGGATGGACTAAAACATAATGTCCCAGAGGTGTTTCATTGGATTTAGGTCAGGTGAGCGTGAGGGCCATTCAATGGTATCAATTCCTTCATCCTCCAGGAACTGGCTGCATACTCTGGCATTATTGTGCACCAGGAGGAACCCAGGACCCACTGCACCAGCGTAGGGTCTGACAATGGGTCCAAGGATTTCATCCCCATACCTAATGGAGGTCAGGGTGCCATTGTCTAGCCTGTAGAGGTCTGTGCTTTCCTCCATGGATATGCCTCCCCAGACCATCACTGACCCACCACGAAACCGTTCATGCTGAATGATGTTACAGGCAGCATAACTTTCTCCATGGCTTCTCCAGACCCTTTCACGTCTGTCACATGTGCTTAGGGTGAACCTGCTCTTATCTGTAAAAAGCACAGGGCACCAGTGGCGGACCTGTCAATTCTGGTGTTCAATGGCAAAATGCCAATTGAGCTCCACAGTGCCGGGCAGTGAGCACAGGGCCCACTAGAGGACGTTGGGCCCTCAGGCCACCCTCATGAAGTCCGTTTCTGATTGTTTGGTCAGACACATTCACACCAGTGGACTGCTGGAAGTCATTATGTAGAGCTCTGGCAGTGCTCATCCTGTTCCTCCTTGTAGAAAGGAGAAGATACTGGTCCTGCTGATGGGTTAAGTACCTTCCATGGCTCTGTCCAGCTCTCCTAGACTAACTGCCTGTCTCCTGGAATCTCCCCCATGCTCTTGAGACTGTGCTGGGAGACACAGCAAGCCTTCTGACAATGGAACGTACTCATGTGCCATCCTGGAGGAGTTGGACTGCCTGTGCAACCTTTATATGGTCCAGGTAATGCCTCATGCTACCAGTAGTGACAGTGACCCTAGCCAAATGCAAAACTAGTGAAAAACAGTTAGAAAAGATGAGTAATGAAAAAAAATGTCAGTGGCCTCCACCTGTAAAACCATTCCTGTTTTGGAGGTCGTCTCATTGTTGCCCATCTAGTGAACCTGTTGTTAATTTCATTAACACTAAAGCAGCTGAAACTAATTAAAAAGTGTTCCTTGAATTTTTTCGAGCAGTGTATATTTTACAATAGGGGTGATTTACAATATGATTTGTGTTTGATAAGTTATATACAGCTGATTGGTTTTATTTACCTATAGGAAAACACAGAAATTCTGCACGGCACTGCTTTGTATTTATATCATATATGTTACAGTTCTGTGGCTCCCCATGCATTATAATCGGATACCTTCGGTGTAATGATTACCCTCCTTACCCTCTCACTCCCACCACCCCCCTAAATACAGGGTCCAATTGAGAGGAGAGTTTCCCATCCCCCAGATGCGTTGTATACACCTCCTTAACTACTCACTAGTTCTCTAGTCCCTCAAAACATTCACTTCTCTGTGCTATAATACCTACACAGGGTCCCTGTTCTGTATCACACTGTGATTAATCAGATGCCGTATCCATGGAAGCCATCCACCCCCTCCAAACCTTCTGGAACTTGGTCAGAGCCCCCCTGTTCAAGTATGTGGCTTTGTAGGCTTTGTGGCTTTGTAGGCTTTGTGGCTTTGTAAAAGGGTACTGCCTTGTTAACCAACGCTTTCCAAAACTCCTCAGTTGGTGTCACAGAGCTCTTCCATGATAGGATAATGCATTTTTTTAGCATAGAATAATAGCAAGGTAAGGAGGGTCCGTATAGCTCTGGTAGTGGCCAGAGGCTCCACCAAATGCAAAAGACACATCTCGATGGACATGGGGATGGATATGGAAGTGACCGACCTAATACAAGAGGCAATGGCTTGCCAGTAGAGTTTAACTGGTGGGCACTCACAAAAAAGAATGCATTAAGTTAGCTAAGGATGCAGCACATCTCCAGCACTGGGAATTTTGATTCCCAAACATCCTTGCCAATTGATTCCCAAACATCCTTGCCAAATCTAAAAAAGGTATTAGGTAGACTTAATGAAGGAATTTGTAATCAATCTATCTCTGCTAGATACTAGGTACTGAAACGCAGTCCCCAACATATCGTCCCAATCGTCTCTGTCCAGCCCCGGAGCTGCAGCATCCCAAACTCTCCTGCAAGGCCTCAACAGAAGGGTCGTTTCCTGGAATAGGTCTTTATATAAGCACAAGACAGGAGGTTTTGGCAGTGACTCACTACATGTTAGCAGTTCTAGGTCACTGGGCTCAAGGTCAACGGGCTCCCCACCAAATTGCGAGCAGAAGGCATTCCGCCGCAGTTGAATGTACCTGAAGAAATGTGTGTTAGGCAAATTATATTTTAGTTTTAGTCCATCAAATTCCAATAGAGTACCGTTTGATACAATGTGGAGCAAGATCTTAATACCATACCTGGTCCACACTACCAGGTCCGGGTAGTCAAAAAAAGTTAAAGTTAAATTGGGGTTCCTCCACAGTGGTGTATTAGGGGAAAGTCTAGTTGAGCTAGGCGATCGCACTCCCTGAGCAACAACCCATGCCCTCATTACTGAGCGCATGGAGGATGTCAGTGGGTATGGAGCTTTTAGACCCCTGTATACCAGGTGAGACAGCGCATCGTAGGAGCCCACACAGGCAGCCTCCAGGGATACAGATGCATCATCCGGAGGAACAGTCAGCCAGTGGTGGGCCACTGTCAACTGTCCAGCCAGGAAGTAATTGTAAATATTTTGGAAGGTATAGCTCTATATAATTAATATATAATAACATAATGTACATAGTCATTCTAGAACATTCTGTACAGCATCATTAGAATATAACATTCATTGATCCAAATGTCATTTAGGCTATAGATTGCAGTTAGTACCTTCTTCTACAGTGAGATATAACTGGAATAATGATTATTGTTAATAATAATTTCCAATCAATATAACCATTCAATAAATGTCTGCTTTTTGACTTGCACACAGCAGTTTACGGGAATGAATACATTTCAAAATATCACCACAACAAAAATCTAATAAAAATAAATAGAAACCTGATTATGAATAAATCTGATGTAACAAATTACAATATGGTTGTACGCATATAAAGAAGGGGTAGAATACTGTAAGATATAACAATATAAAAATTTCCATATTAAAAACGGACATATATAAATACACACACAGACACACACACACACTTGTGTGAAAAAGTATTTGCCCCCTTTCTGATTTTTTATCTTTTTGCATCTTTTGTCACACTTAAATGACTCAGATCATTATACAAATTTTATTATTACACAAAGATAATCCGAGTAAATACAAAATGCAGTTTTTAAATGATTGTTTCATTTATTAAGGCAAAAAAGCTGTCCAAACCTGTGAAAAAGTAATTGCCCCCTAAACCTAATAACTGGTTGGCGGCAACAACTGCAATAAAGCATTTGCGATAACTGGCAATGAGTCTTTCACATTGCTGTGGAGCAATTTTGGCCCTCTCTTCTTTGCAGAATTGTTTTAATTCAGCCACATTGGAGGGTTTTCCAGCATGAATAGCCTGTGTAAGGTCATGATACAGCCTCTCAATTGGCTTTAAGTTCAGGCTTTGACAAGGCCACTCCAAAACCTAAATTTTGCTATTTGGAGGTGGACCTGCTGTTGTCCTGCTGCATAACCCAAGTGCACTTGAGCTTGAGGTAACAAACTGATTGCCGGACATTCTCCTTTAGGATTTTTCTGGTAGAGCTCAGAATTCATGGTTCCATCAATTATTCTAAGTTGTCCAGGTCCTGAAGCTGCAAAGCTGCCCCAGACCATCATGCTACCACCACCATGTCTGACTGTTGGTATGATATTCTTGTTATGAAATGCTGTATTTGTTTTATGCCAGATGTAACGGGGCACACACCTTCAAAAAAGTTAAATGTTTGTCTCATCAGTGCACAGAATATTTTCCTAAAAGTCTTGGGGATAATCAAGATGTTTTTTGGTAAATGGGAGATGAGCAACTCTCCCATGGATGCCATTTTTGCCCAGTCTCTTTCTTATTGTTGAATCATGAACACTGATCTTACCTGATGCAAGTGAGGCCTATAGTTCTTTAGAAGTTGTTCTGGGTTCTTTTATGACCTCCTGGATGAGTCGTGGTTGTGCTCTTGAAGTCATTTTGGTTGGCCGGCCACTCCTGGTAAGGTTCACCACTGTTCCAAGTTTTCTCCATTTGTGGATAATAGCTCTAACCGGGGGTTCTCTGGCATCCCAAAGCCTTAGAAATGGCTTTGTAAGCCTTTCCAGACTGATACATGTCAATGACTTGTCAATGTTTCTCATCTGTTCTTGAATTTCTTTAGATCACGGCATGATGTGTTGCTTTTTGAGATCGTTTAGCATGCTTCACTTTGTCAGATGCTTCTATTTAAGTATTTTTTTGATTCAACAGGTCTGGCAGTAATCAGGCCTGGGTGTGACAAAGGAAATTTAACTCAGCTTTCCCAAAAATGTTGGTTAATCACAGTTCATTTATGATTCAGCATGGGAGGGGGCAATTACTGTTTCACATAGGGCCAGGCAGGTTTGAACAGCTTTTTTCCCTTAATAAATGACATAATAATTTAAAAACTGCATCTTGGATTTACTCAGGTTATCTTTGTGTAATATTAGAATTTGTTTGATGATCTGAATAATTTAAGTGTGAGAAATATGCAATAAAATAAAAAAATCAGGAAGGGGCAAATACTTTTTCACAGCACTGTATATACACATACACTGCCTTGAAAAAGTATTCATACCCCTTGGAATTTTCCACATTTTGTCATGTTACAACCAAAATGTAAATGTATTTTGTTGGGATTTTATGTGATAGACCAACACAAAGTGGCACATAATTGTGAAGTGAAAGGAAAATGATAAATGGTTTTCAAAATGTTTTACAAATAAATATGTGAAAAGTGTGGCTTGCATTTGTATTCAACCCCCTTGTAGAACCACCTTTTGCTGCAATTACAGCTGCAAGTCTTTTTGGGGATGTCTCTACCAGCTTTGCATATCTAGAGAGTGACATTTTTGCCCATTCTTCTTTGCAAAATAGCTCAAGCTCTGTTAGATTGGATAGAGAGAGTCTGTGAACAGCAATCTTCAAGTCTTGCCACAGATACTCAATTGGATTTAGGTCTGGACTTTGAATGGGCCATTCTAACACATGAATATGCTTTGATCTAAACCATTCCATTGTAGCTCTGGCTGTATGGTTTGGGTCGTTGTCCTGCTGGAAGGTGAACCTCCACTCCAGTCTCAAGTCTTTTTCAGACTTTAACTGTTTATCTTCTAAGATTGCCCTGTATTTGGTGCCAACCATCTTCCCATTAACTCTGACCAGCTTCCCTGTCTCTGCTGAAGAAAAGCATCCCCACAACATGATGCTGCCACCACCATGTTTCACGGTGGGGATGGTGTGTTCAGGGTGATGTGTTAATTTTCCGCCACACATAGCGTTTTGCTTTTAGGCCAAAAAGTTACATTTTAGTCTCATCTGCCCAGAGCACCTTCTTCCACATGTTTGCTGTGTCCCCCACATGGCTTTTCACAAACTTCAAACTGGACTTTTTATGGCTTTCTTTCAACAATGGCTTTCTTCCTCCCACTCTTCCATAAAGGCCAGATTTGTGGAGTGCAAGACTAAAAGTTGCCCTGTGGACAGATTCTCTCACCTGAGCTGTGGATCTCTGCAGCTCCTCCAGAGTTACCATGGGCCTCTTGGCTGCTTCTCTGATTAATGCTCTCCTTGCCCGGTCTGTCAGTTTAGGTGGACGGCCATGTCTTGGTAGGTTTGCAGTTGTGCCATACTCTTTTCATTTTAGGATGATGGATTGAACAGTTCTCCGTGAGATGTTCAAAGCTTGGGATGTTTTTTTTATAACCTAACCCTGCTTTAAACTTCTCCAAAACTTTATCCCTGACCTGTCTGGTGTCTTCCTTGGCCTTCGTGATGCTGTTTGGGTGGTCATAATGTTATGAATGATTGGTGTATATTTTATTTTATTAACATAATTTTTTTGGTGAGTTAGTCACCACACCTATATATCCCTGTTGATTGCATGATACCCTCAAAAATAAAAATGATTATACCAAGAGAGAAGAAATGTAAGTTTAGAACAACTATTTGGATGTAATTAATAGTGCCATTTAATTAATGCTAGCTAAATTATATTTTATTGCCCAATAAATAGAACTGTAAAAAAACTTCTTGGTTGGTTCCTGTAGAAACCCATCATGGGACAGAGGACTCCAGTGCTCTACTGGGAATGTATTATCATGTTCATATTTTGTCTAATTTGTATAGTAAGAGTCAGGACTAAAAAGAAATATGTTTTTTTCTTTTTTTTTGTTAACTAAATAGTTATCCTCAATATACAGTAAATATTTTGCAGTCTCATATCCAGACAAAAAGTAAAACATTTATTTATTATTTAAATGTTTTCCAGCTTCCCTGTTGAAAAAGCTGATTTATGGAGTTCTATAGCTCAAGCTAAACTTTACATTTACAGCTAAATCACTCATAGCAGTCACACATCTCCCTGGTCCATGCACCCCACCCTCTCTGTATAAAGTGAAGACTAAAGACTCAATCAAACTGATCCATATCTCCTATTTCAGGTAAGTATCTACAGTGGTTTTGTAAAGTCAAGGAACCACCTCAGTATTCTGCTGACAACACGTCCTCTAGTTACCCTTATTTTTCTTTCTCAGGTACCCATAGGCATATTATACTCACCAGGTATAACTGTCCCCACTCTTGCATGGAATCTTACCTGGCAACAGAAGGAATGAGTAAATATACTCAGGACAGTACATTGACTACTCACTTTACTTAAAATGAAGCTAGATTTTTTAAAATAACAAAATGTCATACTTTCCTGCTCTGCGTAATGGTTTTGCACAAAGCAGCCCCAATCCTCCTCTTCTCAGGTCCCCCAACAGAATTCCTGGCTCCTCCTTCCTGCTGATTACCTCCATAGCAAGCCACTTGCTATGGTGGCACTCATGCGTGCTCGCTCCCGAGCCCCGCCCTGTGTGTCTACAAGACACACAGAGCATGGATCAGCCTCAACCCTGCTCCCTCCCTCACTGGCTGTAATTTACAGCAGCAAGAGCCAATGGCTCCCGCTGCTGTGTCTGAGCCAATGAGGAGACAGAGAGCCAGGAAAGCCACTGCTCTTGTGCACATCACTGGATCAAGATCAGGCTCATGTAAGTATTTTGTGGGGCTGAGGGACACAGAAGGTTTCTTACCTTCATGTATTGAATGCATGAAGGTAAAAAAAGCATTTAGAACCACTTTAATTGTGAGCATAGGTCCATTTCAGGTCTGTAGATCATAAAAATGTAAAAGATATCTACTGAACATGCATTACACATCCTTCAACTGTCAGCCGATATTAGATGTATTTCAAAAAATTTCTTATGAAAAAATTAACTTCATATTGTCAGATTCTTTCAAATTCTAACCAATCTTGACACATTTCATTTTTAATGGTAAGCAAGCCCTACATCCTGCGAGTCTTAAATGCCTGTCACCAGCAACTATCAATACAAGAAAGCCTTTCTTCTCCATTGCTTTTGCACATTAAAAAAGTGAAAAGGTTATTAATACCAATTCATGGGTCTCACTAGAAGCACAGTGATAAGCCAAGGCAATGCAGACTGTATCTCAAACTGCCAACATACTATTATTTTGCTATATAGAGAATACAGCAAAATAGAAAAATATATAACAGTCATTTATAAAGCACAGAGACAAAGCAGAACACCAATATTATGTAATACATTGACCGTGTTGTGCCTGTACTTTATGGGTATTTTAGATGCCAATAAAACAGGGTACAGATTATCCTTAATTTGGCCAATAGTGCTTAGCTACAGAATTCAAACATCATGTGCTAAAGCTAGTATCTGAGTCAGCATAGATACAGAAACCAGAAACAAGAAACATATTTTTTAATAAAATTCACAGCCATCTTCCCCACAAAGTGACAACTTTTATACTAAGCTGCAAGGTCAGCCAGCTTGCCAGACAGACTAGTGACATGAAACTCTCAGACACGACCATTACTACTACTTGTGTCTGTTTACACCCGCCTACCTCCAATCCGATCCGCTAAAATAAAAAAAACAGAAGGGGATCCGTCTCCTTCCAACGAAGGGAAAGTGGGCTGTGTCCGTGTCTGCCTACATATGCAGAGTAGACACGGACCTGTCATCCGCCTGCTCTGCTCATTGTGGCCCGCAACCGGTTAACAAGTTGCTCAAGTGGCCCTTGCTCTTCAAAAGGTTGGGCACTCCTGACCTAGAGAGTACCATAGAGAGGAGAGAGGGGCACCTACAACTTACAGTTTCAGGGCTTGTACAGGCTGCCGTTGGGACATTAGAGCTGTACACATCACCCTGGCCTCTCCCTTCTCTGCTTTCATAGAGATAGTGCAGGGCAGAGAGGGCTGTGAACACATCACTGGTAGAGGTGCGCACGGTCAGGAAAAAAGGATGTCACCTGTACACACAGAAGCTAGGCTTCTGTGTGTAGAAGTGACAGCAGTGAGTGGTGGGCAAGGGGATAGCGCCGGAGGTGGCGGGACTCCGTTCCAGCACATTCTGGCTGAAAAAAAGCCCTGCCTGCCAGTATTTTCAATGGCCCTCACAGAACCTCTGCCTGTATTTCCAATTCTGATCGCAGAATCCCTGCCAGGTTTTTCAGCATCATTATCAGTACTTTCAATGGTATTCCACATATCCTTGCCAGGACTTCCAGTGCTCCCTGAAATGATATTGGATGTGTCCTCTGACACCAGAGGGGTATTTAGTCAAAAGCCCTGGAAGTGGCTGGTGCTGTGTCTTTGTGTCAGCTACCCCACTTATGTAAAAGACCTATGTTATACTTCTTACACAAGTAAGATACTTAAAACACACACAAAAAACATATTGGTTTCCCACTGTAGTTTAATACACTGCAATAAGGTTCATTGTGGTTTGGTTGATTTACTAATGCCGCGTACACACGAGCGGACTTTACGGCAGACTTTGCCCAGCGGACTTTGACAGACTTTACGACAGACTTTCTGAATGAACGGACTTGCCTACACACAATCCACCAAAGTCCGTCGAATTCGTACGTGATGACGTACGACCGGACCAAAACAAGGAAGTTGATAGCCAGTAGCCAATAGCTGCCCTAGCGTGGCTTTTTGTCCGTCGAACTAGCATACAGACGAGTGGACTTTTAGACCGGACTCGATTTCGACGGATTGATTTAAAACATGTTTCAAATCTAAGTCCGTCCAACTTTTGAGAAAACAAAGTCCGCTGGAGCCCACACACGATCGAATTGTCTGACGAAATCCCGTCCGCCGGGCAAAGTCTGCTGTAAAGTCCGCTCGTGTGTACGCGGCATAAAGCTAAATACACTGTTCACTTTCCTACTGAAGTTACACCCTGCAAGAGAATTTTCCCCAGATTTTAGTGAATGCTGTGAAACTTCACATTTCAAAGGATACCCAATAATGTTCAAGGGGAAAAAAAAAAAAACTGCATTTTAACTTGCACAAGATTGGAAGATGGAAGTCAGCAGAGTTGCACCAAGATCTGGGGGGAGATTCTTTTACAGAGTGCAACTGCGCTTGCAATGTGAACAGCCTATTTGCTTTTAGTATCTCAACCCCCATGTTTCAAGCTGTTCAGTGATACATTGATTCACTGATACAGTTGAATGTTTTTTTTTAAATCAAAAATAAACTTTCAGAACTTTCAGAATTCACAATTCCCTCATTATGTGCTAGGTGACCTACAAGCAATCAAATACAGTAACAAAATCTGAAGGACAGACAATAAAAATCTACAACTTAGAATGATTGACATAGTGACCATGGAAAATAATATCTGTACCTATTATTTTTCTACAGTTTATCTCTAAAAAAATTGAGCTTCCTTCATGGTATAACCTTTTAACTCAACTAGGGTGATTTTGCCACAATTTGGGGCATATAACTGACAAAATAAAGAACAAAGAACCTTGAGAACCGTTTGAAACATTACCAAATATGACAACTGATAATTTATTTACAAGTTCTACAGAACTAAGCATCTCTCTTCAAAGCACATCAAGATTATGTTACCAAACTATAAAATAAGCACTAAACACACTTTTTTTCAAATCATGACATATCATCAACACTTAAAAGAAAATTGCTGTTTTCTATGGATCTATTATTCCCCAAAGTTGCTTCTACATCTCAGAAACAGGCGATGCTACAAGGCAGCATATTTCCAGAAAAGTATGAATATTTTAGGTCGACATCTTTTGTTTCACATTACAGTGCCTTGAAAAAGTATTCACACCCCTTGAAATTTTCCACATTTTGTCATGTTACAACCAAAAATGTAAACATATTTTTTTGCGATTTTTTGTGATAGACCAACACAAAGTGGCACATAATTGTGAAGAGAAAGGAAAACGATAAATGTTTTTCAAAATTGTTTACAAATAACTATGTGAAAGGTGTGGCGTGCATTTGTATTCAGCCCCCCTGAGTCAATACTTTGTAGAACCACCTTTCGCTACAATTATAGCTGCAAGTCTTTTTGGGGATGTCTCTACCACCTTTGCACAGGTAGAGGGTGCAATTTTTGCCCATTCTTCTTTGCAAAATAGCTCAAGCTCTGTCAGATTTGATGGAGAGTGTCTTGCCACAGAATCTCAATTGGATTTAGGTCTGGACTTTGACTGGGCCATTCTAACACATGAATATTCTTAGATCTAAACCATTCCATTGCAGCTCTGGCTGTATGTTTAGGGTCATTGTCCTGCTGGAAGGTGAACCTCCACCCCAGTCTCAAGAGTTTTGCAGACTCTAACAGGTTTTCTTCTAAGATTGCCCTGTATTTGGATCCATCCATCTTCCCATCAAGTCTGACCAGCTTCCCTGTTCCTGCTGAAGAAAGGCATTCCCACAACATGATGCTGCCACCACCATGTTTCAAGGTGGGGATGGTGTGTTCAGGGTGATGTGCAGTGTTATGCCTCGTACACACGATCGGACTTTCCGACAACAAAACCGTAGAATTTTGTCCGAAGGGTGTTGGCTAAAACTTGTCTTGCATACACACGGTCACACAAGTGTTGGCCAACAATTACGAACGTAGTAATGTACTGGACATACTACGTGGTTTTTCAGCTCTTTAGCGCCACACTTTGGGCTCCTTCTGCTAATTTTGTGTTAGTAGAAGTTTGGTGGGTGTTGATTCGAGCTTTTTTTTTCGCATTTTTCATTTAACGCTTTTCAGTTTGCGCTTTTCATTTTGTGCTTTTCGGTTCGTTTCTAAACGGCAGTTTGTCAACCAGACATGTTGCGGAATCGGAGGAGATAATGTGTTATTTATTAGTGGCCTTGGAGTTATTGCTTTGACATTATTTTTTTGGTTGAATAATGATTTGATTTGGTATATTTTCTATATTTTTGGATGCTAGAATGCACTTTTGGTTAAGTTCTATTGGCAGATTACATAGTTACATAGTAGGTGAGGTTGAAAAAAGACACATCAAGTCCAACCTATGTGTGTGATTATGTGTCAGTATTACATTGTATATCCCTGTATGTTGCGGTCATTCAGGTGATTATCTAATAGTTTCTTGAAGCTATCAATGCTCCCCGCTGAGACCACCGCCTGTGGAAGGGAATTCCACATCCTTGCCGCTCTTACAGTAAAGAACCCTCTACGTAGTTTAAGGTTATGATAGATAGCATGTCTAATTTTCTTTTCTTTTTTTAATGCACAATAAAAAAAAAAGTGTAAAATAATACTTGGCTATGTGTTTTACTTCAAAAGACAGTTTGGGAGTAGGCAGTTACATTTTAGAAAAATACAATGTAAAATTGACAAGGGACACCAACATAGTTGTATCTTTGATCTTAAAAACTACGAGATAATGGTGTTGTGGTAACTTGCACAAATAAAAAAAAAAAAAAACATAATATTATTATTCTTGATTTCACTAGGAAAAAAAACCTTTAAAAACGTGTTTGCAATAACACCATCAGTATCACCAGCAAAGCAGCTTCATTAATATCCCATTAAAGAAGAAGAGAATTGTGCGCTGCATTTTGAGATTTCATAATCTGCCAGGTCACGAATGTTAATTCTTCATTATGAATGCTAGTTTACAAGACCGACCGCTTCTGCTTCTGAGCATGCGTGTTTGTACTTTGGACTTTTGTCCGACGGACTTGTGTACTCACGATCGGAAAATCCGACAAGAGACCTTTGTTGGTGGAAAATTTGAAAACATGCTAGCCAACATTTGTTGGCGGAAAGTCTGACAATTGTCCCATGGAGCATACACACGGTCGGATTTTCCACCAACAGCCTGACATCCAACATTTCCTGTCGGAAAGTCTGATCGTGTGATAGGGCTTTAGTTTGCTGACACACGTAGCATTTTGCTTTTAGGCCAAAAAGTTCAATTTTGGTCTCATCTGATCAGAGCACCTTCTTCCACATGTTGGCCCCAACATGGCTTCACACAAATTGCAAACAGGACTTCTTATGGCTTTCTTTCAACAATGGGAAAATAATAAAGGAATACTCCTGCGTTATCACTGAAGGTGAAAAGCAATGTGTAAAAACAAAACAAAAAAACTAAACTGCAAACACCAATAGGTGAATCCGTGACCAATATAGTATGTGTATAATGAATGGTGCTGCGCTGTTATTTGAACTGTAGTGTAACCTACGTGCCAGAGGCTGTAAAGTAGAAAGTAATACTGAAACTGTGCACAAGGTGGCAGTAGAAACCAAACGTGTAAATGCAAAAAAACCTTCCAAATACAGCTGTGATACAAGATATCCAAAGCAAACAAAAATCTTATATAGCAAGAAATAAATCAGTTCTCACAAGAATAAACATCAACATCTCAATCAATAAAGTGGAAAATAAATAATGTCTCTAAAATAATCCTGGTATTGCAGGTGTGAGGAGTGAAGAGTGGTGCTCCAATCTTAACCGCGCAAACTATGAAGTAGTTTTCCTCCTCCAAACACGGCGAGTAGAGTGGATGCCAAAGAGCTCGATTTTGGTCTCATCTGACCACGACACGTTCACCCAGTTCTCCTCTGAAACATTCAGATGTTCATTAGCAAAGTTCAGACGGGCCTGTACATGTGCTTTCTTGAGCTGGGGGACCTCGCCGGTGCTGCAGGATTTCAGTCCTTCACGATGTAGTGTGTTACCAATTGTTTTCTTGGTGACTATGGTCCCAGCTGCCTGGAAGATCATTGACCCCGTGTGGTTCTGGGCTGATTCCCCACCGTTCCCATGATCATTGAAACTCCATTAGGTGAGATCTTGCATGGAGCCCCAGACCGAGGGAGATTGACATTCATTTTGTGTTTCTTCCATTTTCGAATAATCGCACCAACTGTTGGCATTCTCTCACCAAGCTGCTTGGCAATGGTCTTGTAGCCCCCATTTCAGCCTTATGTAGGTCTACCATCTTGTCCCTGACATCCTTGGACAGCTCTTTCGTTTTGGTGGAGAAAATAGAATCTAATTGATTGCTTCTGTGGACAGGTATCTTTTATACAGGTAACAAGCTGAGATTAGGAACACTCCCTTTAGGAGAGTGCTCCTAATCTCAGCTCATTACCTGTATAGAAGACACCTGGGAGCCAGAAATCTTACTGATTGATAGGGGATCAAATACTTTTTTCACTCATTAAAATGCAAATCAATTTATTACTTTTTTGAAATGTGTTTTTCTGAATATTTTTATTGTTATTCTGTCTCTCACTGTTAAAATAAACCTACCATTAAAATTATAGACTGATCATTTCTTTGTCAGTGGGCAAATGTACAAAATCAGCAGGAATCAAATACTTTTTTTCCCTCACTGTATCAGAGTAAAGGGGGCTGAATACAAATGCACACCACACTTTCAGATATTTATGGAAAAAAAAACTGAAAACCATTTATCATTTTTCTTTGACTTCACAATTATGTGCCACTTTGTGTTGGTCTAACACATAAAATCCCCAAAAAATGCATTAACGTTTTTGGCTGTAACATGACAAAATGTGGAAAATGTCAAGGGGTATGAATACTTTTCAAGGCACTTTATATAGGCATACCCTACTTTTAAGTACTCAATGGGGTTTATTTACTAAAGCTGGAAAGTGCTAAATCAGGCTCACTTCTGCATAGAAACCAATGAGCTTCCAGGTTTTATTACCAAAGTTTAATTGAACAATCTGGGGTTAGAAGCTCATTGGTTTCTATGCAGCAGCTGATTTTGCACTTTCCAGCTTTAGTAAATAAACCCCATTGTGTACTTAAAAGTGGGGTATGCGTGTATGGAATTATGGGTTGGGAATAAACAATGTGCCCCATCACTGGAGTCAGTGGAAGAAATATTGCCCCCATCTTTGGTGTCAGTGGGAGTAAAAGTGCCCCATTATTGGTGTCAGTGAACGGAATAGTACCTCACTGTTGGTTTCAGTGGGAGGAATAATGCTCCATCTTTGGTATCAGTGAGAGGAATAGTATCCTATTTGGTATGAGTGGGAGCAATAGTGTTCCACCTTTTATACCAGTGGGAGGAATTATGAATTAAATTGAAAAGGGGTATGGCACTCCCTATGGGGTAGAATGGGTTAGTGTATGGGGGGGGGTTAAAGTTGTTATATCCCCAGGTGATTTCCCCCACTATGATCCTAGTGGAGGTACCTAATACCAGCAGGAAAAATTAGTTACCAGAAACATATATGTCTATAAATATATATATATATATATATATATATATATATATATATACCGTATTTATCGGCGTATAACACGCACTTTTTTCCCCTTAAAATCAGGGGAAAGTTGCAGGTGCGTGTTATACGCCGATCCCTGCCGATCCGGAGCTGTCACTTCTTCAAAATCGCGGACCGCGATTTGAAAATGGCGCCGCCGGCGCCGAAGTACACAGAGCCGGTCCTCGGCTCTTTCCGGCGGCTCTCGTTTACTTTCGGCTCCACTCGTAGTCCCGAGCGGAGCTATCCGAACCTACTCGGATAGCTCCGCTCCGGACTACGAGTGAAACCGAAAGTAAACGAGAGCCGCCGGAAAGAGCCGAGGACCGGCTCTGTGTACTTCGGCGCCGGCGGCGCCATTTTCAAATCGCGGTCCGCGATTTTGAAGATGTGACAGCAGGGACAGGGGATCCCAGGCTGCACGGGGGGAAGGCTGCACGGGGGGAAGGCTGCACGGGGGGAAGGCTGCACGGGGGGAAGGCTGCAGGGGGGAAGGCTGCACTGGGGAAGGCTGCACTGGGGAAGGCTGCACTGACAAGGCTGCACTGGGGAAGGCTGCACTGACAAGGCTGCACTGGGGAAGGCTGCACTGGGGGAAGGCTGCACGGGGGGAAGGCTGCACTGGGGAAGGCTGCACTGGGGAAGGCTGCACTGACAAGGCTGCACTGGGGAAGGCTGCACTGACAAGGCTGCACTAACATGGCTGCACTAACATGGCTGCACTGACAAGGCTGCACTGACATGGCTGCACTGACAAGGCTGCACTGACAAGGCTGCACTGACATGGCTGCACTGACATGGCTGCACTGGGGAAGGCTGCACTGGGGAAGGCTGCACTGAGGAAGGTTGCACTGACAAGGCTGCACTGACAAGGCTGCACTGACAAGGCTGCACTGACATGGCTGCACTGACAAGGCTGCAATGAAGGGCATTTAAATGTAAGTTTTTTTCCCTTCAACTTCCCTCCTAAAAGTTTTTTTTCCTTAAAATTCCCTCCTAAATTGGGGTGCGTGTTATACGCCGGTGCGTGTTATACGCCGATAAATACGGTATATATATATATATATATATATATATATATATATATATATACCAGCAGAAATAAATAATTATTTAGACCAGGGGCTGTCTTCAATGGTAGTTCGACCAAACCCTATAAGTAAGGGATGTGTGCTGAGGTCCCTACAGCTGTGATAGGTCTGCACCATATACCACCACAGAGTGAAATGGCTATAACATATAAATGTAAAACATATATGTGCTCTACTAGTGCAAATCCAAAGCATATAATAAACTCTGCCTTAACAGTGCAAAATAAATGTATATATATAAATGTATTACCAGGAAATACATATCATAATCAAAGTTCAGTGATCAAATAATTTCATCTCAAACTAGTTAGTGCAGAAGACGTCGCTGAAGACGTCAATGACGAAACGCGTACGACGGCGCCACGCACGCTACGTCACTTCCGGGTACGGACAATGTTTGGAACGCAGGTGGAGCGCAAACAGCTCCAACCAGCGTTCTTATACTACTACACTATGGGAGCCTCCTATATTTTTTCTTTCTATGAGGGAGCCATTGTGAACACCTTAACTCAACAGTAAGGAAATTACCTGGATGCTCAGTAGGACTGTGGTGGAGAGGAGATTGTGACCGTAATACCCCATGCAGTCTGCCCCATCTGGGGCTGGTGGAACCAGGAAGCCATTGGGAAAACCAACAGCACGGAAATCATTCCGAATGCCCTACACGTTTGGTGTGGAGAGGAGACCGTGATTGAGATACCCTACGCTGGTTGCCCCTTCTGGGGCTGTTGGATTCGGTGAGTGGGGACCCATAAGGGGGAGCACAAAAGTCACAGGAACTATCTGAGAGCACTCAAGTCACGAAATTGCTTGGAACACTGGGTCTGAACAGTTTTTTCACTCTAAGGACTATAATCACTAAAAAACTTTTAATTGATTTTTTCTGCACTAACTAGTTTGAGATGAAATTATTTGATCACTGGACTTTGATTATGATATGTATTTCCTGGTAATACATTTATATATATACATTTATTTTGCAGTGTTAAGGCAGAGTTTATTATATGCTTTGGATTATTTGCACTAGTAGAGCACATATATGTTTTACATATATATGTTATAGCCATTTCACTCTGTGGTGGTATATGGTGCAGACCTATCACAGGTGTAGGGACCTCAGCACACATCCCTTACTTATAGGGTTTGGTCAAACTACCATTGAAGACAGCTCCTGGTCTAAATAATTATTTATTTCTGCTGGTATATATATATATAATTATAGACATATATATTTCTGGTAACTAATTTTTCCTGCTGGTATTAGGTACCTCCACTAGGATCATAGTGGGGGAAATCACCTGGGGATATAACAACTTTAACCCCCCCCCATACACTAACCCATTCTACCCCATAGGGAGCGCCATACCCCTTTTCAATTTAATTCAAATCAGCGGAGAATCCTTAGGGAAGCTCCTTTAAGGGGAGCAGCATACCTAAACGATTTTTCTAAGCGCAGCTTTTACATTTATTTTACAGTGGGAGGAATTATGCCCCATTATTGGTGTCAGGGAAAATAATAATGCCTCATCGTTGCTGTAAGTGGAAGGAATAACGCCCTATTGTTGGTGTAAGTGGAATAAATTGTGCCTCATCATTGGTGTCACTGGAAGGAATAGTCCCTCGTATCAGTGGGAGGGATAGTGTCCGAGGGACAGAGTCCGAGGGACAGAGATAGGCAAGTAAAAAGCTGCATCTGGCCCACAGATTTCAGTTTGGAGACACTGGTCTAGTGCATTAGATTCCTTTCAAATGATCTCATTAATTTGTGCAGTTGGCATATTTCTTCTAAAATAATTAAAGCTCCCAACTGTTCAAAATTTTACACGATGGTTGTAAGGATCAGTCTGGTTTTGAATACAGTTCATCCACTCTGCTGTGCACATTCTTAGCCCACTGCATATGCGCGCACAGGGGGTATGCTAGGTGTGCCTGGGCACACCCTAACCACTATGTGCCGGTTCCCTCTACTGCTCAGCCCCCCCCCGTTGCCCCCACCCAACAGTGCATCTGGCTTCCCTCCTCTTTTTTCCCCCCGGCTGCTGCAGGGTATGTTTTAGGATAGAGAGCAGGGGAAGAAGCTAGTAATTGTAACTTACCGACCCCCTTTTCTAAATGAGCACAGTGAATACAATCACTCACTGTGTCCATTCATAACTGAAGCATAGTAAACTGTAATTACTATGCTTCAGTTTGTGAATAAACAGGAAGCCACTCAGCACAGAGCGCTTCCTATTCATTCACTGCCCCATGCAGCTGAGGCTACAGAGAAATGCATGTGTGTTTGAGCTTTGGGGTGCACACCCTATGGACCACTATGGCGCACACCTATGGCCCACTGTGCTATCTTCTCTGTTTGCACCTCCCCCAGTACAGACATTTTTGGTGCTCCCAACCCAGCACTAGGGATGCTAAGAACAAATATAATTATATTATACTGGAATAACCTGAACGACCGCAACATACAGGGATATACAATGTAATACTGACATATAATCACACACACAGGTTTGACTTGATGGACTTGTGTCTTTTTTTAACCTCACCTACTATGTAATTATGTAACTATGTAACCTATTCCCTTACACTTATCATCACCCTTACACATAAGTAATAAACCTGAGGAGTTTGACAGGTTAACTCACCCCCTACAATTAACTGTTATTACCTAAAGTTGAAGTAAATTAATGTTCAATTTCTGTATTTGCAGACGATACTAAGCTAAACAGGGCAATAACTTCTCCGCAGGATGTGGAAACCTTGCAAAAAGACCTGAACAAATTAATGGAGTGGGCAACTACATGGCAAATGAGGTTTAATGTAGAAAAATGTAAAATAATGCATTTGGGTGGCAAAAATATGAATGCAATCTATACACTGGGGGGAGAACCTCTGGGGGTATCTAACTCCAGAGATAAAATGATAATTCTCCCGCTCTACAAGACTCTGGTCCGGCCGCCCCTGGAGTATGCTATCCAGTTCTGGGCACCAGTCCTCAGGAAGGATGTACTGGAAATGGAGCGAGTACAAAGAAGGGCAACAAAACTAATAAAGGGTCTGGAGGATATTAGTTATGAAGAAAGGTTACGCACACTGAACTTATTCTCTCTGGAGAAGAGACGCTTGAGAGGGGATATGATTTCAATTTACAAATACCATACTGGTGACCCCACAATAGGGATAAAACTTTTTTGCGGAAAGAAGTTTAACAAGACACGTGACCACTCATTAAAATTAGAAGAAAAAGGAGGTTTAACCCTAAACTACGTAGAGTGTTCTTTACTGTAAGAGCGGCAAGGATGTGGAATTCCCTTCCACAGGCGGTGGTCTCAGCGGGGAGCATTGATAGTTTCAAAAAGCTGTTAGATAAGCACCTGAACGACCACAACATACAGGGATATACAATGTAATACTGACATATAATAACACACACATAGGTTGGACTTGATGGACTTGTATCTTTTTTCAACCTAATCTACTATGTAACTATGTGCATTCAAATTCTTCATCTTTAGCACAAACCTGTCTTAAATCATACAATAAACCAAATATCTCCTGGTTTGGACGTGTGAACGTCATTAAGATGGATATATTACCTAAGTTACTCTAGACTTTTCAAAAAGTCCCATCATCAGGCTTTCTCTGCTGTCATTAAAGTCATACACAACTTCACATGACAACATAAGAAATTGTGTTTTAAATATACCATTCTGGGGGGAGGGGGGGGGGGGTAGTGTTACCTTATACATCCCTGTACTTTCACACAACCTTACTACTTAGGATTTTAGACTGGTAACATGGAAGATTTACCAAATTATAGACCACCTTGGAGAATTGTCTTAATAACCCAGACCTTACTTCTTTACCTTAGACAATTACCATGCACTGGCCCTCGAACGACCCCTTACCACTACTAATCTCTGCCACTTTACAATTTTGGGACTCATATATTAGCAAGTGCTTGCTCCCTTCTAGGCCTAGTCCGACTCCTCTATTTCTTAGTACCACGTTCCCACTGACCCTCTCTCAACTACATTTCTCTCTTGGAAGCTAGAGGATAAGACTCTTTTATACCATAATTTACAAAGGGTAAAATTTCTGCCCCTCCCACAGATACTTCCGACTTGTCACAATCCCTCCGGCGCGTGGTTTGAATATTCCCAATTGCAACAATATCTTGGGAACATGCTCCCTATGGATCTCCTCACCAGATTGTATACTGACTGAGCCCTTACTCTCCCAGTCCACCAGACCTGACCATTTTCCCTTGATGTATCAAATTCTGTTGAAAGATTACTATCCACAAGGTCCACAGTTTATATCCGAATGGTAGCGTGAATTAGGCATTTCCTCTAATGAGTTGGATTGGAACAAGATACTGGCATTTACATACAGGACATTTATTTCAAGCACAAGTGCTTAATTACAAAATTCTATCCAGGTGGTATTACTGTCCAACAGTTTCACATAATATAGATTCGTCCATTTTTGACACCTGCTGGAGATGTTTGCAGTCCCCTTGCACCATGACGCATATATGGGGCACTTGTCTCCAGATCACTCCCTTCTGGGAAAAAAAACACTTCAGCTTTATTATAAGCTTGTGGGTGATAAGATCCCTAACACTCCTCAATCACCCTGCTGTCAATGATGTCTGAATCTTACAAAAAAAAAATCTTATGCCCCGTACACACGGTCGGACTTTGTTCGGACATTCCGACAACAAAATCCTAGGATTTTTTCCGACGGATGTTGGCTCAAACTTGTCTTGCATACACACGGTCACACAAAGTTGTCGGAAAATCCGATCGTTCTGAACGCGGTGACATAAAACACGTACGTCGGGACTATAAACGGGGCAGTGGCCAATAGCTTTCATCTCTTTATTTATTCTGAGCATGCGTGGCACTTTGTCCGTCGGATTTGTGTACACACGATCGGAATTTCCGACAACGGATTTTGTTGTCGGAAAATTTTATAGCCTGCTCTCAAACTTTGTGTGTCGGAAAATCCGATGGAAAATGTGTGATGGAGCCCACACACGGTCAGAATTTCCGACAACAAGGTCCTATCACACATTTTCCGTCGGAAAATCCGACCATGTGTACGGGGCATAACTCTGACATTTCCTTACTTCAACACACACTGTGATTGCCAGAGATTGGCAAAAACCTGACCCTCCACCTCTAGTTGAATGGGCTTGTGAAATGGATTCCATTAGCCATATGGAACAACTGATCTCTTGGGAAAGGATAAATTTGATGCTAACAAGAAGCCAATTATGCTTACAAGATGGACGGTGTGGAATTATTTCAGATACTCTTCTAAATTTGTATCTTAAATGAATTTTAGTGCACACAAACACAATACAATAGCCATTTTTTTGTAAAATGTAAAAGATGATGTTGCATCGAGTAAATAGATACCAAACATGTCAAGATTTAAAATGCCTATGAAATGGCAACAAACTACAGTACCTAAAATTATCCATGGGTGATGCTTTAAAAGCCATTACAGGTTTAGAGTTAAATGTGTACTCTGGTGCTAGAATAATTGCTCTCACTCTGACGTTTGCAGTAATGCCTCACATGTGTGGTGCAATCACTTTTTACATATGCGTACAGGACCTACACATGCAATTGCATGTGAGCACAGGGAGACAGGAGGGCATTACATTTTTTGAAAAACAATCCTTGTGATAGATTGAGCAGAGACAGGTACTTTGTATGAAGAGATCAGGGGTCTTTTAGACTACTAATCCCTCCTCTGCTCTCTAAGGCAGCTGCTTCCTTGGTTGTACGTGCCAGAAAAACACAACACTGAAACTGTAAGTTATACACCAACAACACTAATGCCGCGTACACACGGCCAGACTTTTCGACCAGACTGGTCCGACGGACTTTCCGACTGACTTTTGAACGAACGGACTTACCTACACATGATCACACCAAAGTCCGACGGATTCGTACGTGATGACGTACGACCGGACTAAGATAAGGAGGTTGATAGCTGGTAGCCAATAGCTGCCCTAGCGTGGGTTTTCGTCCGTCGGACTAGCATACAGACGAACTGATTTTTCGACCGGACTCGAGTCAGTCGGACAAATTTGAAACATGTTCCAAATCTAAAGTCCGTCAGATTTTTGACCAAAAAAGTCCGCTGCAGGTCCGATGGAGCCCACACACGGTCGGATTGTCCGCCGGATTCGGTCTGTCAGACCAGTCCGGTTGAAAAGTCCACCCGTGTGTACACAGCATAAGAGACCGCCGATTTCTAATAACACTGGTGTGCATTCAGAGCCGCCATAACCTTGTTGGTCTATTTCAACAGCACTAGTCAATATCACAGGATAACATGTACTGCTCTTTTTTACTCCCTGTGCACATTTCAAGTTAAAGCCTGACTCTAGCCAAACTTTCAATTTAGGTCTTGGAAAAAGTGGAGAAAATTTAAAGCAGAAGTAAACCCATCCATAAAACAGTTTCATTTCCGGTATGTACCGGAAATGTAAACCCTACCATTGGTTGTGCTCTCGACCAAACTGTCAAGCCATCCAATGGCTGGTGTCTAAACTGATCACATGTGCAGCATCATGGCAGTTGTAGATTAGACAGAGGCAAAGATGGCAGCTTCCTTGGCTGAAAACGATAAGGGGGTTTACTTACACTTTAAGATTTCTGTCTGCGACCCCATTGAGAAGATTTGCCCTCACTTCCCATCCAAGTGAGAGCCATACAAAAGAATGGGGGGGAGTGGCTTTCACTGGGACAGGAAGAAAAAGAAATAAAAACATTGTCAGAAGATCTAATCCATCACCACTCTACTAAAATATGTTTTTGTTTTATCCTCTGTGTCTCAAATGCACAGTTTTCCTCTTACTTCCTGTGCTGACAGGAAATGACTCGCCGAAAGAAACTCACATGGCAATAAAAACCTGGCAGAGGCTCTAACTCTACCCAACACAATTTTTTTTTAAAAATCACTGGAATTAGACTTTACAGAGAAATTGAACCCCCCCAAAAATGCAGACAGGTAGGGTTTTTATGACAGAAGACATCCTGGATTGGAGTGATGTTATTTCGGCTTGGCCATTCAAGTGGCCGAACAGAGTGAACCCGGAAGGAAGACCAGAAGAAGATGGAAGCGCCTATGACAGGGAAGAGCTCTGACAGCGCAGTGCTGGAGGGCATCTTTTGACAGGTAAGTCTGCCTTAATGTGTGGTGCATACTAGTACATTATGGCATAAAGGTCTCAGGAAGGGGGGAATTTATTAATAAAAAAATAGCAGAGTTTAATTTAGCTTCAACTTCCAACTGTAAAACATTTACACATTGGAGAGATGATATTTTTTTAGAGATTCAGAATGACCACAAACATAAAAACTAACATGAACAAAAGCACAAGCTAGAATTAAAACCATTTAGCATACTTTAATTAGCGTTTCTTCCTTCATTAAAAAGGAGCTCCAGTCTGGAAAGAAAAAAATAAAAGTCAGCAGCTACAAATACTGTAGCTGCTGACTCTAAATTTAAGGACAGGGATCCCACGATGTCGGTACCCCGAGCAGATTCGTCAGTTGTGCATGCACCAGCATTGTAAGTAAGGGAAACTGGCAGTGAAGCCTGTGTGAGTAGCGCTGTGCTTTTTGAATGGTCCTGCCGTCTTCTGGGACCTGTGTGTGTCCCAGAAGGCAGCGGGGGGAAGAAGGAGGGGCCGGAAATGTCTTAGATCGCCGATCTTAGCCGGAAATGGGAGAGCGTACCTGTCAAAACCAGGTACCCGTTCCTCCTCCTCCCCAAAAAGTGCCAAATGTGGCAGTGGAGGGGGGGAGGGTGCAAACAAGAGGAGCTTCCCCTTTTGGATGGAGCTTCGCTTTAAGATAAACCTAACAGACAAAATGTGTACTATTATTCTGGAAATCAAACTAAACTATGAACAAATATGTTAAAACAAGGTGTTGAAAAAATGATACATCAAATCTCCATTCTACAGAATCTATCACAGAAAACGTAAACATAATCAAGGGATTAGATTTTGTGGTTGTCAAATAATCCTAACAAAGGATCGGTACTCCTACCTTGTTCACGTTGTTGATCTTTCTGCTCCATGGACACCAGAGCTGAAAAATGAGCTTGATCGTAGGCCAGGACCAGTGGTGAGCAGTGACATCTATTGGGAGGGACTTCAAGGGGTAAGTAAATTCCACCAAATGGGATAGGTGCAAAGGCTGAAAAAGCATAAATCCAGTTAAAAATAAAGCTTTAAAGCTATCTCAGTAGGTCAAATGCTACCTAAACAGTAACTAAATTCATGCTGAGAAGAAGACTGGAGATAATATAAGAAATGATCTGTGTTGAGTATAACAACCAATCAGATTCTGGGTTTCATTTTCCCAGAGCAGGTTGGAGAATGAAAGCCAACATCCAAATGGCTGCTAGGGTCAACACTTTTTTTTCTATTTAGCAGGCATCAATCAAGTCTGTAAGTATAAACCTACATGTCTTTGACAAGAAAAAGGCAAATTCAAGTTTCAATATTTAGCACAGTGGAAGACAGGGAATTCCAATAAAAAATATATAAATAGACCTTTTCATTGTATAACCCGAAGCGCCGTCAGCTCAAATACATCACATGCAGTCACTTCTCAAGGGCAAATGCCTATCTATCTCTGCTCTTACATGACAAAGTGTCACATACATTCTAGATAGAAAAATGTTTAAAAATAATGTTGTTTTTTCCAATGAATTTTCCGGTGGTCAAAGATGAAGATCAAAGATACAAGGAAAGTCACCTCTGTGATAAATGCAAGTACCATTTCAAGGTAACCTTCATAATTCACTGTTATTTCAGTAGTATTTTCCTAAGCTATTGACATTCTGCGTAACGTTAACTGTTGGGCAATGAGTCGAGACATCTTATTTGCAAAAAACGCCCACGTGTTTTCCACAGTTTGCCTGTGACATAATAATCTTTGCAAAGAGTAACAAAAAGTTAATCCCCCGAAAAAAAATAAATTATAAAATGGCTTTTACATGTACCTTCTCCTCCAGAGTCACGAAGCATTGTATCAGCCACAACAACTATTGGTCTTCTTAGTATATGAGCAAGGACAAAGACATGAAATTCTTCTAAACTTTCATACACGGGATCCTCTGCGTTGTCAACTCTAGGGAAATATAAATAACAAATTAAAAAACATAAATTAATAATTTTCTGCTTTATACTGCCTACTTTTTTTTTTAAAGACATGGTATGGAATTTAGAGGGACCCCCCACGCCATTTAAAAAAAAAAATTTTGGTTCGGTGTTCCTCTGTGGGGAAATCCCATGCCGTTTTTATCAATGAACTTTTATGTGTATTGTCAGACCGACAATTCATTATTAGCCGCGAGTAGTTTTAAATTACTTTTTTTCCTTTGAAATGTCATTTTGCTGTCAGACTGTTCTAAATACGGGAAACATGTGCCCCTTTACAGGCATACTATAGACACCCCCCAGGTACGAAATTTAAAGGAATATTACACTTTTATTGTTTCACTTTAAGCATTATTAAAATCACTGCTCCCAAAAAAACGGCCGTTTTTAAAACTTTTTTTGCATTGATCCATGTCCCCTGGGGCAGGACCCAGGTCCCCAAACACTTTTTATGACAATAACTTGCATACAAGCCTTTAAAATTAGCACTTTTGATTTCTCCTATAGACTATTAAGGGTGTTCCGCGGCTTTCAAATTTGCCGCGAACACCCCAAATTGTTCGCTGTTCGGCGAACAGCCGATGCTCAAGTCGAACATGAGTTCGACTCGAACTTGAAGCTCAGCCCTACTCTTGGGTTATCTTCAAACCACCACCATGAATCCGTGCACTACCACCACATAAAGTGCATGCTTACCGGAAGGCAAGCTGTTATGAGCCCCTGGCTAAAACCCAGCCAGGGCCTTTATGCAGGGTATGTATATCACCAGCTCGGAACAACTTGATTGGTAGGATGGATTGGTACAGCAGGAGTGGCGTGCTGATGTCATTGCGCTGTTTAGCTGAGAGGACGGGTGTTCACAAGCCGGCCGGCTTTAACAAAACCGCGACATTTATATTCTACCTTTGTAAGTGCAATTTTTTTTTTTTTTTTAATAAATTCTTGTATGAAACGATTCACACTATGGTGAGCACCTTTCTATTTTGGGTAATACCTGGTCATTAATCTTGACCATTGAGTGATCGAGTTCCCTGGTCATTTTTTGCTGTACCAATCTATCCTACCAATTAAGTTGTCCCGAGCTGGTGATATACATTCCCTGGATAAAGGCCCTGGCTGGGTTTTAGCCGCAGGCTCATAACAGCTTGCTTTCCAGTAAGCACGCATTTTATGTAGTGGTAGTGCATGGATTCATGGTGGTGGTTTGAAGACAACTCAAGAGTTCATTTATGTTGGTGTGTTATAATGAAATTTTGATTTGCCGAATTCTAAATTTGTGTGATAGACCTGCCTATCACAATATCAATTGTTAGCGCAGTTCCACCACTATTATGGTATATGTTTGTTTAAAAAACAGGAAGCCTGGACAATTCACGATCCACGGCTTCAAACTCGAAGTGACGCAAAGATGCTAGAAGCTCCGCCCAAGGGGGCGTCACTAGCATATTTGCGTCACTTCCGGTTTGAAGCCGTGGATCGGGAATCGTCCCGGCTTCCTGTTTTTTAAACAAATGCTTACATATACCAAGTATTTTTTACTGCTTATGCTTACTAAAGCTTTTGGAAACGTTATAATACTATGTGAGTATTTTTCTTATGTATGTGGGAGACTCGGAAGAAAATTTTTGAGGAGTATCCGAATACTGCTGCACAGTGGCAAATACTGTAAATGCGCAATACGCCTTTGAGGGGTAAGTATTTCTGGTGAGTGCATTACCATTAGGGGCACTGTAAGAAAGCCCAGCGGAGACCGGATTGAAGAGCACTTGTCACTTTGGAATATTATATGTTTCATAAGGACTGTATATAGTAATTGGATTCAAGAGCACCTGTCACTTTGGAATATTACATGTTTTATAAAGACTGTATATATTAATGTTTTTTTTAGAAGAAAACACACACAATTGAAGATCACTGGTCATTTTGAACTTTTAGATCAGCATTGGGCACATCAATCAATTGATTTTTCAGTACTTGTGACTTTTTTTATGATTGCACTGTTTGCACAATAAGTATGTTTAGCACCAGTCATTTTTAATAACACACTCAAGATTGTTTAGATAAACAAGTCACTGGTTAGGATTGTGAATTTGGAGCAAAAAAATACTAGGATTTAATAACAGCGCCACACCTACTAATTTGATCCTTTAATCTCTACATCCCACCTAGGTGTATCTGTAGGGGCAGCAGATCCCATAAATCAATTTATTTAGCCATTTTGCGCGGAACCACCCATAACCTTTTTTCCAAGATGCCCAGTCTGAATACTATGCTTTTGGACACTAGCGGTAAACTCCTGATGTGTACAAATTGTGACACTAATGGCTGCCATAGTTCACACAATTTGTAATTGCTCTCTGCACTATGAAATAAAGGTCTCAGTCTGAGCGGCATGTGCTGCCGCAGCTGCAGAGGAAGTCTCTCTCTACAACCCCAGATAGCAAAGTCAACAAGCTTTATAAAGAAAAGCATCATTATAGAATCTGCCCACAAGCAACAAAAGGGATTCTGAGAAATGTGGCTCCATAAGCAATCCCAGCACACTGGTCTTATTCATCATATACATCCATTAGTAAACAATTTATTTTTCCCATAAGGGTATGTCTGTTTTATAATAATGCAGAACAATATTCTCCGGAGCCTGTTACACTCTTTATTACAGTTAATCTGAGGCATTTAAAAATACATTTTGCCTGAGATTTAATGAATGCATATATAATAGCGGCTGCTAAGCTAATTCTTTCAAGCAAGTGAAAATTGATTCAGAAAAAAAAAAAACATACAATCAGGAGGCAGATACTGAAAAGCAGAGCTGAGGCCAAGCAGGGTGTTTGATGGTAATCATGCTCTGCTGATTGCATCTGAGGAATTCATTCAGCTGCTTCTGTCACTGGTTTCTTCCTGGTCCTAAACAATTTCACAAATATTATTTGTGCTGGATCTGATTCTGCATCTCTAACAACCAAGATCAAGACCGCCAATCACTCTCTGACTCAGTGCTCAGTACTGCCAACTCATTCTCCTCAAGTCAGGTATGGAAATCAGCCCTCTCAATGCCCAAGTATAGGTATGTTTCACCGATAATCAGGTAGGTAAGGCCAAATTTGAATTTTTACCAAAGAAACATATTTCTTCTTCAAAAAAGATGGCTGAGATATAACTCATATTTGATTAATTGCTCATCCAGATGCTACTGGCTGGTAACTCTTCAGCAATCAGATTCCCTACATAGATTTCCACAGGAAAGTCTTATGCCCTGTACACACGGTTGGATTTTCCGACGGATAATGTGTGATAGGACCTTGTTGTCGGAAATTCCAACCGTGTGTAGGCTCCATCACACATTTTCCATTGGAATTTCCGACACACAAAGTTTGAGAGCAGGCTCTCAGAAATCCGTTGTCGGAATTTCCGATTATGTGTACACAAATCCGATGCACAAAGTGCCACGCATGCTCAGAATAAATAAAGAGATGAAAGCTATTGGCTACTGCCCCGTTTATAGTCCTGACGTACGTGTTTTACGTCACCGCGTTCAGAACGATCGGATTTTCCGACAACTTTGTGTGACCGTGTGTATGCAAGACAAGTTTGAGCCAACATCCGTCGGAAAAAATCCTAGGATTTTGTTGTCGGAATGTCCGATCAATCCGACCGTGTGTACGGGGCATTACTGTGAGTCCATTCAAGGTTCTTATTACAAAGTTTCACTAAACCTACATCATAAAAAAATCAATATATGCTGTATTACATGTATGTATTACATATCACTCAGTCACTATGAGATTTGTTTTCTGCAAAAAATCTGGTTGATCCTGCTGCTCTCTATCTCCTCTTCTGTCCAAGTCCCCAATTCAGCTAGGGATTTTGCAGAGCAGTGTTGGCAGCTCTGCACATGCTCTGTTTTCAGTGAGTTTCTATGCTGAGCATTTCCTTCCTATCACATCTGAGCAGCCCATGTGACTATAGAATCACACATGTGACCGTATACCCAGTGGTAAATGACAGCCCACTCCCTCCCTCCTCCTCCATGTCCCCTAACCAACTAAACACAATGGGGCGGGATATTGCATGAAGATTAATGGAGGCTTCACCTCCCTCTTATTCTAAGACACAGGCTGGAGGGGCCTGACCTGGTAGAAATCCGCCCACACCATGTTATTGCCAAAAAACAATAAAGATTTGATTTCAAATATATATTTGTATGACAATTTAAAACAGTTTATTGATAATAATGATTTATATTTCCCTCTGTATTCCAAAGGTTGTTTTTTTTTTTTTTTTTTTTTTGAACATGTGACCAGCAGAAGAGGACTAGAAGCTCCTCCTGCCACTGTTTTCCTGCAGACAGGCTGGGAAAGATCTGGGTCATATACTGGGTGTATATCAATTAGAAAAAAGGTACTTAGATGTTTATTAAAATAATTACAGTGCCATCATCCATATACAGAAATAGAAGGGACAATGTAAATTATACAGTGTGTGTTTAGTATCACCTTAACTGAAACTCTGATGAAGGGGGAGTTTATTCTGGCTCCCGAAACACATTGGCTATTTTCTTAGTGTAAACCAGTAAATTAATTTAGACTCTTTTATAATTTGGTCTGGCTCCTTCCATTGATGCATGATTTTTTTTTTTTTTTTTTAATTATTCCTAGTGTCTGTGAAAGCAACAGAACACTAGATCAGCCTTTTTCAACCAGGGTGCCTTCAAGTTTCTTCAGGTCTCTGCAGTCTGATTACATGCCAGAACCCCAACAGAAGTTCCCTCGATTAGCTGGGAGAGGCAGTCTGCATCCTGGGCTGATCACTCACATGTGATCGCTGCATGAAAGATTACATGCAAGTAGGCGGGATTAGGTGATTAGGTAGCTGCCAACCTACCATTGTTTTGAAATGCCTCTCACAGCTAGTCATCAAAACCCCTGCTGGAGTTCTCGCATGTATTTGGACTGAGGGTGCATTTGCAAGTGTGAATGCACCCTTAGGGTTGCAGAATCCGATGCTTGCAGGGAAAACAGTAGCAACGACGACTGCGGTGGAGTGGTAGCGTTTCCTAGAGCTTAGGCTTACTGCTGTAGCAGATAAAGCCGGCCGTTGCCGGTTCTTGCTGAACCAGCCGAGATTTAAACCATGTATTGGTAGCCTGAATGTACCCAAGTAGAACAATTGATCAACTTGGGTACAACCAACCTATCGGATTTTAAATGTGATAATTGCTACAGGCTGTTATACCCGCTAGCAATAATCACTGTGCTCTACCAACGGGGACCCCCCCCCCTCCGGGGACCCCACCCCCCCCCTCCAGGAGAACACAATGGGGCTGATTTACTAAAACTGGAGAGTGCAAAATCTGGTGCAGCTGTGCTGGTAGCCAATCGGCTTTTAACTTCAGCTTGTTCAATTAAACTTTGACAAAAGCCCTGGAAGCTGATTGGTTTTCTGCACACAGTCACACCAGATTTTGCACTCCCCACTTTTAGTAAATCAACCCCAATGGTTCCACGGGAGGAATGACTGTGGTTGCAGGAAAGAAAATCGTTACATCTATAGACAGCCTAAGGTCCAATGCAGCTGTTGTACTGGGTTAATCTTAGCATTCTAAAGCTTCTGACCCCAACCTACATTTTAAAAAACCCCAGCCTTTGTTCAACCAGTTGCCTTGATAGCAAAAAAAAAAACACACCACCAACCATAAGTGGCCACTGTATTCAGTTTTTCTGTTTGCAGTTAATTTAAAACGTGTACAGGTAAAAGCTCCAACCTTCACTATTCTCCCTCCTGGATCTGTGGGTCTCAATATTACGATAAGATAAATGTGCTCCTGATGACAAGAGCCTTGTCTTCTGGATCCCTATCATAAGAATAACTTGATAGTTTTTAGTTAACTTTAAATAAGCGAAAGCATTAATAGCCCTTTTAAGAATTCAGTAAACACAACTGTGCTTAAAGTGGAAGATGAGGCTGACTATAACCTTATCCCGTGTCAGGGAGTGGTAGCTGCAGCGGTGCCACCAACAGATGGGCCATGTAAGCCTATGGGTGACATCACAGCTCTGGGAATTCACAGCTCCTGATCACATGACTGTACCAAAAAAAGGTACACATCTTTTTGTTACACAGGTCTATTTTTAGGTCTTAATTTTGTTTTTGGTTGTTTTTTTTATACAAGGTATGCAGGATCGGTAGAGGAAAGAGGAAGGGAACATTTTAAAAAATAGTTAAAACATTTTAAAGCTGTATTTGACCTTTCCTGGCTCCTAATTTTCCAGTCAGCAACATGCTAGTAAAATTGTCAAATAAAATCCTTCCATTTTCAATACATTGCTTTTTCTAGACCTAGTTATGTCATCACTAGATCTCTGTGCTTCTCTATGCAATGTAGTTAGGCCATAACTGGATAGCGGGACTAGCAGGGAGAAGTTATACAAATATTAAAATGCCTAATGGATGTATGCCTAAATGAGGAGGGTGCAGATCTGCTGGGAGTAAAGATGGCCAAAAGGTTAGAGAGGTTTTTAACCGCTTGCCAACCGGCTCACACCGATATACATCGGCAGAAGGGCACATACAGCCAGATTAAAATACCTGTATGTTGCTCCTTAAGGAGCGGTTTGCGGGCGCGCACGTGCCCGCCGCGACCTCCGTGAGTATGATCGTGGGTCCCCCGGACCCGATGTCTGCGGGGACACCCGCAATTGTCTCACGGAGAGGAAGAATGGGGAAATGCTGATGTAAACAAGCATTTCCCCGTTCTGCTTAATGACACTGAACACAGCTCCCTGTAATCAGGAGCGGTGATCAGTGTCGTGTCACACATAGCCCATCCCCCCCACAGTTAGAATCACTCCTAGGAAACACTTAACCCCTACAACGCCACCTAGTGGTTAACCCCTTCACTGCCAGTCACATTTACACAGTAATCAATGCATTTTTAATTGCACTGATCGCTGTATAAATGTGAATGGTCCCAAAATTGTGCCAAAAGTGTCCGATCTGTCCAGCTGATCGCTGCCATTACTAGTAAAAAAAAAAAAATGTATTAATAAAAATGGCATAAAACGATCCCCTATTTTGTAGGCACTATAACTTTTGCGCAAACCAATCAAACGCTTATTGCGATTTTTTTTTACCAAAAATATGTAGAAGAATATGTATCGGCCTAAACTGAGGAAAAAAAATGTTTTTTTATATATTTTTTGGGTATATTTATTATAGCAAAAAGTAAAAAATAATGAGTTTTTTTCAAAATTGTTGCTATTTCTTTGTTTATAGCGCAAAAAATAAAAACCGCAGAGGTGATCAAATACCACGAAAAGAAAGCTCTATTTGTGGGGAAAAAGGAAGTCAATTTTGTTTGGGAGCCACGTCGCATGACCGTGCAATTGTCAGTTAAAGCGACGTAGTGCCGAATCGCAAAAAGTGCTCTGGTCTTTGGCCAGCCAAATGGTCCAGGGCTTAAGTGGTTAAACTAGGCAAAGGGGGGGGGGGGTGGGGAGGGTCCAGAGATAGAGATAATCAGCGTCCAACCTAGTCCATAGGGTAGTATTGGGGGCATTAGTGGTAGGTTGACTAAAGCACATAAACCCAAGGTAAGTATAGTAACAAGTCCTAGCTGCAATCTTGGAACACCCAACAAGAGGATAGTATTCGACCGGTCTAAACTACGTGGCATGTTCACTAATGCCAGGAGCCTATCCGACAAGATGGGTGAACTAGAGTTATTGTTCTACGAGGAGGATTTGCATTTTGTGGGAATTTCAGAGAGTTGGTTCAACAGCTCTCATGATTAGTTGGAAACCATTCAAGGGTATACCCTTTATTGCAGGGATAGAGAGGGCAAAAAAGAGGGAGGGGTATGCCTGTATATCAAGAATAATGTACAAGTGAATGTGAGAGATGACATCAATAAGGGAGCTAGGGAGGAGGTGGAATCCTTATGGGTAGAGCTCCAAAGGGATGAAGCTAAGGGGAAAATAATACTGGGAGTATGCTATAGGCCCCCTAACCTGAAGGAGGAGGGGGAGGCGGACCTCCTTTCATGATTTGTATTAGCAGCAAGGATGGGAAGTGTTATCATAATGGGGGATTTTAATTATCCAGACATAGACTGGGCGGAGGGAACCACGCATTTATCTAAGGCTCGCCAGTTCCTAAATGTCTTGCAGGACAATTTCATGGGTCAGATGGTAGACGCACCATATAGAAATAGCGTTACTAGATCTACAGATTACCAACAATACAGACCTGATCACGGATGTGGAAATGTGGGGCAATTTAGGAAACAGCGATCACAGGTCAATTGGCTTCAGTATAAATTACACAAATAGGAAACATAAGGGAAATACAAAGACACTGAATTTCAAAAGAACCAACTTCCCTAAACTAGGAATCTTGCTAGAAGATATAAATTGGGATAAAATCTTAGGAACAAAGAACACGGAGGAGAGATGGGTTCGCTTTAAGAGCATATTAAATAAGGGCATTAGCCAGTGCATCCCATTGGGTAATACATTTAAAAGAGTGAACAAAAGTCCTGGATGGCTTAACGCCAATGTAAAAATGCATATAAAAGCAAAGGAGAAGGCCTTCAAAAAATACAAGGTTGAGGGATCATCATCAGCATTCAAACCTTATAAGGAAAGCAACAAGAAATGTAAGGGTGCAATTAGGGAAGCTAAGATAGAACGCGAAAGACACATAGCGGAGGAGAGAAATAAAGATCCCAAGAAATTCTTTAAGTACGTAAACAGTAAAAAAAGGGAGGACAGACCATACTGGCCCCATAAAGAATGAGGAAGGACATCTGGTTACAAAGGATAGGGAGATGGCGAAGGTATTGAATTTATTCTTCTCAACATGTCTTCACGAAGGAATCGGGGGGCTTCAGTAACCAAATCTGCAGTGTTTATCCTCGTGACACATCACAGGAAGCACCCTCATGGCTAATAGAGGACAGAATTAGACTTGGGAAACTTAACATTAATAAATCACCGGGATCGGATGGCTTGCACCCGAGGGTACTTAGGGAACTCAGTCAAGTAATTTCCAGACCATTGTTCCTAATTTTTACTGTCAGTCTACTGACTGGGATGGTACCAGCGGATTGGAGAAAAGCCAATGTAGCAATAATTAAAAAGGGCCCAAAATACATCCTTGGGAATTACAGACCAGTTAGCCTAACATCAATAGTATGCAAGCTCTTGGAGAGGATGATAAGGGACTATATACAAGATTGTAGTAATGAAAACAGTATCATTAAGTATCATTACAGATATCATTAACAGATTCAGGAAGAATCATTCTTGCCAAACCAATCTATAAACCTTCTATGAGGAGGTGAGTTGCCATCTAGATAAAGGAAGGCCTGTAGACGTGGTGTATCTGGATTTTGCAAAAGCATTTGACACAGTTCCCCATAAACGTTTACTGTACAAAATAAGGTCCGTTGGCATAGACCATAGGGTCAGTACATGGATTGAAAACTGGCTACAAGGGCCAGTTTAGAGGGTGGTGCTAAATGGGGAATACTCGGAATGGTCAGGGGTGGGTAGTGGGGTCCCACAGGGTTCTGTGCTGGGACCAATCCTATTTAATTTGTTCATAAACGCCTGGAGGATGGGGTAAACAGTTCAATCTCTGCATTTGCGAACGATACTAAGCTAAGCAGGGCAATAACTTATCCACAGGATGTGGTAACCTTGCAAGAAGATCTGAACAAATTAATGGGGTGGGCACATGGCAAATGAGGTTTAATGTAGAAAAATGCAAAATAATGCATTTGGGTGGCAAAAACATGAATGCAATATATACACTAGGGGGAGAACCTCTGGGGGAATCTAGGATGGAAAAGGACCTGGGGGTCCTAGTAGATGATAGGCTCAGCAATGGCATGCAATGCCAAACTGCTGCTAACAAAGCAAACAGAATATTGGCATGCATTAAAAAAAGGGATTAATTCCAGAGATAAAACGATCATTTTCCCGCTCTACGAGACTCTGGTCCGGCCGCACCTAGAGTATGCTGTCCAGTTCTGGGCACCAGTCCTCAGGAAGGATGTACTGGAAATGGAGCGAGTACAAAGAAGGGCAACAAAGCTAATAAAGGGTCTCAAGGACCCTAGTTATAAAGAAAGGTTGCGAGCTCTGAACTTATTCTCTCTGGAGAAGAGACGCTTAAAGCGGAGTTCCACACAAAAATGGAACGTCCGCTTTTCGGAACCCTCCCCCCCTCCGGTGTCACATTTGGCACCTTTCAGGGGGGAGGGGGGTGCAGATACCTGTCTAAGATAGGTATTTGCACCCACTTCCGGCATAGACTCCCATGGGAGTCTATGCCTCTTCCCGTCCCTTCGCGCTGTCTCCTGGGAACACACAGCTCCCAGGAGATAGCGGGGACCACTTACAATGCGCAGCGCGACTCGCGCATGCGCAGTAGGGAACCGGGAAGTGAAGCCGCAACGCTTCACTTCCTGATTCCCTCACTTAGGATGGCGGCGGCAGCTGCCGAGAACCGAGTGGGTTCTCGGCGTCGCCTGCCGACATCGCTGGACCCTGGGACAGGTAAGTGGCCATGTATTAAAAGACAGCAGCTGCAGTATTTGTAGCTGCTGGCTTTTAATATTTTTTTTTTTTGGCGGTGTGGGTGGACCCCCGCTTTAAGAGGGGATATCACTTTAATTTACAAATACCGTACTGGTGACCCCACAATAGGGATAAAAAAAATTTGCGGAAGGGAGCTTAACAAGACACATGGCCACTCATTAAAATTAGAAGAAAAGAGGTTTAACCATAAGCTACGTAGAGGGTTCTTTACTGTAAGAGCGGTAAGGATGTGGAATTCTCTTCCACAGGTGGTGGTCTCAGCGGGGGGGCATCAATAGTTTCAAAAAGCTACTAGATAAGCACCTGAACGATCACAACATCAGGAATATACAATGTAATACTGACATATAATCACACACATAGGTTGGACTTGATGGACTTGTGCCTTCAACCTCACCTACTATGTAACTATGTCAGTCAGGAGATGTAAGCATTCCTAAGTAGGCTGCATTTGCATGCAGATTGCCATAGGTAATGCCCACACATGATGCTGAGACTTCATGATTAAAAGAACTGAAATCCAAAATATTAAAGGGGAGGGCAAGAGATAGTCAGAGCTAGATGATGCTGAACGTCCTCCAGACAGGTAATGAGAGGCTCTATCTGAATTGCTGTAGCATCTAATGCTCACTTGCAGAAGATCAGAGTGTGAAGTGAAATCAGAATACACCTTTTCAGTGCAGGATAGGAGCATGTACAACTGTGAAGGTAAAGCTGGAGTTCAGCTTTAAAGTGTTACTAAACCTAAAAGCATTTTTTACCTAAATGCATTGCTTACATTAAGATAAAAAAACGTTTTCAGTTTCCCTGTGCCCCCCCTTCCTCTGTGAAGGGGAAGAGAGGGGAGAAGAGATCAGCGCTGTGCATGGCTGCATCTACTCTCCCCTTACATCCTCTTCACACAGCATTCGAGCAGCAGCCATTGGCTCTTGCTACTATCAATCATATGCAGTGAAGAGTAAGTCCCGCTGTGTAAGTCTATGAAGCGCGGCTCCATAGACTCACAGGTCGGGAGCAAGCATGCACTGTTTGTCCGCATAGCAAACTGCTTGCTATGGGGACACACAAAGAAGAGGAGGAGCCAAGATTGCCACCAGGGACCGAGAAGAGGAGGATCGGGGCCACTCTGAGCAATACCACTGCACAGAGCAGATAAGTATAACATGTTTGTTATTTTAATTAAAAAAAAAAAAAAAACAGACTTTAGTAACACTTTAAGTTTAGTTCTGCTTTAAATGCATTTACATAAATTGGATATTTTGACCAAGACAAGTACCATTCTTCGGCAATCCATGTGAAAACATAGGCCTGAAATCACACACACACCTAGGGAGGCTGAATTTTAATCTAGGCATCTACTATTTTGTGGCACAGAGTGACATACAGAATTGCTCACAAAGCGGCACGTCTTCCCGTATGATTGTAATAATAACAATTTTTTTTTCTAAGTAATTATGCTTGATTCACTGTAAAACATTGTTCGTTTAGCTGATGAGCAGTTACTGCAGTGCTGTTCATTTTCAATTTGCAGTGCAGATTAATCTGTATGCAGTCAGGCTTCCCTCGACACTTGCACAAATGCCATTGAAAAATATCTGCTCAATTCAATAGCTGCTAAATGATTTTTACTCCAACATTCCTTGTGTGCTTTTAGTACCACTACTATTAACTCTCCCACATCTCAGGGGTTGTAATTCTTTGAAAGTAAAATATAGATTATGTAAGGAAGGTTTTTAAAGAGAATCATCTATAAATGAAAGCAAAATTTGCAATTTTCTAATCAGACTAAAGCCAGCAATATAACACATACGATTTTCTTTTCTGCACCATCTATGGCCAGCTTTAAAGACTAACGTATTTATACATCAGAATTCAGATTAATGTGAAAATGTAATAATAATTTAAGGCTGGGCTTTGCCATGATAAATAATGCTTTACAGCAGGGGTCTTCAAACTGCGGCCCTCCAGGTGTTCAGGAACTACAATTCCCATCATGCCTAGTCATGTCTATGAATGTCAGAGTTTTACAATGCCTCATGGGATGTGTAGTTCTGCAACAGCTGGAGGGCCGTAGTTTGAGGATCCCTGCTTTACAGCAACCCTTTGCAACCTTATTTTCCCAAAAGGAATGCTTGAAATATTTTTTAGGGCTCAGGAAACCTCTTCTAAAATGAATTAATTGCGGGCCAGTGCCACAAATGCTCCTCTTATAATGGTGGTCAGAATGTCACCCTAGCTGGGTACCCACAGATCGAAATTTGGCCAGTTTAGTAGGGACTGGCTGAATTTATTCTATGTCTGGCCCTCCTTATTCAACAGAAGTCAATTGGTAGATCGACTTCTGTCAATTGGGATTGCTAAAAAAAAAAGGAATTAGATCAGCCGCTCTTGATATAAACACTACATGGAAGCATGGTGTTAACATTAGCTTCTACAACACATTGCTCTGAAGCATTTTGCTGATCGTTCAGCTCTAGGGCTTAGTGCTGGATGCTGGGACATGCAGGAGCAGCTGATTCTAGGTGTCATTGTAAAACAGAGCTGGAACAAATATAACAGCACCATTTTAAAAAAGCAGCTAGGTTTAAAGTGATTAAACAGTTGGGTTATAATGGCAATGATTAAAGGTTGAGACATTGGCAAACAAAAACAAAAAGTTAAAGTAGAACTATAGGCAAAACTTTTTTTTCCATTTTTAATAGAGCAATGGGGTTATAACTCTTGTCAATTTTTTTTCCGCCAACTGTGTCTGATTGCCAAGATTTCCCTTCACTTCCTGTTGCATAGCCAAATAGGAAGTAAGAGGGAATGCCTGCAAATTGATGGGATTCCTTGGGGACTCTCAGATCACCAAAATTAGTGTCCCCATTGGAAGACTTCCACGCAATAACTTTTCTGGGGACAACATAAAATTCTGGATTTTCTTTTACTTTCACTTTCAAGGATAATGGTAAACAGAGCAAATAGAGAGGGTGAATCTCCTTAAAGCTGGATTCACATCTATGCATTTTTTGTGCTTTTTGCATTTTGCAGATTTGCACTACAGATCGTGTTCCATAGGAAACAATGTTAAATGGACTCTAGTGCAGATCTGCAAAATGCAAAAAGCATTTTTTGTGCTTTTTGCATTTTGCATATTTGGACTACAGTCCATTTAACATGGTTTCCTATGGAACACGTTCTGTACTGCAAATCTGCAAAATGCAAAAAGCACTAAAAATGCATAGATGTGAATCCAGCCTAATGGGGCACAGACAGCAATTATCCTGACAGGTGTTGTAATCCCTCTCCACTCTATCCAAAACTTAAAAAAAAGTTTTGCCTTTAGTTATACTTTAAGCCAGCCCCTGTTTAATCCCACCTGAAAGCCTTCAGTTTTATAAGCAAGCAGTACAACAGCCAATAACAGAGGGCTGGGACTTGTGTCCCTCAATGAACTTCAAGAAAAAGATTTCACAGCAATTACAAACATTTTAGCTTTTGTATTGTCTATTAAGGGATACAGGAATTCTTAAACAGTCAGGATGTCATAAAACAATCCAACTGAGGGGTGGACCATAGCCTCCAGGAAATCCAACAGATGTGGAGATCATACTACAAAGAGTATCAGAAGGAATCGATACCTGAACAAAGGCTAGATGAGGAAGGGCCAAACCAAATATAGAAATTGCCATTACCAAGAAGCGGGCACCAGGGAACTGCTACCTGAAAGAGCAATGGGCCTCGATCAATGAAATGGAAGACCAAGCAATTATCACTAAATTACAGGTGGAACAACATACTACGGACATACTACAAAATACTGTGAGCAGGAGAAAACACGACCAACAACTAATGTGGTCAACAAGAAACTGTTTACTGAAAAAAACAAATCCCTCGGGGAAGTTTGAGCAGACATATCATGTCTAATCAAAAAAATCATTTGGTTAACTACAGGAAAAATGTAAAGTGCTGTCTTCTCTCCTCTGCCCTGGGTTGGGGTGGTCCCTGGGGGTCATCATGTACAAGGCGGGGGCCGCGGGACAATTAACCCTGCAATGTAAGTTGTGTTGACAGCCCACAGCACTTCACGCTACACTGACAGATCTCCAGATCCAGCTCCCTTCACCCGCTGCCAGTTCTGATTCAGAGCTCTGCAAAACTCCATATGTGGACTTGACCTAATGCAATTCTTAATGTGTAAATGATTTGTTTGTTTTATTTCTTATATTGCCAGTGGTTTTCTCTTGTTTTTTACACTCTCATTTATGAGAGAGCCTGTGATGTCTGGATGGGGAGGGCGGGGTGGGGCGAGGCTTGGATGGGGCTGCTTGAACAGGGACCAATAATGGTATCAGGAAATGCCTGTGTGCAGCCATATTCAGCTGCATAAAGCAACTGTCGGTAAAAGACAGGAAGGTTGGTGAATGTCCAGATTAGACAGTTTTTCTAATCAGACATTTAGCAATTCAAATAGTGCTTAATATAAAAGTTTTTAATGTTATCTACAGAAATAAAGGGTATTCTTTTCATTTTGACTGGCATTCCACTTTAAGCCTAGCTTACATAACCCTTGACAGCAAAAGGAAGTCTGAACAGACATAGCATGTTCAGAGGAAAGATCAACCAGTCCAAAGCAGGTGGCTTAAGCTGACCGCTCCTAATCCTTGGCTGCAGAAAAAGGGAGGTCTATGATATGGAAGGTTGGTACCTGATTAAATGACTATCTGATAGCCATGGATGTTGGATAATGAAATATAAATGGAGAGAGGGAAAATTCAATAAGCTGGAAACATTTAGGGGTAGGGTGATCAACAACACCCTTAAAGAAGGGAAGCAGGGATGAGGATATACTGCAATCATTTGTATGATAACATAACCAGAAGGATGAGTAGTAGTCCTTCCAATTAACACCTAAAGGTGATAGCCACGCAGCAAACCTGCCTAATCAGTTATTAATTATAGGATTCTAGGAATCATCCAGCCTACCCATTTAAAGAGTAGAATCCTTCATCAAGGAGTGAGGGGTAAAAGTCCCAGTGCCAGCACTCGGAATATTCACCTGACAGAGAATATAAAAGGGGAAGGTATCAAACAGATTTCCCCAAAGCCCAGAGGTCATCCACAAAAAGATGATTTATCTTAGGGAGATCAGGGCTCACAAAAGGCCTCTGTACTTAAAATTCTCTTAGGGAGAATCTGCAACAGAGTAACAGTGTGTCATGCCTGCTAACCATCCAGGGGAGTACAGAACCTTCCAGAGATGGATACTTCCTTGCAAGGAAGATAGGAGGGGCACTTGTATGCAGTACCTTAACCTAGTGATGGCCAACCTTGGCACCCCAGATGTTTTGGCACACTGCAGTATAGCTAAGCATCATGGAAAATGTACTGCCAAAACATCTGGGGTGCCAAGGTTCGCCATCACTGCCCTAACCCTTCAAAAAAGGGGTTCTTAGATGAGGAGATCCAAAAGGCAGTACTTTGATTCTAGGAAAGACCGTGTAGTCACGAATGTCATACTCAATGCTGCCTAGCATACAGAGTACGTCACCCAATTGGTTACGGGTGAGTTCCCAAAGCTTTTGAGAGGTAAAGATCTTGCAGGATTCAGATGTTGTCCAACAGAGGTCAAGTCAGAATACCAACAACAGAGGGGTCCCCTGACAACTCAGAAACTTTGTACTGGGGAACGAGACTTAAGGGGCAAGCAAGAAGTAAGTCCGTTAAGCAAGCACGTTAGGGAAGTCCTCCCAAAAACGGCAATGGGACAATCCAGTCCAGTGACCATCCAGTCCAGTGAACAGCCTCTGGGACTTCTTGGTGCCTTGCCCAAAATTCAAACTCTCGATCTCAATGGAGAGACTGAAAGGGACATAGACCACAAAAGAAGGGGTAGATCAACAGAAGACGGCGAGCTACTTCTGTTAATTAAATCTGAGAAATACACTTTAGACACTCAAGATAGCATTAAAAGATTCAGGTTTTAGATTATAGTGTAGGGATTTTTTTTTTTTACAATGTATTCATTTTTGTACATAATGTTATTTCAAATATGTATTAGTTAAAACTTACCCACCACCAGAGCCTCCATTCTTGCTGAAGTGTGTCCGAGGCTCACTAGATGCTAGTTTGAGAAGCTCGTTCCACTCTCTCTCCCATTCATCCTCTGTGTAAACCAGTCCAGACTGTACAAAGGAAAAAATAGACATAATTTTTAATACATATACTTTTTTTAAATCTGGCTAGTCGCACTAGACAGAACTGTTGAATTTTTTAGTGTGGTACAGTGTCTAGAATGAAAGCATTGAATATTATGTGCGGCCTTTGGTGATATCAGGGGCCACACATGAGGCCTACTACATAAAGCGGACCTCCAATGGTTCACATACACCTTCGAGAAAATTCCAGAAAACACTGCAAAGATCTTTTAGGAAGCAAAGTTCCCTAATGAAGATTAGTGATGCCCATACATGACCAGAGCCAACCAGCCATTGCATTTATGATTTCCACAATTTTTTCAAACTGATTAGAACACAATAAAACTAAATACAATGACCGACTAAGCCAAATTCAGGCAATCATGAGCAGCATTCTACTTTCAATTGATACCTAGCTTAAAAGGTTAGTTTGTGTTCAAGATAGATTGATTTTAAAGTGTCACTAAAGTGTCACTAAACCTTGCAACTAAAAACAAGCTTCCGATCGAGCATTATATAAAAAGACAATTTTTTGAATCAGCAAACAGTGCTTACTTTTTCAGAATACTGGTTATCCCCTCACTGCCTTATCCCTGCTATTCCCACACTTTCTGTTTTGTGTTATGAGCAGTGCAAGTGCACGTGTATTATATGAACGTGCACTGCTTTACACAGACTTCATCTCCCAAGATTCATTGCCAAGCTGCAAGGGTGGATCGGTGATTAATGGACTGCATTTCTCACTGCAAACAGATTTTATGTTATGAATGGGAGAGATTACTAAATTGGATGTAGTCTATAGTGGGAGTGCAGCAAGGAGGGTGGCTACATCCTACCGATAGTAGCCAACCTCATAAAGGAAGTCAACTGAGCAGAATAATTTCATATATATTTCTTCATATACAATATGACATCGGTATTTATAGGTATGTAGATGAGCATTTATGTAGGCAAGGAATATTACATTTGTTTTTTTGGACTGGGTTTAGTGACACTTTAATGACCAAGACGTGGCATGAAATCCACTAATGGTCACACAAATTTGTTTGTGTTTTTTTATTTATTTATTAATTTTTTATGGGATTGTATTTTTTTTTTTGGTTGAGCTTGATGGACTTTTCTTTTTTTTTTTCAACCTAACTATGTAACTATGTATATGGCCAATTTAAAAAATACCACGTGCTATAAATCCACATTTTCGTGGTTTAAAAATGACTTTTATTTATACTGTATCCAAGCTCCCATTTTCCACACTAATATACCGCACTCACTTACTAAACATCTATATTCTTTTTCTGCTTAAAATAACTTCTTGGAGAAGTGGAAAAGCAATATATAATTTTGGTCATAATTCAAATTTCCTATGTTAACTTTATGCTGGAGGGCAGCAGTTCATCTTGGCCTCATGTTCACTGCTGCTGGTAAACAGACGTTTTGAAGCAGTTAGGCATTTTTTTCAACTGCTCCTGAACTCTCCTCTATGTTATCTTATCAGTACATGTATACCAACTTGTTTATAGTTGTCTCAAGGCAGGTGAGTTTAGAGGCCTTTTTTGGAAAGCAAAAAAATGAGTTCTGACGCTGAGTTTAGAGGCATTTCAAGCGCCAAATGCTTCTAATTGTGGTAACTCGTATTTAGCCACATTTCATTTACAAGCGTTTTTCATTGTTGGCTATTTTGAAAAAAAAATTTAAATAAATGCAAACGCTGCTAAACGCGGCAAAACGCGGCATGTAAACGCGGCAAAATGGACGTTTTAAACATGGGCCTAAGCGTTACTAAAGAGGAACATGTAAGATTTGCGAAAAACACAATTTTCATCACATGCTGTTGCCTGCAAGGAGGGAGGAGAGGATGAGACAGACAGAGAGACAGGCAGAGAGAGAGAGACACACACACAAGCAGAGGAGAGAGACAGGCAGAGAGAGAGACAGGCAGAGAGAGACAGGCAAAGAGACAGGCAGAGAGAGAGACAGGAAGAGAGAGAGAAACAGGCAGAGAGAGAGAGAAAGGCAGAGAGAGACACAGGCAGAGAGAGACAGGCAGAGAGAGACAGGCAGAGAGAGAGACAGGAAGAGAGAGAGAAACAGGCAGAGAGAGACACAGGCAGAGAGAGACAGGCAGAGAGAGAGAGACAGGCAGAGAGAGACAGGCAGAGAGAGAGAGACAGGCAGAGAGAAAGAGACAGGGACAGAGAGAGAGAGAGAGAGAGAGAGAGAGAGAGAGAGAGAGAGAGAGAGAGAGAGAGAGAGAGAGAGAGAGAGAGAGAGAGAGAGAGAGGCACAGAGAGAAAGAGATTGGCAGAGCGTGAGAGAAAGACTCCATAGTTAAAGCACACTGCTCTCTCTTCTCACAGAGTGGCTGAAATAGTTAATAATTTACATGTTTTCCCTGCATTGTGGACATTTGGGAGGGTCTCCTGAGGTTATCTTTAAAAAAACTTCTAACCTCAACTGCTGATAACTGCTGCTAAACTCAGTATGTAAAATCTGTTAAACTGAGGTTTTTCACTGTCATTTATCAGCTGTCAGTTTCAGAACTGTTCCAGCATTCAGAAGAGGTTTTCAACTGCCCCATGTACATGGAAATACCAAAGGAATGCTGTTTAATCATTATCACTAACCCCATTCTTGATACCTGTGATATTGTTTGCCTTTCCAAGAAAATCACATTAAACAATGGTGGTTTTGAGGGTTATCTCAAGGTAACCTTGGCAGGACTTCAAGAAGACTCTAGAGTGTTTTGCCATGAACCAATGAAAAAAGTGAAATGCAGACTACCAGAGCCTAATTAGGGTGTATTGTAAGATCAGAAGTTTGTTGCTCTGGACAGGTACCAGCATGTAACTCATGTGACAGCAAAGTGATCATAACAAGGTACTTGAAGATATCTTTATGTGCTCAGCAGCAGGAGTTAAATAGCCAGACACTAATACCTCCTTGTTCTGCTGCGTCTGCTGCCACCTCCATCTCCTCTTCAGTGCCTCCCTCTCTGCTCCACTTCTCATCATGGTATAAAGAGCTTTCCTTAGAACAAGGTCTCGGTCATGAAATCCCCACATCCCTAAGAGACAAGACACAAGCAGTGAAGCAGACAACGTGCTGATATCTACAAAGCCTGATCTATCGGGGGAAACCAAGAAGGGCAAGGATCTAACTGTTCCCTCTTCGATGAATGTATTATGTGTGAGTGTTATCTTGTGACCCAATAAAAGAAATAATAATTGTGTTTAAATAACAGCGTATCAAGTATGAACAGTTTACAGAAATGAAGCTATCTTCAACTGGTTATATAATAATACCAAAAGAAAAACACAGTGAGAAAAAACAAACCAAAGAAACCAATAAAAAATCAACTTTCAACAGTTTAAACCAGTGGTCTCCAAAATGCGGCCTACGGGGCAGATGTGGCCCTTTGCTAGCTTTTATCCAGGCCTTGGGACACTATTTCTCCCACTGAAACATACAATGAAACACCATTTCTTTCACTGACACAGAGAGTGGGGCATCATTCCTTCCATTGACACCAATGATGGGGCACTATTCCCCCCACTGAAATCCGTAAGGTTCTATTCCTCCCACGGATACCAACAATGTGGCACCACACCTCCATCTGAAACCAACAATGGGGCACTATTCCTTCCAACAACACTAACAATTGGGGACCCCATTGATACCAACAAGGGGCACTATTCCTCATTCTACTGACCACAGGCATTATTAAATTCTTTTACTCCAACCACCAAGCCTGAGATCTTGTCTACTCCCACTGGCATGGGGCATTTTCTTCTCCCACTGGTGAAAGTTTAGCACCCCTAAAGTCTGAAGGACAGTAAACTGGCCCTTTGTTTAGAAAGTTTGGAGACCCCTGGTTTAGACTAATGAATGAAAATACTGAATCTACAGCTCACTGTACATTTGTGTGATGGTCAAGGAGAAGAATGTTCCTTACATTTGTAATCAGTATGAATAATCCCGCTATTACACATAGCTAGAAAGATCATCAGTTTCAGTGGCAACCTATTGGAGTATAATTAATTGCTACTTGCTCATGGAACCCCTAGCAACCTCTGGAAGAACCTGAGTTGAAAAAGCCTAATCTAAACTAAATGTGCATGCACTTTCACTGAGCAAATTGCTATGCAACCTTTTTGTAAATACACCCCGTTGTGATAGTATTATTTACATCAAGTTGCTCTATATTAAATGTGTATCTAAAAACACACCGATCAAACTATATATTCCCTTTATTCTCCTTATATAAATATAACCATATAAATATGCTTATATGTCTTGGATATGGAAATGTATTTTAAGCAGCAGACAAATCTTATTATAGACACACGTACACTATATTGCCAAAAGTATTGGGACGCCTGCCTTTACAAGCACATAACCTTTAATGGCATCCCAGTCTTAGTCTTAGTCCATAAGTTTGGCTGTCCACAAGGTTTAGGCGTGTGTCTATAGGAATGTTTGATCATTCTTCCAGAAACACATTTGTGAGGTCAGGCACTGATGTGGACAAGAAGGCCTGGCTCGCAGTCTCCAAAAGTGACTAATTGGGTTGAGATCAGGACTTGGGTTGGATTGGGCAGGCCAGTCAAGTTCCTCCAACCCAATCTCGCTCATCCATGTCTTTATGGACCTTGCTTTGTGCACTGGTTTGCAGTCATGTTGGAACAGGAAGGGGCCATACCCAACTGTTCCCAAAAAGTTGGGAGGATGACATTGTCCAAAATGTCTTGGAAAACAACCCCACGCCATAATCCCCCCATGACCAAATGATTTGGACTAGTGCACAAAGCAAGGTTCATAAAAATATGGATGAGCGAGTTTGGGGTGGAGGAACTTGACTGGCCTGCACAGAGTCCTGACCCAAACCTGATAGACCACCTTTCGGGATGAATTTGAGCGGAGACTGCAAGCCAGGCCTTGTCGTCCACATCAGTGCCTGGCCTCACAAATGGGCTTCCGGAAGAATGGTCAAACATTCCTATAGACACACTCCTAAACCTTGTGGACAGCCTTCCCAGAAGATTTGAAGCTGTTATAGCTGCAAAGGGTGGGCCAACTCAATATTGAACCCTACGGACTAACACTGGGATGTCATTAAAGTTCATAAGTGTGTAAAAGGCAGGTGTCCCAATACATTTGGTAATATAGCGTATATATTTAACTTACAGATTTGGCTAGTATAGTAAATAGTAAGAGGTGAGTAACAGGTGCCTGTAGCTCCATCATAATAACATTTGCACTGTCTTGACAGCACATATAATGGGTTTAGACAAGTCTAGCAGACAGTAACTTAGAAGATCAGGATAGGATATTAGCAGGGTAGCAGGATAGCAGGGTAGCAGGTCAGGATGGGATGTTAGCAGGAAAGACAGTCAGAATGGGATGCTGGCAGGTCAGGATGAGATGACAACAGGGTAACAGGTTAGGATGGGATGTTAGCAGGGCAGTAGGTCAGGATTGGACGTTAGCTAGAAAACAGATCAACTGTGATGGGATGTTTGCAGGGCAGGATGGGATGTTAGTAGGAGAACAGGTCAGGAAGAGATGACAGCAGAGTAACAGGTTAGGATGGAATGTTAGCAGTGTAGCAGGTCAGGCTAATGTTAGCAGGAATGCACATCAAATGGTATGTTAGCAAGGCAAACAGATTAGAATGGGTTGTTAGCACAGTAGCAGGTTAGGATGCAATGTTTGTAGAGTAGTAGGTCAGAAAGGGATGTTAGTAGGGTAGCAGATTACTCATGCCTTCCACACTCATTCTATTTTCAGGCAATTTCATGAGGGTTAGGGGCTTTGCCATAGACGGTAGTAAGATGACCATGTTAGCTGTTGGTAGAGTTATAGGAGTTAAGGATGTTAAAATCACTGTTTAATAAATAATATAGAATGCACAAATAAATTTTGTTAGTTATTGGACAGAATTGTAGGACAAATGTAAATTGCTTTGTAAATGTAAAGCACTCTTTGTAAAGCCAAAAGAAAGAATTTCCGCTCCAGACAAGAGTTCCTTGAGACACACGCCTTGATAAGGCTTACAGGTGCAGGCTCTGCAATGGATCAAAGAGCAAGAAAAAATACTGGACGGCCACACACCGATAAAACACCTTTATTTGTGAATTAAAATCCAAAACAGTCAGTCCATGCTATGCAGAGTTAGAGGCAAATAGCTTACGCATTTCACACCGTGAGTTGGTGCTTAATCATAGCTGATGATAGCTATAATTAAGCACCAACTCATGGTGTGAAACGCGTAAGCTATTTGCCTCTACCTCTGCATAGCATGGAGTGACTGTTTTGGATTTTAATTCACAAATAAAGGCGTTGTATCGGTGTGCGGCCGTCCAGGATTTTTTCTTGCTCTTTTCTCTTTGTAAAGCGCTTTGAGAAACTACCTATAAAAAATATATGCTATATATTTATATATATATAAGCTCTATATAAAAAAAAATCCTTTTTAGTTTTATTATTATTATTATTACTACTACTCATCTCCTACCTAAAGAAGCAGCATGAAGTAGACAGTTTCCATCTCCGGTTGTTGCTAAAGGCAGAAGACGTTTGCAGCTTGAGCATGTTGTAGACCACCAGTTCAGCCTCCCTGGGATAAAAGGAGAGAATGTTACCAGAAGGAACGGCTTGGCAATGCCCAGGTTTCTGCAGGATCAGACTTTCCACTGATGTCTAATCATCTAATCAGAGAATTTCTACAGAGAACTGTCACTTGTGAATTGAAAATATTTCTTGTCTTCTTTATACTCTATAAAGTGGTCGATCTAAAAAAATGTCAGTTGGATTGTATTGGGTATTTATCTGTAGGTAAAGGTAGATAAGGTAAATCCCCACGTCAGCCAAAAAATAATAACAATCATTTTTTAGTTCTGGACAGGATGTAGGAATCTCTGGCTGTTTTTATTTCTTATATAAGAGTTAGTAATTGGTGCTAAAAAGTAACAAGTACATTGTAGATGGTGAGTCTATGAAAACTCACTTCACAGGCACTACCCAGCATTATAAAGGACATAGGCGGACAATGTAAACAAAGCTGTGGCTGTCTTCCAGAGGAAAGTAGTTGGGTTGACGGGTTTTACAAGAAAGAATAGGTCATAGGGGGTGAGGGTACTTTTACTTAAAGCACCCTTATTCTTTAAAAAGAAACAAGCAACTACAGGCTTATGTATGAATCCACTTTTACCCCCTTCCTACCCAAGCCAATTTTTTAGCTTTCAGCGCTGTCACACTTTGACTGATAATTGCCGGGTCATGCAACACTGTACCCAAACTACATTTTAATCATTTTGTTCATACAACTAGAGCTTTCTTTTGGTGGTATTTAATCACCACTGTTTTTTTTTTTTCGTTTCTGTTATCAAATTTTGCAAATAAATAATTGTTCTTCATAAAATTAGAGCAAAATGTATTCTGCTACATTTCTTTGGTGAAAATAACCCAAATCAGTGTATATTACTTAGTCTGTAGAAAAGTTATAGAGTTCACAAACTATGGTATTTATCTGAAAATTGATCAATCCTGATGTACTGACAGACGGAGTTCCAAAGGAATTCCACTCAAGCTGTCTTGCATACACACGGTCACACCAAATTCCGACCGTCCAGAACGCGGTGACGTACAACACGTACGATGGGACTAGAAAAAGGAAGTTCAATAGCCAGTAGCCAATAGCTTCCGTCTCGTACTTGCTTCAGAACATGCGTCGTTTTTGGTGCGTCGGAACAACATACAGACAAGTGTTTTTTCCAATAGTAATTTGTTCCGTCAGAAAAATATAGAACATGTTCTCTATCTAAGTCTGTCTGAATTTTCGACGGAAAAAGTCAGATGGGGCATACACATGGTCGGAATCTATGATGAAAATCTCCCATCAGACTCTTTCTGTCGGAAATTCCGCTTGTGTGTAGGGGGCATCAGAGCTTGCTACTGCTAAGTCCTATCTCCCCACATTTCTTTTGGCCCACTACAAAAGGTTGCCTCGGTGGTCAATAGGGATGTGCAGGAGGCAGGAAGGAGCAGTCAGGCCAGCACACTATGAGGAAGTGCCAGAGTCTGCAGGTTCTTCAGGTTACTGCAGGTACCTCTAGATGTCTGCACTTTATACCTAAAGCCGTTTTTCTTTTCTTTTGGAGATAAAATCTCTTTTAGAACTGTGATTAGGTTTTCCTATATGTGTTCAGCTGCTTTCTTTGCTAGTACGTATGCACTTTAACTATTGTGCACCCCTATCTGTTTATAACTGTCCATGGTAGTACATCTTTCAGTGCTAAGCCTGCAGTAAATTGAAGTCTGATTGGTTGCTAAGGGTTAAGCTGACCACACACAGTTGATCAATTGATGTTTGTCAGATCTTTTTCTTGCCATCTAAGTCAACTAATTTCATTTGAAAGCCCTTAAAATTTCGTCCAGACCTGTTATTTGAATGGAATGCCAGATGTGTTAAATGAGTCTCATTACAATATGTGCAATTTTTTTCTCTACGAAAACCACATTTACAGTTCGAATTTTGTTTCTTCGAAAAACAATTTCCATCCTGCTCCTTCAAATTTCTAAAAAGTCAAAAACGAGTATTTGGTTGACCCAATGACCATTAAAAATGTGAAAAAAACACTTTGAAAACATGTTGAAAACAAGTCTTCAAAAAAAATTCTACCAGTGTATGGCCAGCTTTACTGCCCTTGGCACATCATCCCTTTCCTTTGTCTTGGTACTCTGCATACAATGTGGTGTTGGGTTGTACTGGGACTGTGTACAGATCAATAAGTAATTTCTTTCTGTGTGGTTAAGTTAAAGACCTGCTATAAAACTTGCAAAGCCCTAGATACAAATTGTTTCCTATAATCTGGTCTTCATTTAAATCCATTTATAATTTCTGAAGTGGAAGGAAGCAATCAATACTTTTGCTGCCCAGGCATGTGATTCTCAGGTTCAAGAAATACAAAATATTGTTGAATTTCTCTGTGATTTTCTCTCTCAGCTGAGGAAGAGATGGAGTGTCCAGGATACTGACTGTGGCATAGTTCAACCACAAATCATTTCTAGACCTGCACTTACACCTAAATATGTGGTGTTCTTATTGAAGGAAATAGTTCTCTTCAGGGCAAACATTCCATAACAAAGTGATTTAGGCCCCTTTCACACATGCGGACCGTATGTCCGTATTTCATCCATCTGTTTTTGGATGAAATACGGACATACATGCATCCCTGTGGGATAGCGGATGTACATCCGCTAACACCCGATATCATCCGGCTCCGCTCTAGTCTGATTCTGCAGACGGAAGAAAATCCTATTTTTCTATCCGTCTGCAGAGCGGATCGGAGGAACACGGACAGACGGTCCGTGTTCCTCCGATCCCCCATAGGGGAGAGCGGAGATCTGACAGGGCGGTCCCTGCACAGTGTGTGGGTCCCGCCCTGTCATCCGCCGGCTCAGCTGAGGAAAACGGAGCGATCCCCGCTGAGCAGCGGATGTTCACGGGGCGGATCAACACAGATCCGTCCCGTGTGAAAGGGGCCTAAAGCAGAATTCCAGGACTAACCCTTTCTGCAAACTTACGTAGTATTTATATCTCATATCTGGAGGGCTGTTGGAGATGCTGAAAATCACTGTTGCAGTCCACACTACATACAGTAATGGTCGTGATCTTCCAAGTGCTGCTCCAGCGGCTACCACTCTGCACACTGAACACAGGGGGTCGCTTACTTGGCACTGCTGCCATGCAGAGAACATCCAATCAGAGAGTGCCTTGTATTAATTGAAAAAAAAAGTTGCAAGCCATTTGCTTGATTGCCAGCGGCACCAAGCAAGTATGCAGTGTGTAGAGGGTAAGCTGCAGATGATCATAACTATCACTGTATGTAGCATAGACTACTACAGTGATTTTCAGTTTCCCCAACAGCCATAAGGATATCAGATATGGATACTAACACCCAGCCAAGTTGGCTTAAAGCGGTTGTAAACTGCTGCAGTAAAAAAAATATAAAAAACTTTCCCCTATAAGACAATTGCATAATGTGCTAGTATACATCGCATACTAGCACATTATGAAATACTTACCTTAGAACGAAGCCCTCGAGCGGCACACTGTCACCTGACATCACAGGACATTTTTTCTTTTGTTTTTTAAATAAAGGAATTGTCAAGAACTGTCTATTGTGGTTTTTACTTTTTGACCCTTTTTTAGGTGAATGGGTAGGGGTACAATGTACCCCTACCCATTCAGATAGGGGCGCCCAGGATCTGGGGGCCCCCTTGTTAAATGGGGCTTCCAGATTCTGATAAGCCCCCCACAACCACCGGGCCAGGGTTTTGGGTACAAGGCCCTTGTCCCCCTCAACATGGGGACAAGGTGCTTTGGGGGGGCACCAAAGCACCCTCTCCATATTGAGGGCAAGCAGCCTGGTATGGGTCAGGAGGGGGGATGCTCGCTCATCCCCCCCTTTCGTGGCCTGCCAGGCTGTTTGCTCGGATAAGGGTCTGGCATGGATTTTAGGGGGGACCCCACACCAATTTTTTTTTAAATTTTGGCATGGAGTTCCCCTTAAAATCTATGCCAGACCCAAAGGACCTGGTATGGATATTGGGGGAGGGGGAACCCCATGCTGTTTTTTTTTTACATTTTGGCATGGAGTTCCCCTTAAAACCCATACCAGACGACAATTTTTTCCTTGATTTTTCATCTATATTCCTGGGAGCGGGCAATACATTACAGCCGCGAGCAAGTTTAAATGACATTTTTTCCTTTAGACATGTCATTTTCCTGTGGCACTGTTCTACACATCACACAGATGTGACACTTTACAGGCAGACTAAGTGGACCCCTAGGCGCGATATTTAAAGGAATATTTCATTATTATTGTTTCACTTTAAGCATTTTTAAAATCACTGCTCCTGAAAAAATGGTAGTTTTGAAAACTTTCTTTTGCATTGATACATGTCCCCTGGGGCAGTACCTGGGTCCCCATACACTTTTTATGGCAATAACTTGCATATTGTGTGCAATATTGCCGCGGCACCCCTGGGGACTCTTTGGTTCTAAAGCCTTAAGGTTTTTAATCATAATGCATTCTATACATTAAGGTAAAAAAAACCTATGCCACAGGATCCACTCAAGCCGCCCCCCTATACTTACCTAAGCCCGATCTAGATCCAGCTCTGCACTCAAGAGCTGCAGGTCTCTCCACTTTCTCCCTCCTCACATGGCATATTGATAGCCATTGCCTCCATTGGCTCCTGCTGCTGTCAATCAAACTCTGTGATGAGGGAGCAGGAGGCAGGGCTGTGCTGTCTGTGTCTATGGACACAGGTAGCGTGGCTCAAGATCGAGCTCCCGCATGAGTGCCTCCATAGAAAATGACTTTCAATGTGGGCAATCGCCAAAGAGGAGGAGCCAGGGGCACCGGTGGAGGACCCCAGAAGAAGATTGGGGCTGCTCTGTGCAAAACTACTGTGCAGAGCAAGTAAATATGACATGTTTATCATTTTAATAAAAAAAAATAATAAATAAAGCTTTACAATCACTTTAAGTGCTGACTGTTATGCTTATTCAGTGAGAGGGTTAGTGATTCAAAGTCCTAAGGACAAAGTATAGGCATAAAAGCCATGCTACTACCCTGTCTTTTTAGAAGGTCAGCAAAGGCAATCTATGAATTTCTACTATGAAGGTTTTCCTGGGTTACCGAGCCACATTAGATAAAGCTCAACTTCAAATGCCAGCATTAAAGCAATTTATGATTGGAGGCTTTTTTTTAATATCAAACAATTCATGTTAAAGTAGCTTTTCAGTCAAATCCTAACTATACCTAAACCTGCTCCCATTCCCATTCTAAGCCTATACTAACTAACCCATAAAGCAAAGAAGTCTATTACCTTATTCTGAGGGCACCCCAGTCCAGTCACTCAATCTCTCCAGCGGCTGGCTTTGGTGAAGAAGAGAGATCGTAACAACAGCGATGACATCACCTATAGGCTTACTATTGGGCTAACATTGTCAGCTGTCCCTCCTCTACATTGAAGCCAGCGCTGGGAACCAATCACGTGACCGGAGCATGGGTAAGTATAGACATCTTTCCTTTAACAGGGTAATTAGAATAGGCTTAGAATGGGGGGTTGGAGTAGATTTAGGTATAGTTAGGATTTTAATGGAATGCTGCTTTAAAGTGGAGTTCCACCCACTTTTACAACTCTTCAGCATCCCTCACTAAACTGTGAACTGTAAACGAATTGGATATATATTTTTTTTTTTTTCTCAGCACTTACTGTATATCTGCTGTATTCATTTTTCACTTCCTCCTCCCTGGCCGCGGCCCATCGCATCATTTCCTGTTTGCAATGCCTTCTGGGAAGGGGCGGAAACTTCCTCTGACACTGCCGTTGCTATGGAAACCTGACCTGAAACCTATCACACTGCTTGTGCTGCACTGAGCATGTGTGAGATCTGCAAGGATGAGATCCAGGAAGAAATACAGTCTGGCTTCAGATGCCCACACTTAAGATGGCCACGGCCTGCTGTAAGTTTATAAAATAACAAACTACATAAACTAACAAAACAGACCTTAGTTTACAGACTAACTTTACTAGAATACATTAAGCTTGTGTATTATAGGGGTATTTTTATTTAAAAAGTATAATTTCGGCCGGAACACCACTTTAAGTCAAATATTTTTTGTGTCATAACATTACCTTTAAAGTCTCCTAAAATGGTTGAAGTGTACAATATAAATGGTGTGATTCAGGTGGCTTTATGCTAGAAGAGCCAGTTCTACCAGAAGTTAAGGAGGTTAATCACATCAGCTTGATGTAATAAACACACAGTGCACTAGAAATGAGCTTGGGTGAGGTTCAAGCCCAAGTTCATCTGAACCTGGAAATTAGCTGTAATTGCTGGACCAATGAGTTTTGGGCAGGAGATTCCCTTCCCCACAACTGCATATGTAAAAAAGGGGTGGGGATGCTCATGATATCAGTGGCCCAATATGGCCATGTGCCCACATGTGCACATTAGCTGTGAAGTGGGGACTCCCCCCCCACAGCTCATTGGCCCAGTAATAACAGCTAACCTCCAGGTTCAGGTGATCTTGAGTTTAGATTGAAATCAAGCTCATCACTACCATGCACATGTTGGTGTGTTTTGGTGCCATGCAATTAAAATAACAGCACAATAATAATAAGACATAAAAATTAGACTTTATTAGTTTTGTATAAAAACATACAACTACATTTCCAATGTACCTCTACAAAGCACTTGAGTGAAAACATGCATGTTTTCCTGGAAAAAAAGCAGCATGACCCAGCCTGCACAATCCTAACTGTAACCACCTGGTGCACTTTCAGTGTTCTAATGAGTAAAGTCACATTTTAAAGTTAGTTAAACTCTTATGCAGGCCATACATGGGTCGAATTCCAAACAAATTTTCTTTCAAAAAACAGAAACTTTGTGCATTTTGTGATCCGCTGGTGCCTCCACTGATTTCAAAACGTGACCAACCAAGTCTTAAATTTCACCTAATGTTGCTACAGAAAATAATCATTTTGTGGCCGGGAATCTTCTTTTCTTTCCGGGAATTTTCTTTTCTTGCACTCATGCACATTTCTTTTTCAAATGTATTTCTCACATGATTCTCCCATTATTGATTAGAAAATCTTTGGTTTTTCAAAAAAAATTTCAACATGCTGATCACTGAAATTCGATTGCCGCATGAAAATTGTCTGTTGCTGCGACTCACTAATAGTGCGAAATTCAAACGAAAATTCTTAGATAAGATTTTCGGAATTTTTCACCAAAATTTAAATCCCTATTGCAGGGGATGCCAAAAATGTTACTTGTATTTCAAAGCAGATATCTGCCAAAATCCTTGATCCTATCACACAAGCAGGAAATTACATTTCTTGGTGGCATTCTGTATACCAACTGGCTGCCATACTGCATTGAATGTTTCCATATTTTTAGAAAATTCCAGAGGCTTCAGATTGAAATGGAATTGTAAGTGGAATCCCCCTTTAAAAAATAAGAATCTGCTGACCATAGCGACCAGATACTAGTTCTCATGTGCCTTTTGAAGGAAAGAAAAAAGTTGTAGATTATCCTGGTAGACTAGCAAACAAATTTGTTGTGGTAGAAAGGTGGATCCAAATCCCCACTGTGCCCTGCAGAGATAATACTACAGTGGGGATGGAAAGTATTCAGACCCCCTTAAGTTTTTCACTCTTTGTTATATTGCAGCCATTTGCTAAAATCATTTAAGTTCATTTTTTTCCTCATTAATGTACACACAGCACCCCATATTGACAGATAAACACAGAATTGTTGACATTTTTGCAGATTTATTAAAAAAGAAAAACTAAAATATCACATGGTCCTAAGTATTCAGACCCTTTGCTCAGTATTTAGTAGAAGCATCCTTTTGATCTAATACAGCGTCTAATCTAAGACAGAGTCTTTTTGGGAAAGATGCAACAAGTTTTTCACACCTGGATTTGGGGATCCTCTGCCATTCCTCCTTGCAGATCCTCTCCAGTTCTGTCAGGTTGGATGGTAAGCATTGGTGGACAGCCATTTTTAGGTCTCTCCAGAGATGATCAATTGGGTTTAAGTCAGGGCTCTGGCCATTCAAGAACATTCAAGAACAGTCACGGAGTTATTGTGAAGTCACTTCTTCGTTATTTCAGCTGTGTGCTTAGGGTCATTGTCTTGTTGGAAGGTAAACCTTTGGCCCAGTCTGAGGTCCTGAGCACTCTGGAGAAGGTTTTAATCCAGGATATCCCTGTACTTAGCCGCATTCATCTTTCCCTCGATTGCAACCAGTCGTCCTGTCCCTGCAGCTGAAAAACACCCCCACAGCATGATGCTGCCACCACCATACTTCACTGTTGGGACTGTATTGGACAGGTGATGAGCAGTGCCTGGTTTTCTCCACACATAGCGCTTAGAATTAAGGCCAAAATGTTCTATCTTGCTCTCATCAGACCAAAGAATCTTATTTCTCACCATCTTGGAGTCCTTCAGGTGTTTTTTAGCAAACTACATGCAGGCCTTCATGTGTCTTGCACTGAGGAGAGGCTTCCATCAGGCCACTCTGCCATAAAGCCCCGACTGGTGGAGGGCTGCAGTGATGGTTGACTTTCTACAACTTTCTACCATCTCCCGACTGCATCTCTGGAGCTCAGCCACAGTGATCTTTGGGTTCTTCTTTACCTCTCTCACCAAGACTCTTCTCCCCCGATAGCACAGTTTGGCCGGACGGCCAGCTCTAGGAAGGGTTCTGGTCGTCCCAAACGTCTTCCATTTAAGGATTATGGAAGCCACCGTGCTCTTAGGAACCTTAAGTGCAGCAGAAATTTTTTTGTAACCTTGGCCAGATCTGCGCCTTGCCACAATTCTGTCTCTGAGCTCTTCAGGCAGTTCCTTTGACCTCATGATTGTCATTTGCTCTGACATGCACTGTGAGCGGTAAGGTCTTATATAGACAGGTGTGTGGCTTTCCTAATCAAGCCCAATCAGTATAATCAAACACAGCTGGACTCAAATGAAGGTGTAGAACCATCTCAAGGATGATTAGAAGAAATGGACAGCACCTGAGTTAAATATATGAGTGTCACAGCAAAGGGTTTGAATACTTAGGATCATGTGATATTTCAGTTTTTTTTTTTAATAAATCTGCAAAAATTTCAACAATTCTATGTTTTTCTGTCAATATGGGTTGCTGTTGTGTACATTAATGAGGAAAAAAATGAACTTAAATGATTTTAGCAAATGGCTCCAATAAAACAAAGAGTGAAAAATTTAAGGGGGTCTGAATACTTTCCGTCAACACTGTATATGCTATTATGATTCCCTACCTCTATAATGTTCATTTGTTTGATTCAAAAAATAACTTTTCATAAGTCTGGTTACTGTCAAATAAATTATTGGAATCTCGGCTGAAGGGAAGTGCAGGTGGCATTAGCCTTGGTATACATTTTTTTAAAAAATCTGATTCAGATCATAAATAAATGCCATTGGTAGCATTATATATACTGTTTCCACAATCTATCACACTAGGTATGGTAATGGTAATGTGGGGTAAAGCTCCCCCTTTCCTTATCCTGCACCTTCAAGAGGGGATTTTACCCCTATTCATGTTAACGCTATTTAAGTGATCTTTGTAAAATAGCAAGGGGCTGCGATGTTAGCTGAATGTCCTTATTTTATGACCCTAACTTGTTGACTAGCTGGAGTTTATCCCATGGGAACCCAGCGCCTTAAAGACTCACTGGTGATAATTGCAAGGTTTTACGTACGAAGCTGAAATGGAGAGCAGCGCTCATCCTTAGGTGTGAGTAACAGCCAGGGAATACTGTCATGTATGGTGACAGCCTCTCCTGCCTTTGGCATTTTGACATCCTGCCAGGGAAGTTATTCACAGTGACAACCCTCCATAGCTCATAAGAGAATAGTATAATGGTTTTGAAAGTTTGAAGCCTGCTTTGTACCATTTTTATATATATATATATATATATATATATATATATATATATATATATATATATATAAACTTACGCTACAAGGTATATTCACTGTGTGCGCAAAGCATTCTAGATGTTCTAGAAAAAATCCCAGCAATGCCTGCATGTTTGACGGCACCCTGTGACTAATAACTAATACAGACAGTCCCTCTGGCTTAAGCTATAGCTGTACTGACCTATATGTAGTTGAACTGGCACAAGAATACTAACAAAATTACTGCAGAAACTCAAAAGTTTGTATAACAAAGAGCCCTGGGAACCCCAAAACGTAGGGCATTCTATTATGTAAACTCTCATTTGGGGTAGGGGGTCTTCAAACTACGGACCGGTTAGACAGTTTATTTGGACCGCAACTAGGATCAGTGTAAAGGCTCAAGGTTTCTTATCTTCATGCATTCTATGCATGAAGATAAAAAAACCTTCTGTGTGCAGCAGCAGACCCCACAGCTCCGCTAATACTTACCTGAGCCTCAGCTCGATCCAGCGTTGTGCACGAGAGCCTCAGCTGTCCCAGGTCTCTCCCTCCTCATTGGCTGAGACAGCAGCAGGCGCCACTGGCTCCCACTACTGTCAATCACAACCAGTGAGCCAATGAGGTGAGAGTAAGGGGCTGGGCCGAGCCGCGCGGCTGTGTGTGAATAGACACACAGAGCAGCAGCTCAGGAGTGAGCCTGCTCAGGTGCCCCCACAGCAATCTGCTTGTTGTGGGGGCACATGACAGGAGGGAGGGGTCAGGAGCATTGGCGGGGGCCCAAGAAGAGGAGACTAAATCATGTAAGTGTTTGCTTGTTATTAAAAAAAAAAAAAAAAAAAAAAAAAAAAAGGTGCCTTTACAATCACTTTAAGCAGCCCATAGACTATTCTATATTCTTTCCTCATGCAGTGTTGATGGGGGAATGCTCTCGCAGCGCTATGGTATTCTGCTGAGAAGGGGTGCGGGGAGCCTTCTCCGCTGCCAGAGTACAATGATTACTGCTAGTGGCTATAGCCCCTGGCAGTAATCACAAGAAGAAAAATCCGACAGGCTGGTTGTACCCAAGACGATCGATGGATCAACTTGGGTACAATCACCCTGAGCATACATGGATCAAAATTTGTCCGGTTCCGACTGAACCGACTACATTTTAATCAATGTATGGCCGGCTTTAGGCTCATTGCACAGATTAAGGATTCAGATCAGTCAATCTCCGCTTCTGATGGGGACCCTAATGTCAGGGAGGACTCTGATAAGTAAGGGGGGCTCTAAAATGATGGAGTACTTCCAATGTCAAAGGGAGACTTTGTTGGGGTACCTAATGTATGGTAGAACTCTGATAGGGACCTTGATGTAAGGAGGGATTTTTATAAGTAAGGGGGGCTCTGAAATGATGGGGGACTTCTGATGTGAAAGGGAGACTTTAATGGAGACCCTAATGTATGGTAGAACTCTGATAGGGACCCTGATGTAAAAAGGGGGCTCTGAAATGATGGGGGATTTCTGATGTGAAAGGGGAACTCTGATGGGAAGGGAGTCTCTGAAGTGATGGGGAAGCTTCTGGTGTGAAGGGAGACTTCTGATGTGATGGGGGGGCTTCTGAAATGAAGTTATTTCTTGGAGCTTGTTTATTCATTCATTAAAAGTTTCAGGCCGCATTTGTAAAATAAACAATATGGCCCTCGCACTGACAATTTTGGAGACCCATGATCTAGGAAATCAATGTTTGCCTTCCTCAACCCTTGTAATTGGTCTAAAAAAAGTGATGGACAAACTTTCTGACCAATAATGTGGAATTGGGGTGGGGTAAAATTCTGATGTTTTAGATGAAGCTGAGATTTGTAATAATGGAATGCCTTCAATTTTGAGTTTCGTGTGGCACCACCATGAAGCCATGATGCATTAAGATCAGTATCGCCTCTTTTTCCCTCCACTAGTTAAAAGTAGGGATGTGTCTCTTCTGTGGTGTATGTAGCCTGATGTCCCTTTTTACTAGTTTTGGGCTGATCTCCAGTTAACGATTTTTAATTGGGCACCATTAGTTCTCCTCTTGCCTCCTCTGCCAAATTAGTGAGCACGCATGATCTCATGATGCTTCCCCTCTCCAACATAAATATGTTTATACAGTTTTATTTTAATCATCAGATTTGCAAATCATATATGCACCATGAGCCTGTGGGGAGAAGAAACCAGGCATACTAGTAGATAAAGCAGACAGTTGACAGAATGACAAGCTTTCAGTACATACTTTTTGATTTAGGATCCGTGCTTCCTGTTGCACCTGCATATATATATATATATATATATAGTATATATAGTATATATATATATATATATATATATATATATATATATATATATATATACTTATATATAGACTTTACCAAAGTGAATATCTGCCTAGCCATAGGCAACCCCCCCATGTGGCAAAGATTTTGCCTGCCAACACAATGCCTATAGGCACTGGACATTGGGGAAGTGGGCCGAGGAGAAGCTATTCCTCACCATAATGTAGTATAGGCATACTGGTAGTGCCCTGGGTGATAAAACAAAACATATGTGTTGGCAGTTTTTGCTACCACCTTCCTGATAATAATTTGTTCGACTTATTTTCCTACAGGTTGGCATAAAGTCAATTTTACTATTCTTCCTTCCAGGAATAAGATCCTTTATTAATTGGTATACAAGTTATTTTTAATGAGTGAGCTCAATACACCAAAACATAAAACACTTCAGTTTCCCATAACTATACTCACATTTCCCCGTTTGAATATATTTCTACCAATTAATGAACAGGCGCACTTTTGTTAGTCTTGGTGTCCCTAGTGGTGTTGGCAATATAACTGTTTACATATGTCCTTGAAATATAAAATGTGCGGCCAGTTGGGGCATCCAATTAAATAAGAAATCTTGATATATGAATTATAGTGGGACGCCGGGAGGTTAACTAAACTAGGTCAGGCATAAAAAGAGCCGGTTTTCCAGAGGTTAGCCGTGCATGTGCACTGGGTCATTCTCATTTCACTTCTCTGAGCAGTGAGACAAGTAAATGTGGTCACAGGCATAGAAAACAAAAGTTCCCATGTGGAAACACTGCTATAACAAGATGTTAGGATGTCTAATTTCCAAGTAGCTATTCAGCTCATTGCATTCACATTCTTATGGCTTGTTTTTGTGTTTTAACTGCAAATGCTCAGAAATGTTCACTTTCTAATATTTGTTCTGCAAACTTTAATTGCTGCTGTTTATTTCTAGCTCTGGAACATACACAAAGTGGTGCACAACAAATGGTAAAACTATAGAAGCTTCAGTGTATACAGTTGTGCTTAAAAAGTTTGCATACCCTTTAAGAATTGGTAATATACAGTATGTACCATTTTTAAAGAAAACATGAGTGAGCAGGCAAAACACAGTTCTTTTATTTCTTATGGGATTCATATTCTGTAGCTGTAGGTCATAACAGAATGGCACAATCATAAAACAAAACCTGGAAACAAGTAAACAAATGAAATGACCCCTGTTCAAAAGTCTGCATACCGCAAGTTCTTAATACCGTGTATTGCCCCCCTTTAGCATCAATGACAGCATGCAGTCTTTTGTAATAGATGTCTATGAGGCCCCAAATTCTTGCAGGCGGTATAGCTGCCCATTCATCGTGGCAAAATGCCCCCAGGTCATGCAAAGTCTTTGGTCGGCTTACATGAACTCCACATTTGAGATCTCCCCAGAGTGACTTGATGATATTAAGGTCAGGAAACTGTGATGGTCACTCCAGGACCTTCACCTTTTTCTGCTGTAACCACTGAAGGGTCAACTTGGCCTTGTGGTCATTGTCAAGCTGGAAAGTTCAAGAGTGTCCCATGCATAGCTTTTGTGCAGAAGAATTGTCTGCCAGTATTTAATGATGACATGCATTCATCTTGGCAACAATATTCACAAGATTCCCAGTGCCTTTAGAGCTCACACACCCCATATTACCAGTGAGCCTCCACCATGCTTCACAGTGGGGATGGTATTCACTATAGGCCTTGTTGACCCCTCTCCAAACCTAGCACTTATGGTTGTGACCATAAGCTCTATTTTGGTCTCATCCCTCCAGATTATGGTGTGTCAGAAGCTGTAAGGCGTAACAAGGTGTTGTCAGGCATATTGTAACCAGACATTTTTGTGGTATTGGTGCAGTAAAGGCTTCTTTCTGGCAACTTGACCATGCAGCTCATTTTTGTTCAAGTATTGTGCTCCTTGAAACAACCACACTGTCTATTTCCAGAGCAGCCTATATTTCTCCTGAGGTTACCTGTGGGTTTTTTATGATCTTGGTTGAAATCAAGAGATCTCTGAATTTTTCACTTCCTAACTACATTTTTTGCTATATGCTTACTTTGACAATTGCATGGTCATGCAACGCTCTACACAAACGACATTTATGTTTTGTTTTTTTTCCCCCACAAATAAAGCTTTTTGGTGGTATTTGATCACCATTGGGTTTTCTATTTTTTGTGCTATAAACAAGAAAATACTGACAATTTTGGGAAATTTTTTTTTTTTTTTACTTTCTGCTATAAAACATATCCAATAAAATATTTTAAAAATCAAACTTTTTCATAAATTTAGGCCAATATGTATTCTGCTACATATCTTTGGGAAAAAATAAAAAATAAAAGTTATAGCGTCTATAAACTATATATGCTGAATTTTTTTTAATACTAGTAATCAATGACTTATAGCGGGACCGCGATGTTGCAATCTGACACTGACAGACACCTTTTGGGGACCAGTGACATTAATACAATAATCAGTGCTAAACATATGCACTATCACGGTACTAATGACACTGGCAGGGAAGAGGTTAAACATCTACAGAACGGTGAGCAAAGTGTTAAATGTGTGCCTAACCAGTGTTTTTGTGTGTACAGTATGGTGATTTCACTAAGCGACGTGCTGGATTTTATCCCTGCTTTGCAGGAAAACCAAATCCAGCACATCCCCACTAACAGTACAGATCTCTGCATTGTTTACATGTTTACTGAGCTCCATCCAGTGTGTCTCCTCACTGGTCAGCGCGGCCTGGCAGTCATCTATTGGCCGGCACCCACTGATCAGCTTCTGCTGTGACTAATCACAGCAGAAGCGCAGTGCCCCCTACCCAGAAGCGCAGAATCACGTATACTGTATATACGTGATTCTGCACAGAGCGCCCACCCTGTAGCAGTAAAGCTACAACAGGATGGTCGGCAACTGGTTATTAGGTGATTTAACAGTACAGAATGGCATATTCAATGCTTTGGATGTCTTTTTATATCTTTTCCATCTTTAAGTTCCATTACCTTGTTACGCAGGTCTTTTGACAGTTCTTTTCTGCACCCCATGGCTCAGTATCTAGCCTGCTCAGTGCATCCAGGTGAGAGCTAACAAACTCATTGACTATCTATACACAGACACTAATTGCAATTTAAAAGCCACAGATGTGGGAAATTAACCTTTATTTGCCATTTTAACCTGTGTGTGTCTATACCAAGGCAAAACTTTGCAGGGTATGTAAACTTTTGATCAGGACCATTTTAGGTGATTTCTGTTATCATTATGATTTAAAAAGGAGCCAAACAACTATGTTATAAATGGCTTCATATGATCACTATCCCTAAATAAAAGTTTTTTGGCATGATAAATCATATTTTAAATCTCAATGCCAAAATGTAATGATTTCTGCCAGGGTATGCAAACCTTTGAGCACAACTGTATAAAAGCCGTTCTGTATTTATAGAATGTTCAGATGTACTGTAACTTACTATGCAACTTTTCAATAGAAAACATCAAATACAACTAATAATTATTCACCCTCAATATTTCATATAGATTTAGCTGACAATTATACTATATGTTAACTGCTTGTAATGTATGTAGTGAATACTATATGTATTGTACTATGGGGAGCCAGGGATCACCAGCCAGCTGTTTGTAAAAATATGTTGAACTTTATTGTTCTTTCAAAACTGAGCAAACAAAACATTCTTCTTTAGCAAAGTAAATATAAACAGTCCATAGTTGTGGTATATTGAAAATAATACAGTGGCTCCCCACCAGTATACCAGTCCCACGCCTGGGTGTAAGGTTCCCCTCTGCTTTAGGGTACAAGAAAGGACGCAGGAGCTCAGCAAACAATGTCTTAGTCACAAGACATTGTATGGTTTCTCACAGCTGTGAATTGCTTCACTCTACCTCCCAAACAGGTGCTGACCCTTTCCTGTTTTCTGGCATCCCCTGCAGCCAGGTTAACCCTTTCAGAACCAAAGTCCATGTAACCGTGAGAACTAATCAATCCTGACAGGACTGTAAATCAGTCCTCTCCTCTCCAACTGGTCTACCACGGAATCCCTCACCCTGCATGAGAGAGAACCTCCTGTGTACTCAAAAATGTCTCATCGTCCCTCTTAAAAGGACCACAAGCAAATAACTAGGAAACATACCTCCCTTTCTGGACCCATCCCTGGCATCCTGTACAATGTCAACATTAAGAGACATGTTGCATGTTGTCAGCGCTATTGAGATTTGGGCGTTCCTCCTCTTCTATGGGCTTTCCAGCACTTCATGTTGTATTCTTCTATGTACACTATAATACCCATAAATCCAACAGGGAACGTGGCACCCCCTACACCCCCCATAATGATCATTGCAGGTGTGCAGACCCAGGAACCTCACAAAAGTGACCTTCCCAAAGAAGTCCCCAAGAAATGCTTCAGAAACCTACCAAAAACTAAAATATCAGTTGGATTGGGTTGACAGATCCTTGAATTAATTTAAAATGAGTTCAAAGCGAGAGGTTTGTCACCAAAAGATACTGTAGTCTAAATAAGAGGTTACATGTAATTTTACCTCAAGCTTTGTGCAGATTTTTAGGTTAAGCAGGGAGCCAATTACAAAACCTGGGGAAGAAAGTTCTCGGAGGTCCTGCTGCAAACATAATACTATGCCATGGCAGCAAAGTAGAGAAATGCTTTTTTTCCAAAAGGGAAAGTATACTGTATTTTCACTAAGGTTGTATCAATTTCTTTTTGCATTTTTTTTTCATATTTTTTTCCATGTTGTTTTCACATGCTCGGTCTTGCATATTTTTGTTAATCTTTTTAAAGAGGACCTTTAGTTTTTTTTTTTTAGTTGGCAGTTACAAATACTGTAGCTGCTGACTTTTAAATATTAGGTACTTACTGGTGCCTAGAGTCCAGCGCTGTCTTTGAGAAGCTAGTTCTGCCATCTTGGATACAGGAGTTGGCTGTGGCTTCCTGGTGAGCCACAGCCAGCATCCCACTGTGTTCGCATGATCTTGTGCACAGTAAATGGTCCTAAAGCCTATATTATCAAAAGTATTGGGACACCTACCTTTACACGCACATGAACTTTGATGGCATCCCAGTCTTAGTCCGTAGGGTTCAATATTGAGTTGGTCCACCCGTTGCAGCTATAACAGCTTCAACTCTTCTGGGAAGGCTGTCCACAAGGATTAGGAGTGTGTCTGTGGGAATGTTTGACCATTTTTCCAGTAGCACATTTGTGAGGTCAGGCACTGATGTTGGATAAGAAGGCCTGGCTCGCAGTCTCTGCTCTAATTTATCCAAAAGATGTTCTATTGGGTTGAAGTGCAGGCCAGTCAAGTTCCTTTTTGGGATCCTCCAGGCCTTCACGTCCAACATCAGTGCATGACCTCACATATGCGCTTCTGGAAGAATGGTCAAACATTCCCATAGACACACTCCTAAACCTCGTGGACAGCCTTCCCAGAAGAGTTGAAGCTGTTATAGATGCAAAGGGTGGGCCAACCCAATATTGAACCATATGGACTAAGACTGGGATGCCATTAAAGTTCATGTGCGTGTAAAGTCAGGCGTCCCAATACTTTTGACAATATAGTGTATGATGTGCCAGAGGATGCTGTGGGAGGGGAGGGGGTGGGGCAAGGGATGGAGGTTGCGGAAGTGGGAGTAAGTACTAATAAAATAAAACATTTTGAGCAACATTCTGCTTTAACGAAGAGATTTTTAGCTCAGTCACTGCCTAAGAGATTCAACTCTGCCTAGAGCCGGCTATACAATAGTAGAATTTCATCCAACATTTTTCATTTTTAGAATATTAGTTTGATTTTCTAATCGCTAGTGGGGTCAAATTAACATTTGTTTTCAACTGCAGTGACAAGAAAATTCAAAGGAGTGGGAGGATTTTTTTTTTTCTTAAATGAAATCATTTTTAACAGTAAATGTGCTTTTCACTCAATAAGGTCCATTCGTTCCAAAAAGCAGATGAAATTCTGAAGTACTTTCAAACGATAAAACAATAAAATGTACTGAGAATTTTCATATGAATGTTTGTACAAATTTTACTAACGTATGGCTAGCTGAACAACACTTGTTAAAAGATATCAGTCACTAAAGAAGTGCATTGTTTTCAGTGAGTCGCCTGGCTTGCATTGCAAAGGCAAAACCACTGTGTAGAAAAATGAAAGAGTGAAAGAAAATGCAAAAAAAAAATGCAATGTACATACAGTTAGGTCCATATATATTTGGACACAATTTTCATACTTTTGGCTCTGTATGCCACAAGAATAAAACTAAAGCCAAACAATCCAAATGAATTTGAAGTGCAGACTTTCAGCTTCAATTCAAAAGGTTGAACATATATACAGTATCTCACAAAAGTGAGTACACCCCTCACATTTTTTTAACGATTTTATTATATCTTTTCATGTGACAACACTGAAGAAATGACACTTTGCTACAATGTAAAGTAGTGAGTGTACAGCTTGTATAACAGTGTAAATTTGCTGTCCACTCAAAATAACTTAACACACAGCCATTAATGTCTAAACCTCTGGCAACAAAAGTGAGTACACTAAGTGAAAATGTCCAACTTGGGCCCAATTAGCCATTTTCCCTCCCCGATGTCATGTGACTCGTTAGTGTTACAAGGTCTCAGGTGTAAATGGGGAGCAGGTGTGGTAAATTTGGTGTTATTGCTCTCACTCTCTCAAACTGGTCACTGGAAGTTCAACATGGTACCGCATAGCAAAGAACTTTCTGAGGATCTGAAAAAAAGAATTGTTTCTCTACATAAAGATGGCCTAGGCTATAAGAAGATTGCCAAGACCCTGAAACTGAGCTATAGCACAGTGGCCAAGACCCTACAGCGGTTTAACATTTCAGGTTCCACTCAGAACAGGCCTCGCCATGGTTGACCAAAGAAGTTGAGTGCACATGCTCAGCATCCTATTCAGAAGTTGTCTTTGGGAAATAGACGTATGAGTGCTGCCAGCATTGCTGCAGAGGTTTAAGGGGTGGGGGGGTGGGGGGTCAGCCTGTCAGTGCTCAGACCATACGCCACACACTGCATCAAATTGGTCTGCATGGCTGTCATCCCAGAAGGAAGCCTCTTCTAAAGATGATGCACAAGAATGCCCGCAAACAGTTTGCTGAAGACAAGCAGACTAAGGACATGGATTACTGGAACCATGTCCTGTGGTCTGATGAGACCAAGATAAACTTATTTAGTTCATATGGTGTTGAGTGTGTGCGGCGCCAACCAGGTGAGGAGTACAAAGACAAGCGTATCTTGCCTATAGTCAAGCATGGTGGTGGGAGTGTCATGTTCTGGGGCTGCATGAGTGCTGCCGGCACTGGGGAGCTACAGTTCATTGAGGGAACCATGAATGCCAACATGTACTGTGATATACTGAAGCAGAGCATGATCCCCCTCCTTTCGGAGACTGGGCCACGGGGCAGTGTTACAACATGATAATGACCCCAAACACACCTCCAAAACAACTACTGCCTTGCTAAAGAAGCTGAGGGTAAAGGTGATGGACTGGCCAAGCATGTCTCCAGACCTAAACCCTATTGAGCATCTGTGGGGCATCCTCAAATGGAAGGTGAAGGAGCGCAAGGTCTCTAATATCTACCAGCTCCGTGATGTCATCATGGAGGAGTGGAATAGGACTCCAGTGGCAACCTGTGAAGCTCTGGTGAACTCCATGTCCAAGAGGGTTAAGGCAGTGCTGGAAAATAATGGTGGCTACACAAAATATTAACACTTTGCGCCCAACTTGGACATTTTCACTTAGGGGTGTACTCACTTTTGTTGCCAGCAGTTTAGACAATAATGGCCGTGTGTTGAGTTATTTCGAGGGGGGAGCAAATTTACACTGTTATACAAGCTGTACACTCACTACTTTACATTGTAGCAAAGTGTAATTTCAGTGTTGTCACATGAAAAGATATAATAAAATATTTACACAAATGTGAGGGGTGTACTCACTTTTGTGAGATACTGTATCAAGTACAAATTTTAGGAACTGCAACCATTTTTATACACAGTCCCCCATTTTCTGGGGCTCAAATGTAATTGGACAAAATGAATATAATCATAAATAAAATGCTCATTTTTAATATTTTGTTGAGAATCCTTTACTGGCAATAACTACCTGAAATCTGGAACCCATGGACATTACTAAAGACTGGGTTTCATCTTTGAGTTGCTTTGCCAGGCTCTAACTGCAGCTGTCTTTAGTTGTTTTTTGTTTGTGGGTCTTTCTGCCTTTAGTTTTGCCTTCAGCAAGTGAAACGCGTGCTCAGTTGAGTTAAGATCAGGTGATTGACTCGGCCGTTGCAGAATATTCTACTTATTTTCCTTTAAATTCTCCTGGGTTGTGTTTGCAGTGTGTTTTGGATCATTGTCCATCTGTACTGTGAAGCGCCGTCCAATCAACTTTGCTGCATGTGGCTGAATCTGGGCTGACAGTATATCTCTAAACACTGCAGAAGTCATCCGGCTGCTTCTGTCTTCTGTCACATCATCAATAAACACCAATGACCCAGTGCCACTGGAAGCCATGCATGCCCATGCAATCACACTGCCTCCACCATGTTTTACAGATGACGTGTGCTTTGGATCATGAGCAGTTCCAAGCCCTCTCCATGCTTTTTTCTTCCTGTCATTCTGGTACAGATTAATCTTAGTTTCATCCGTCCAAATAATGCTTTTCCAGAACTGGTCTGGCTTTTTTAGATGTTTTTTGGCAAAGTCTAAACTGGCTTTTCTGTTCTCCAGGCTTATGAATGGTTTGCACCTTGTGGTGAACCCTCTGTATTTGCTCTTGTGAAGTCTTCTCTTGATTGTAGACTTTGCCAATGTTACGCCCACCTCCTGGAGAGTGTCCTTCACTTGTCTGGATGTTGTGAATGGCTTTTTCTTTACCGTAGAGAGGATCCTGCGATCATCCACCACTGTTGTCTTCCGTGGACGTCCAGGCCTTTTTATGATGCTGAGCTCACCAGTGCATTCTTCTTTCCTCAGAATGTACCAAACTGTTGATTTGGCCACTCCTAATGTTGCTGCTATGTCTCTGATAGATTTGTTCCATTTTTGAAGCCTTACAGTGGCCTGTTTCACTTGCATGGACAGCACCTTTGAATGCATGATGTAGGTTCCAGCAATAGATTCCAAATGCAAATACCACACTTCGAATCATTCCAGACCTTTTACCTGATTAATTGATGAAGAAATAACGAAGGAGTAGCCCCACACCTGGCCATGAAACAGCTTTTGATTCATTGTCCAATTACTTTTGGTCCCTTGAAAAGGGGGGGGGGGCTATTCTTAAGTGCTGTAATTCCTAAACTCTTCGGCTTCTTCCACACATGCTTGTCCATTTGACAGACTTGCTAAGCGGGGGATCGATCCACTGATCCCCGCTGATCAGGCAGCTGACATGTCCGTCTCGTCTGACAGGCCGTTTACTGTGTTGACTTGGACCTGTCAGAGTCCTGCTCTCTGCTATGTGGAGATTGGATCAAAAACAGACCATCAGTCAGTTTTCATCCGATCCACCAGACAGATGGAAAATAGGGTCACCATCCGTCTGCATTTGGCAGGCAGGATCGGATCCAATAGCGGAGGATGTCAGCGGACATATCACAGCTGACATTCCCTGCCCCATAAGGGTGAATGGAGCGTCCGATCAGGTCCGCCTAAAAAACTGACCTGATCAGAAAGCCTGTGTGAAAGGGGCCTTACTCCGATTTGGATGTACATACCATCAAATTAAACCTGAGAGTGTGCACTTTCAGCCCGTATCCATTATATAACTATAGCTTGAATATATTTTGGTAAATAGCTGAAAAAAATTAAAATTGTGCCTGTGTCTAAATATATAAGGACCTAACTGTATATCATTCAAACATTAATATGAATTGATAAAGTGATTTACATTGAGCTAATGTCTTCATAACTAAAATAATGTATTTACTTATTACAAGCATTTACTATAAAGTGTTGACAATTTAGGATGCTTTACTGTGCACAGTATGTACAACTCTGTGTAAGGGCTCGTTCACATGGGGTGCTTTACTGCTGGTCCTGTGCAGGTCTGTGCTTTCTCAGCATAGGGATGCACAGGTGATGTGTGCATCCCTGTGTCATTGCCCCATTCATTTCTATTGGGACACTCAGTTGCACAGACACAATCACTGTGTCCTTACATGACATGCGGCATACATGTCGTGTTCAGGGACCCGCACCCATGTCATATTAAGACATAGTGGCTGTGTCTGTGTAGTTGCGTGTCCCAATAGAAATGAATGGGACACTGGCATGAGGATGCACACAACACCTGTGCATCCTCATGCTGGGAAAACAATGACCTGCACAGTGCCCGCAGTAAAGCACCCCATGTGAAAGAGCCCTTACACAGAGTTTAACATAATGTACATTCACATTATTGAAAAAAACATATTCTCTTTAAGACCAAAACACATAAATACTGTGTCTTTGATAAAACACACAATGTCTGTTCCCCTTAACTCAAATCTTTTTTTTTTAACTGAAAAAAATCAGCACATTATTAAAATGAAGCAAAGCTGTACAGATAGGTTTTTCTTTGCAAATTGCAGCAATATAAAATATTAAACATAGTGAATTACATTTCACTCTTGTGCATAATAAAAATCTGAATACCTCCACAAGGAGAAGTGGATATAACCGCTTACCTGCCTGCTCCAAAGCCACCATTGTGGACTGTTCAATTAAATCTCTTTCTATGAAGACTCTGAAGTCCTCGCTGTAAACACTGAGGTCTGGAAGCTGGAATGTATAAATGGGCATCTCTAGGGGAAAGGGATCACTGCTGCATTCATTGGCCACATGCAGACGAGCCAGGGACACAATGGCTGAACTGGCATGAGATATGCCTCTCGACAGTCTTTTTTCTACATACAAGAAACAGAAAGGAAAAACACATAACTTATTAAAGCCATAGTCCACTCCATAACAAAAAAATATTGTAAATATATTGCCCGGCACTTAAAGCAGGAGTCCGGCAACCAATCTTTTTTTTTTTAGGTCATTGAGACACTTTGTTAACCCCAAAATAATACTCACAGTTTGGGTGTAATATTTCCGCCTCTGTCTGTTTTCGTACTGAAGAATAACTTAAAAAATGTGATGCTGGCTGTTTCCATCTTGCTTGTGGGCATGTGAAGCCCACAAGCATTGATTTCCTGGATGTGGTGAATGCTGTTCATTCACAGCTTGTTCACATGCATGATCATTGTTTCCTGCACTGAATCTTGGGAAGCCTGACACTAAGCTCCCAGGAGACAGTGCGGCGCCGGGGAAAGGCAATAAACACGCCTACTCCCATGGGAGGAGAGACAGGAAATGCCACAATAAAGTACAATATAAAGGTAATTACAGTGATAAAAAAAATTTTCGTGCGGGATTTGAACATCTATGCAATAAACTGAAGGGGGTAAGAATAAGTTAAAAATTTGGGTGGAACCCCGCTTTAAGAAAAAGACACAGCTTTTGCTGCAAGCATAATTTTCAATCTGTGATGTTCGTTCATGGACTAGATGGCGCTCCTTTTCCACGTTGAATTACACCCGGTGTCATTTACCCCACTTCCTGTGAGCCCACAGTCCTGCTACAAAGAATGGTGCTCACATGTCATTACATGAGTGCAGCTCTGCGCAGGAATAATGACCACCCACTGATTTCACTGGAGAAGAAGATTCAGAACCTGGATTCAAAGTGGTTGTAAACCTTCGATTTTTTAAAATAAAAATAACAAACATGTCTATACTTACCTGCTCTGTGCAATCGTTTTGGACAGCGCAGCTCCAATCCTCTTCTCCTGGGGTCCCCTGCCGGTGCTCCAGGCCCCTCCTCCTCATTGGCGCCCCAGGGAAAGCTGCTTTGCATGGGGGTATCTATGCAGGCTCGCTCCTGGGTCTTGCTGCTGAATCCATTGGCACAGGCAGCAGGACTCGGCCCCACCCCCCGCTCCCGTGTTACAGGATTTGATTGACAGCAGTGGTTTTTCACTTTAATGACATAGCTACAGGAGGAAGGCAGATTGCTGAACCAAGGGCAGTGAGTACAAGAGACCCCCACCGTACTTTGTATAGGTCATTTTGGCTGCATGATTGTGTAGGGGAATGGTTACCCACATGGTATGGGACCCCCCGTCAGTAGCAGGCCAGACCAGAGCCACCTTCTGGGAGTCCATATGATCTTTGACAGCCCAGATGATAGGAATATTGCCATGAGTATGTCTGATGGCAGCTGCAGCATACTCCGCTTGGGTGAATCACCTCCTCCCCTAGCAGTGATCATTTCCATTGACTGCCACACAGAAGCAAGAGCCACGGCACTTTACAGAATCTCTTCTTGACCCCCAGACTCTGTCAAAATCAACAGACCCTAATTGGGTCAGAGACACTATTATGTTATGACTATTTATGATTGCTTCTGGGCACACTTCTGAAGATGGTTATTGGCGCAGTGCTTTTGAGTGGATTTATGGTATCTTTGCTAGGGACGAGTTCTGCCAGCATTGGCCCTGCATCTTTTTCCTAGCACTTCATTCACCCACCGAGGTTTTAAGGTGAGGTGCTGGACTCCCCAGGACCTCTGTGGGCAGAAATTAGGCTGGTACTATAGGTGGCTTTACAGGGAGGATAGGGGGCTTTTTGTGGGTAGGAATGTCCCAGCTCCCACTGGAGGACTGTTCGTCCTATCCTTGATAAGGATCATCTTGGGATGAGTACTGGGAGGGACTGAACAAGGGAGGTTTACATGCAGGGTGGGGAAGTACCTATAATAAAATAAATACATTTCATACACCTTTGTGATGCAATCCACATTATTCAGTGTGTAAAAAAAAAAAGTGGAAATACCCTTTCAGCGGTTCTAAAGCAGTCATGAGACACACATACAGTACTCACCTATATGGCTACAGTATCGGTGTAATGCTGCAGTTGTCCCATCGGTTCTTACACTGAGAACTGAGCAATCCAATGACTGCTAATTGCTCAGTTTCTTGGTCCACTCCAAATCAGCGAGGGCTGGTCCATAAAGGGCGCAGGCCCCTAAACTCGATGCGAGGCGTCGGACGCATAGATTCCTACAAGCTTTTTTTTTTTGAAGCACATGATTAGAGCCCTGAGGCTCTAATTGGCTTCAAAAAGGTTGGGCCCGGGGCGCACTGCACCCACCCACTTGTGAAATTAGCAAATCAACATTCGCTATTGTCTTCCTGCTACTCCTCCAGACCAATCAGGACAGGAAGCAGGTCTTAAGACCGGATTGGCCGGGAGGAGAAGGCAGGGAAGCCACCTGAGACTTGGATGGGGTAAGTGTGGACCTGGTGGGGGGGGATGGGGGTTGGTTGTTTGCCGCCCCTCCCAAAAAAAAAATTGAGGACCAGTCGCAACTGCTCTAAATAGGGATTGTCAATCACCAGCTCCCTGCTCCTCCAGCGCTCACTGAAGCACCAGGGTGTGGAGGGGGTAGGAGCAGCGTGCCGAGAGGCTGTGTCTGGGTAGATCCTGACATTAAAGTTGGAATTCTTTTAGAGTCTGGACCGGCTCTGTGATGTTAACTGATTTTGGGACACAGAAGAACAAAAGTGAACTCCTGTGACACACGTAAGAAGTATGACCAAAAAAGCTTTGGCCATGCTTCTCTTTTAAAGCAAAAGAATGCTGCCAACATCAACATCAACTAATAAATGACATTTTATTTTTTACGACTTTTTTTTTTTTTTAGTACATTTTATTCTGTTATCGTACAAATAAACACTGGACACATGACAAAGATTTCCAGCTCCTCATCTGAAGGCTTGATAAGGGATAGGCAACTGTGTAACACTGTGTGTTATTCATTTTGTGTTTAAAAGTGCAGCTTGAGCTATTGAGGTCAGTAAATAAAAAGGCTAGGGAGAGTTTTGTTTATTTTTATTTAAAAAGATAACAAACATGCCTATACTTAGCTGCTCTGTGATCCTCTTTGTCTGGGGTCCCCCACTGGCGCTCCAGGCCCCTCCTCTTTATCGAGTGCCCCCAGTGAAAGCTGATTTCCCTGGGGGCACTGGTGTGTGCTCACTCCCGAGTTCCGCTGCTGCGTCCATTGCATCCCCCAGCTCCCGTGGCACTGGATTTGATTGACAGCAGCGGGAGCCTAACGCTCCCGCTGCTATCAATCTGTCCAATGAGGAAAGCGACAGTGGCGGGAGCCACTGCGCTTGTGCACATCGCTGGATCAGATGGGCTCAGGTAAGGAAAGTGGGGGGTCTAGGGCGCAGCTGCAGCACAGAAGGTTTTTCACCTTAATGCAAAGAATGCATTCATTTAAAAAAACCTTACATTTTTAGAACCACTTTAAACATACTTATCAGTTAAAAGATCAGTTCTCCCTTTGCCCTGGCAGCTACTTGCAAGCTCTGTATTGTTGAAAACCATTTAAACAAAGTTTTAGAAAACAAAGAACAGAATGCATTGAATTGCGTAAGATATCACTTCAGTACACACCAACAAATATTTCTAGATGCACTAAAATAAAAATCAAGATTTACAAACATCAATGCACAATATGCCTATTACTTACTCTTACATGAAAATTCCTATGGACTTGTTGCAGGTCCATTGCACATTGATGACTGTAAGCGAATTGTGATTTTAAATATAGATATAATTTTTTTTCGGTGATCCCCACAATCTGGCACACTCTTTTTTTTTAAGTCTTAAAACACATGACCTTACAGCTAAAAAATATAAAAATAAAAGTATTAACCACTTCCCACCCAAGGCCGTCATATGACGTCCTGGACTATAGGTGGGGATATCTGAATGATGCTTGCAGGTGAATTCTTTTTTTTCTGTCGGCGATTCCCTGTAAAGTAAAAACAATCATAGCGGCTTGATTGTCTTTACAGGCGGCCCTCCCGCCGCCCTCCGATGCTTCTACCGGCTCGTCACTTCCGGCCTCAGCAGATGAACACTGCCCTGTTTTAAGCTGGAAAGGCTGAGATCGTTTTTTATTTTTTTTGATCACAGGCTTTCCAGCCTAGAGGAGAGATGTGGGGTCTAAAGAGGACCTGTCATGCACTACTCCTATTACAAGGGATTTTTACATTCCTTGTAATAGGAATAAAAGTGATCACAATTTTTTTTTTTTAAAGGGAAAGTGTAAAAAAATAAAATTAAAAAAAAAGTGAAACAATAAAAAAAAAAATGAAAGCGCCCCTGTCCCTGCGTGCTCACAAGCAGAAGCGAACACACACATACGTCATCCCTGCATATAAACAGCATTTAAACCACACATGTGAGGTATCGTTGCGAACATTAGAGCGAGTGCAATAATTCTAGCCTAAGACCTCCTCTGTAACGCTAAACAGGTAACCTGAAAACATTTTTAAAGCGTCGCCTATGGAGATATTTAAGTACCAAAGTTTTGGCACCATTCCAAAAGTGTGCGCAATTTTAAAGCGTGATATGTTAGGTATCTATTTACTCAGCCTAACATCATATTTCACATTATTAGATCCTGCTGACGAAGTCCCGCCTATAGACGTAACGCGTACCGAGGGGAGGAGCTACGTCTGAAGTCACCCGCAGCCAACTTTGAGTTTACTGTCAGTATACAGAAACGCCCAAACACATGCACTTGGTAGTCCTCTTGTAAATGAATTTTAAACTTTTTAAATAAAATTAGTGATTATACGGAGAACAATAGATGCTTTGTTTTCATTTGTATATATATGACCGGTGGAGCTATTGATATCTGCATCGTGGACTGACTGTTGGAGGATATATCCCCATGGTGCCAGAAAGTGCATGTTGACCGTTCTGGTTCCATTAAGGAAGTGAGAGGTTGCCGTTGTCTGTGGTGGATGAGTTGGACTCACTCTTAACACTTGCATACCTGTTATTGGACTCCTTTCCCACAGTGGTTAACATCCTGATAACTTCACAATCTATATTTTTCATGGACTTGTCCTTTAGTGATTGTTTTTAAATGATGAGTTTGTTTGTGCTGCACTGATTTTTGCTATATACAAAAAAAAATTAAAAAAATCAGGCTAACGTTATTGTTTTGCTTGTTTTTTTAATTCATGAAACTGTTTTTTTCCCCCCAAAAAAGCGCTTAAAAAATATTTGCAGCTTTAAACCCGAACACATGTTAATTACACAGGTTCTATGGCTGATTAAGGTGGTAATTAAACTAATTTAGTGCCATATCTGCATTAAATTAACCTCAGAACCTATGCAATTCATATTCAGGTTTAAAAGGGATGATGTGGCAACCTTAGGGACGAAGTAGGCTTCGTTTGCAGGTAAGTGTCACATAAAATCCCCTCTTTGTTTCTCCTGTCCTCGGTTTTCAATCCCGTCCTAGCCTAAATTGAGGCCTAATATTTTTCTTAATTTTCTTTTTTTTATATATATTTTTTGTATTTTTTATTTAGAATTTAATATATTTTTTATGTGTATATCTTAATTTCTTATTTTTAATTTTATTCAATATCTGATCTTACCTATTTGAGCAGAGATTGATTTCATAAATGAAACTTAATACTTCAATTAGTATGGTTTCTTCCTCTGAAACTAATTACTAATGCATCTTCCTTTTGTGAAATAAATTTTTTTTTGTATAGATGCTAGGAGTTTGGTTGGGGTTAATTCCGATTGGTGGAGCCCTATAATTTGGTCCCACCATCCTCTTTCCAAGCTCTTAATATATATATATATATATATATATATATATATATATATTAATCCAAATTGATATTAAGTCTAGTATATCCTCTTTTAAAGTTTTTCCCACATTCAAGATGGTGTTTTTAATACATTGCCAGATTCACTGGTGAAGCGCAAGGTGATTTCCGGCTTTGACCCACATCGAGGCTTGGTTCAAACCGTTGTGTATTTACATGCGACACGTCAGTGAGTCGCCCGTGCCCCAGATGACGTCATTGTGTGACGAAACGCGCGTTGGGAGGAGCTGACGTGCTGACGTTCCCCGTGTACCGTCTGCAGGACGGGTGTTCGCTTTAGCCGGCCGGCTGATTGCTATTTGCTGTTTTACTTCTACTACATTGTAAGTGTCTTTTTAATTTACTAATAAACGCAAGTTATCAGGATTACACTATGTCGATTCCTTTTCTTCTCCCGGGGAACCTCTGAGTGTTATCCACCCTGGTACCTTGGAGCGGTATGCCTAATTGATCTGTGCTGTGACTGATCCCTCCGTGAGGCTTGGTGGAATACTGCCCCCCAGATTTTCCCTCTGGTTAAAGGCCCCGACCGGGTAAAAGGTTGCAAGCTTTTAGAGCTTGCCTTGTGGTAAGCGTACATTTTATATGGTGTCACCACAGCGGTGCGGTGGAGGAATTATTTATTTATTCATCTTTCGTATTGAATGATCACAATGCAGATTGGAACATGGGCTTTTCACATTTATTTAGATGGACAATCTTTTCCTATACGATTATCTATGCAATATATTGTATATATTTTTAATTTGTTTTTTTATTTGGTGTTTAACACAATCTAATGTTTGTCATTAATGGTATTAGCGCTGCTACCTTTTACTCCATATGTTTTTGTGTGTATCCCACATTTAGCGGCTGCTCTTATTGGTACTTAAAAAAAAATTTTTCAGGTTATGTTTTTTTGTAACAATTGATGAAACTTAATCTTTGTGTCACTATTTGCACGTTTTATTTTACTATGCTACAGCGCGGTATTTTTTCCATCACATAAGTGTCACATAATGTGCTAGTATACGATGCATACTACCGTGTTTCCCCGAAAGTAAGACAGTGTCTTACTTTCTTTTTATCCCTAAAAGCCCCACTATGTCTTACTTTCGGGGTATGTCTTATATTGGGAAAAAAAAAATTTTTTTATTTTTTATTGCAATATTTTTTTTTTTTTTTTTTTTTTTTTTAATCAGCCCTGTTGGGGGGCTTTGGTGAGATATCAGGGGTCTTAACAGACCTCTGATATCTCCCCCTTGAGACAGAGAAAGAGACAGAGGATAGAGATTCCCCAGTCCCTTTCTCTGCAGCGTCAGCTGCTCTGAGAATGAAAGGAGAGAAGACAGCGGCTTCTCTCCATTCATAAACTGACACATTGTAATCACAGGAGATTACAATGTTTCAGTTATGTGAATGGACAGAGTCAGCTGACTCTGTCTATTCACAAGGGAAGGAGGGGGAGGACGGAGGAACGGAGGGGGAGAACGGAGGGGACAGAGAAGGAGGGGGAGAACGGAGGGGACAGCGGGGAGGCACAGAGGAGGAAAGCGGAACGGAGGGGGAGAACGGAGGGGACAGAGAAGGAGGGGGGGAACGGAGGGGACAGCGGGGAGGCACAGAGGAGGAAAGCGGAACGGAGGGGGAGAACGGAGGGGACAGAGAAGGAGGGGGAGAACGGAGGGGACAGAGAAGGAGGGGAGAACGGAGGGGACAGCTGGGAGGCACAGAGGAGGAAAGCGGAACGGAGGGGGAGAACGGAGGGGGACAGAGAAGGAGGGGGGAACGGAGGGGACAGCGGGGAGGCACAGAGGAGGAAAGCGGAACGGAGGGGGAGAACGGAGGGGGACAGAGAAGGAGGGGTACCGCACTTCACTGCAGGCAAATCCCCCCGTGTTTCCCCGAAAGTAAGACATATGTCTTACTTTCGGGGTATGGCTTATATTAGCTGACCCCTCTGAAACTCCCGATACGTCTTACAATCGGGGGTGTCTTACTATCGGGGAAACACGGTAGCACATTATGCCTTTACTTTGCAGGAAAAAAAAAAAGTGAAAAAGAAAGTGTACTTCCTCTTTAATGATACGTTTGCAAGACTTCATTATTGCTGGGTTGGGTGTAATTGATATACTGTAAGATGTAGGGCTCAACTCCACTCTTCAAAAATATAATAAAAACTCTAGACTTAAAACTTAACTACTTAAGGACCAGCTGCCATTGTTATACGTCACTACTTTGACGTTAAATACCGTTGTTATGACAGCAGCTAGCTACCATAACCCCAGTATTTTTAAAAAACGGCGGACTGTCCTCTTTAGTGTAAAAGTGGTCTCTGCGGCGGATTCTCTGCAAAATCACTTTTATCGGAGCGAGAGAAGCCCCCCTCTCCCGCCGCGCTCCGGTCATCAGTAGCCGCAGGGCCCTTCGGTTCCTCTCCCCTCACTGCCTGGATGGCGAGTGAGGGAATGATGGCCCCCGCTGGGCTCCATAGCATTGAAGGGCGGAAGTGATGTCAAACATCACTTCCGCCTAATGCTCTTAAAGGGGAATTTTTTTTTCAAATTACATTTAATTTTTTTATTGCATTTTAGTGTAAATATGAGATCTGAGGTCTTTTTGACCCCAGATCTCATATTTAAGAGGTCCTGCAATGCTTTTTTTCTATTACAAGGAATGTTTACATTCCTTGTAATAGGAATAAAAGTGACCGAAATTTTTTTGGGGAAAAGGACAGTGTCAAAATAAAAAATTAAAATTAAAATAAATAATAAAATTAAAAAAATGTAAGCGCATTATCCCACTGAGCTCTCACGCAGAAGTGAACGCATACGTAAGTCGGGCCCGCATATGTAAACTGTGTTCAAACCACACAAGTGATGTATCGCCGCGGTCATTCGAGCGAGAGAAATAATTCTAGCCATAGACCTCCTCTGTAACTCAAAACTGGTAACCTGTAGAAATTTTTAAACGTCACCTATGGAGATTTTTAAGGGTATAAGTTTGTCGCCATTCCACGAGCGGGCGCAATTTTGAAGTGTGACATGTTGGGTATCAATTTACTCGGCGTAACATTATCTTTCACAATATAAAAGAAAAAATTGGCTAACTCTACTGTTGTCTTATTTTTTTAATTCAAAAAAGTGTATTTTTTTCCAAAAAAAAGTGCGCTTGTATGACCGCTGCGCAAATACGGTGTGACAAAAAGTACTGCAACGACCGCCATTTTATTCTCTAGGGTGTCTGAATAAAACATATAATATTTGGGGGTTCTAAGTAATTTTCTAGCAAAAAAAAAAAAAACAGGTTTTAACTTGTAAACACAGAGTCTGAAAAATAGGACAGGTCCTTAAAGTGTAAGTAAACCCTCCTATCGTTTCAGCTAAGGAAGCTGCCATCTTTGCCTCTGTTTAATCTACAATTGCCATGATGCTGCACATGTGATCAGTTATGACACCAGCCATTGGATGGTTTAATAGTATGGTTGAGAGCACAACCAATGGGAGTATTACATTGTCGGCATGTGCCGGAAGTGAAACTTTTTTATGGATGGGTTTACTTCCGCTTTAAGTGGTTAAAAGACAAACAAAATCCACCCCCTATCCCTAATTCCTTTATAGCATCAGACTCTTTTTATTGTTTATGTAAATGTATATTGAAATGTCTTGGGTAGCGCAGATCTAATAAAAGCATAAAAGAAGCTCGTCAAGATGGAAAAATGGAAATTGTAAACTCCATCTTGTTACTCATATCCTTACGTCACTATTTAGTGATCCCCAGGCTTGGAACAAGCAGGCAGCCAGGGAAGTCGGAACACCTAACCTGTATATAAAGTGATAAAAAATGTTTTCAAGGACAGCTTCCATATATCCACTCCAACCAGTTCCCTTTAAAAGGTAGCAAAGTAAACAGAATGCTAAATATACAATCCTCTGTGTGATCACCATAAATTACTTTAAAAAAGCCACTGTACCTTGAGCAATATCATCCTGTCTTTGGAGGTTGGGTCTGTCGATCTTGTTGATATGCTGGGTGATTTCTCTGTCCTGCTGCTTATAGTATTTGCCTTCATTAAACACTTGAGGCAAATTTGCTGTGTGCACCTGCCGTAGTTGTTCATAGTCACTTAGAGCAGCTGTGAGGTCCCAGTTCTTTCCTGACAAGCAGAAACGTTCGACAAGCTGATTAACAACTATACAGCAAGTGACAACATGTGCAGCAGTTAAAGAGACAGCTTGTGGCCTTTATTCATTTTCATTGTAATAGCATTAGTACAATATTTCACAAGCAAAGAAATAATTAGGCGTTTATATGGGGTGTAAAGACTAGTGACAAGCATATGTTTGGTCTGGACCTAAAAGAAATCAGTCACTCCCACCCACTGACACCTTAGGAATATGTTACCCCAACCTTTCATATTCCTGATTTGTCCCCGTCGTACCATGTACGTGTGTTAACGTGTTACTAAACCCAGGACCCTGCATTCACTATATCTGGTCTCCAACAGTATACAGAACATGGAAATGCAATTATTTTAGTAAACATACTATCAGTGTCTGGTTAAAGCTTGTAGGAGAAGTTTTCATACTGCGCTGAGCTGTCCTATCAGGATCCAGGACCCCTGACCCTCTATCTGGACAGCGCTGATTGGCCCTGTGCTGATAACATGCACTCTGTCAAGAATAAAAAAAAATTCTCTAGCAATACACATCAAACTGAGCATGTGCAGCCTGGCTCCAGTAACTGTCTTATCCAGACCTGTTTTGGAGTCAGTGGAAGAAGGGGAGGTTCAGAGCAGACAGGATCAAACAGCCTTTTCATACAATGCAGAAGATTAACCCCTTAGGTTCCACAGTGAGTATAACAAGCATGCTTTACTGCAGACTTATTTTACTGTTGTGGGTTTAGTAACACTTTAAAAAGTATCTTGTTCCCTTTGTATTGCTTCATTTGGGTGAAATACCTGGTGATCCTGCCAGTCCCCAGCTTTGCTATTTCAAACTGACCACGATAGGCCTGAGAGCACATCCATCCCAGCGTGGTCAGATTTCTGGGGGTGTGCTAAGAGAACAGCCTGCCTATCCTCCAGTGGTAAGACTTGTGCTGACACCCCCCCCCCCCCCCCCTCCCCTCCCTGCACAGCTATTCACTGGGAAGATAAGTGTTCTGTTGCTTCTCCACCCCCTCTCTCTCTAAGCCCCTAATGCAGCTGAGAACAGAGATTATAGGAATAAAAAGGCATTTATAATGTGTGTATACTTGTAACCTGGGGGACAGGTAGCAGGTACAAAAGCTTCCTGGGATAAGCAGGCATTCAGGCACAGATACCAGAACAAGTGAAGTAGTGACAAACAGTGAAGTGTTTAATAGTGATATTTACAAGTCTATATAGGTGCTGTACAGTGTTCAGAAAAAAAACAAACAGAACAAAATAGCCAAAACAAAAACCTAGCTGTGTCTCGGCTCTAACTATACACTATGCAGGCCCTAACTATCTGGCTGAGCAAGCCTACCGCTTGTCAGTTTCCACATAAACTGCTCAACAGCTTTTTACCAACCTCTTGCTCTCACAGACCAGTGTTGTCTGTGTTTCCCAGGCAGAGAGCAAAGGCTGTCTGCTCAGGTGAGCTTAAATTAGCCTGGGGAAGAGGACCAAGACCCGAACTGGATCATGGATCAGAGATTCCTGAATGTGTACGAGAGGAGCCTGGGAGACCTATAAACCCCAAACAGGACTTTTCCTGGCTCTCTCTGGGACGCTCTGCTACAACATGTATATACAATAAATACACAATGTTTTGTCTTGCATTTCTATTTTAAACTGAATGGTTTGTTTTACAAGGTAATGGTTCACATATACTTTAATCAACTGCGGCCAGAGCATTCTCTGCTCTACATCTGCACATACAAAAAAGGGTAGGGATGCTTGTAACATCATTGACCTAATTTTGCATATATAATGACACTGACCCAAAATGGCCAAGTGACCATACCAAGTCAATGATGTCATGGGCATTCCCACCCCTTTGAGTAAGAGCCCTGGTTGCAGATGATTGGGCAGTAGTGGGTAGGTGGGAGTGACAGTTTCTTTCTTGCTTAAAGAGGAGTTCCGCCTGGGGAAAAAAAATATATATAAAAGTCAGCAGCTACAAATAATGTAGCTGCTGACTTTTAATATATGGACACTTACATGTCCAGGGAGCCGGTGAAGACGGCACCCCAGCCTATTTTCAGATCGGCTGTCAGGTGCTCCCGCCTCCATTCAGCATAAGGGAAACTGGCAGTGAAGCTTTTCCGGTCCCCTACTGCGCACGCGCGAAGCGCGTTCCGCTTTCTAACTGGCCCGGGGGCAGAGGAAGGAGGAGGGGGGCTGAACTTCCGAGGGATGGCGCTGCGGCACAGTCTCTCGGAAGTGGGGAAGAGTACCTGTCAAAAACAGATAGAGGGGAAATCTTCCAATGGAAACACTAGTTCTGGTGACCTGGGGTCCCTCAGGAATACCCTGAATTTGCAGGAATTTCCCCTCTTTTCCTGTTTTGCCTATGGGACATAAAATGAAGGTAAATCTCCCCAATGGGACACAGGGCAAACGCCCTCCCTTCAAAAGGCATTCACTGGGAAGATCACTGTTGCTTTCACTGGCAAAATAAAAAAACTAACAGGGGTTTTAACCCTCCCTTACCTATCCAAAATGAATAGCAAAGTTTTGCCTATAGTTTTGCTTTAAGTCTGAACCCAAGTTCGGACCAAACCTTTGTTCATCCCTAGTAAAGACCAGACATGATAATCAGTGTCCTTACCTCCTCCTGCCTCCTGTCCTTGCAACAAATGGTGCAATTAGATTCATGTAAAGGTTGGTAATGTGTATACTGTAAAATTATGGTGAAAAAATGCCACAGACAGAATTTTGTCACGGACAAAATACTTACACATGTGACAAATTGTATTCCAACATGGAAGAGTCTTATTTACCTTGACTTTTCTTATCACTGATATGGTGGATTCTCCTACTGAATTTTCACAGTTAGGGCCTGAATGTAAAAGTATCACACAAAAGAACTACCGGGATTTGTCACATGCGTTAGACATATCTAACAAATTGTTACACAGCTTTCATAATTTTGGCCCAGCCATTTTAATACAGCCATAACGCCAATAAAATGTTGCAAATGCTCTACTGAATCACACCGAGTCTTTCATGAGCAGTGTTTATATAAATGGCTGTGCTAATAAAGCTGATCATAAACAGACAGAAATTTTTCTAACAACAAATAGCAATCAGACGTGTGCTGTGCACACCCTAAGGCCCCTTTCACACCAGCGGACCCGATCGGACCCCCCCTTGATCTCTATGGGGCGGTGGATGTCAGCCCCAAATAAAGTTTGTACAAAAACAATCAACAAGGGAGCTGTGTGCGATGCGCTGAATCGTGCACCATACTGCTCTCTACTGTGGTCAGAAACAGACAGCTACCGGAGAGATAAATTTGCTGAACTGTGAGAGCTTTCTCTTTGGGACTCCTGAAGCAGATGGGATACACCAAACCCCAGAATGGAACCAGTATGGTGGCAGGGCGTCATTACATAGTTGGAAAGGTTGAATATTGAAATTAGTCTATCCAGTTCAACCTGTGTGTGTGTATAAGTGTGCATTTATTTATGTCTCTATCATTTTCCATATCCCTGTATATTGCGTTCGCTAAGATGCCCATCTTTTGAATTATCAACACCACCTGAGGAGCTTTTGGGCAGAAAAATGCTTGGCACGCCTAGAAGCATGCAAATGTTAGAGAGTCAGACTGTCTCAGAAGTAAATGTAGGCAGAGATTCACCAATCTGTGAGAAGCTGGGTCTAAAAATTGTTGAACTATTTTAGAATAATGTTCCTCAACATAAAATTGCAAAACCTTTACATATATCATTGTCTACAGTATATAATATTGAAAGATTCAGAGAATCTGGAGAGATCTCTGTGCGCAAGGAACAAGGCCAAAGTGCAATATTGGATTCTTGATCTTTAGGCTCTCAGATGGCACTGCATTAAAAACAGGCATGATTCTGTGATAGACATCACTGCATGGACTCAGGAATATTTCCAAAAACCACCGTCTGTGAACATAGTTCACCATGCCATCCAAAAATGCAAGTTAAAGTGGAGTTCCACCCAAAAATGGAACTTCCATTTTTTGGATTCCTTCCCCCCCTCCGGTGTCACATTTGGCACATTTCAGAGGGGAGGGAGCAGATACCTGTCTAATACAGGTATTTGCTCCCACTTCCTGGCATAGCTCACCACGGCGCTTGCAGTGACCTATGCCACTTACAGCGCCTACCCCGCCCTCCCCCGCTGTATTCTGTGAGACACAGAACACAGCAGGGACCTGCATGCGCAGTAGGGAACCAGGAAGTGAAGCCACACGGCTTCACTTCCTTATTCCCTCACCGAGGATGGCGACGGCAGCAGCCGAGAGCCGAAGGACGAATCGGCTTCAGCTGCCGACATCGCGGGCTCCCTGGACAGGTAAGTGTCTATTTATTAAAAGTCAGCAGCTGCAGTATTTGTAGCTGCTGGCTTTTAATATTTTTTTTTCAGCGGACCTCCACTTTAGCTTTATCATACAAAGAATAAGCCATATCTGAACACGATACACAAATGCCACAGTTCTCTCTGGGCCAAGGCTCATTTAACCACTTAAGGACCAGGCCTATTTTTCAAACTTGTTGTTAACAAGTTAAAATCTGGGTTTTTTTTTACTAGAAAATTACTTAGAACCCCCAAACATTATATATATTTTTTTTTTTTTTCAGACACCCTAGAGAATAAAATGGCGGCCGTTGCAATACTTTGTGTCACACCATATTTGCACAGCGGTCTTACAAACAATTTTTTTGGAAAAAATACACTTTTTATAATTAAACAAATAAGAAAATAGTAAAGTTCACCCCAATCTTTTTTTTTATATTGTGAAAGATAATATTACACTGAGTAAATTGATACCCAACATGTCATGCTTCAAAATTGAGCCCGCTCGTGAAATGGCGACAAACTTTGACCCTTAAAAATCTCCATAGGCAACTTTGAAAAATTTCTACAGGTTACCAGTTTTGAGTTACAGAGGAGATCTTTTGCTAGAATTACTGCTCTCACTCTAACGATCGCGGAGATAACTCACTTGTGTGGTTTGAACACCGTTTTCATATGCAAGTGCGACCTATGTATGCGTTCGCTTCTGCACGCAAGCTCGGCGGGACAGGGCGCTTTACTTTTTTTTTTTCTTACTTATTTTACTTTATTTTAATTTTTTTACACTATCCTTTTTAAAAAAAAAAAAAATATATGGGTCAAAAAGACCTCAGATTTCACATTTACACTTAAATACAATAAAAAAATAAATATATAAATAAATGTCTTTGGAAAAAAAAAAAAGAAATTCCCCTTTAAGACCATAGGGCTGAAGTGACGTCGCTTCCGTCATCCAATGTTATGGAGCCGAGTGGGGGCCATCATTCCCTTACTTGGCTCCAGGCCTGTGAGGGGACAGGATTGGATCGTCTCCGCTGCTACCGACGGCTCCGGTAAGCGGCAGAGATGACCGGAGCGTGGAGGGATAGGGAGGGGCACCTCTCCTGCCGCCGTGAATCCACCGCAGAGACCACTTTTATCGGAAAGCGGACTGCCCGCCATTTAAGAGGATACTGGGGTTATGGCAGCTATCTACTGCCATAACAACAGTATTCCACGTCCAATTACTGACGTATAACGACGGCGGCTGGTCCATAAGTGGTTAAAATGGTCTTTTGCAAAGTGGAAAACTGTTCTGTGGTCAGACAAATAGAAATTGGACATTCTTTTTGGCAATCATGGCCACTGTGTCCTCTGAACTAAAGAGGAAAGGGACCTTCCGGCTTGCTATCACCGCTCAGTTCGAAAGCCTGTATCTCTGATGGTATGGGGGTGATATTAGTGTGTATGGAATGGGAAGTTTGTACATCTGGAAAGGCACCATCAATGCTAAAATGTATAATCAAGGTTACTGCAAATCTTATCTTTATAAAGACCCAGTATTCTCTGGCTTTAGAGAAATAATTCTTACTCTCCCTATGTTAACTGTTCAACCGATCAACATGTTCAAATGATCTCCGTTTTGGAATACACCTTCCATATAACCAGTACACGTTTTATCAGTGCTGTGGTTGCTGATCCTCAGTGTGCTACTAGGCGGTTGGGTCCATGTATCTTATGTTCTACATGTTTACCCACTTTTGTATCTCCTCAATAAAATACTTTGGAAAAGAAAAATTTATTGTATCCAGGTTTTAAAGCAGCATATTCCTTGTATATTATAGTAGGACAATGCTAAACCGCATACTGCATCTATGAAAAAAGCATGGCTTCGTAGTAGAAGAGTTTTGACTGCACACCAGACCTTTAACCAACTGAAAATATTTGCAGCATCTTGAAATGAAAATACGACAAAGAAGACCCAGGACTGTTGAGTAGTTAGAATCCTATATTATTATTATTATTATATAGGTTTTATATAGCGCCAACAGTTTGCGCAGCCCTTTACAACTTGAGGGTAGACATTACAGTTACATTACAATTTGGTACAAGAGAAATCAGAGGGCCCTGCTCGTTAGAGCTTACAATCTAAAAAGGAAGGGTCAATTGATACAAAAGGTAATAGCTGTGGGGGATGAGCTGATGGAGGAAGTAAAACAGTGTTAGTTAGAGGAAGGATAGGCTTCTTTAAAGAGAAGGGTTTTCAGGGATCGCCTAAAGATGGATAGATTGTGGGACAGTCGGACAGATTGGCGTAGGGAGTTCCAAAGGATGGGAGAAGCTCTGGAGAGATCCTGGAGGCGAGCATGGGAGGAGGTGACAAGGGAGCAACAACGGACAACATTCTTCTCCCAAAACTCCAGCAACTGGTCTCCTCAGTTCTCAGAAATTTTAGATCCCAGACTGTTTAACCAGTTCCCGCCCGGCATATAACATAATGACGCTCATCGATCCGGACGAACCTCATATGACGTCCTCCCAGATCGTGCCCCACGCACGGTCGCGGAGCCCCACGATCTGTCACTGGCTGCGTCCACTGGACACAGCTGATGACTGATCACTGTACTGGCCCACTGCCGGTACCATGTGACCGCTGTAACCAATCACAGCAGGTCACATGACAGTTGTATACAATAGATGGCTTCTTTTCAAGCCATCCATTGTATACAATTGTTTTGCTAGCTGTGATTGGTCAGTGTGATCACATGGTACAGACTGGGCAAATCACAGCCCATCTGTACCATGTGATTAGCTCTGACCAATCACAGCTAATCACAAGAAAAGAAACTGAATGAATCGATTTCATTCAGTAAAATGTCTGCATATAGCAATGTAATGCATTGCTATACACAAACATAATGTGTAAAAAAAAAATACTGATCAAATCATAAAAAAGAAAAAAAAAAAAGAAAGAAAAAAAAGATTATTACTATTTTTTTTTGTACTGTCACCAGTCAGTGTCCCTGATCACCACAACACCCATTTTATGATGCCGCTGTACTTCACTGGTGACAGTATGAAAAAAAAAAATTTAAAATAAAATAAAAATTAATTTCTTCAATTTCCAAAACTTATGACAAAAAATCTTGCCTTCAAAAAACTTGCCATGCCTCTTACTAAATACCTTGGACTGTCTACTTTCCAAAAAGGGGTCATTTGGGGGCAACCTGTTCTGTCCTGACATTTTAGGCCTCAAGAAATGAGATAGGCCATCAGTACATCAGGATCGATCAATTTTCAGATATATATACCATAGTTTGTGGACTTTATAACTTTCCTACATACTATAATAAACACTTATTTAGGTTATTTTCACCAAAGAAAATTATAAAGACGAATTATTTATTAGCAAAATGTTATAACAGTAGCGAAGGACTAGGGTTTTCTTTTTCATTTTTCTTCTTTTTTTGTTTATTTAGCAAAAAATTAAAAACCCAGTGGTGATTAAATACCACCAAAAGAAAGCCCTATTTGTGTGAACAAAATGATAAAAATTTTGTTAGGGTACAGTGTTGCGTGACGGTGCAATTGTCATTCAAAGTGCCACAGCGCTGAAAGATGAAAATTGGCTTGGGTAGGAAGGGGGTAAAAGTGTCCAGTATTGAAGTGGTTTAAGAAAGGGGGATGCTACACCGTGGTAAACATGGCCCTGTCCCAGCTTTTTTGAGACGTGTTGCTGCCATTAATTTCAAAGTTAACCTTTTTTTTTTTTTTTTTTTACTAAAATATTCCAATTTCTTAGTTTAAACATTTGATGTTTTCCATTTTCTATTGTGAATAAAATTTGGGTTAATGAGATGCAAATCTTTGCATTCTGCTTTTTATGTAGACTTTACACAGCATCCCAACTTTTTTGGAATAGGGGTTGTATACACATTTCAGTCTACATATACACCAGCCTGCCTGAAGTATGGGCTCACCCATGTAGCCGCATATAAAATCGCATTGTCATCAATGCCAATTGTTTTTTAAAGATCTGGATGCAGTTCTACTTTTTTTTTTACAGGCCCATGCACACAATGCGTAAAGATCAGTAAAACTGTGCTGCATTCAGATCCACAAAACCCTGAATCGAAAAACCTGCCGCTGAGGCCAGAAATGTATGTGTTTATACAGATAACACACGTACGTGAAAAAAGCCTTTAAAAGCAGTGTTTTGTTCTGCCCATGTGCTTGAGGTCTAGTAAATAAAAAAAAAAGACAATAGAACCAAAAAAAAAAAGAAAAAGCCTTGTATTCTCCTCCCACAAACAATATTAGCTCTTCAACGTTATTAATAATGATAACATTATTGTCTGATCCCTAAGCCCATGGTTGAAATATAATATGTATTTTGATCCAAATGAGGTAAACAACTATAATAGCTATGTATACAATGTACATTCCTATATCTAAAGGCATTGTTCAACTTTACAAAGTGAAAAGAGTAAAGCTATGGTAATCCGTAACAGCCAAACTCAGTGATCATTGGAAGGTAAATTATGATTGTTCCTCTCATTGTTGGTTGGGATCACACTGTATTCTTTTGTTATAATCCCATTTCCATCCACTAGGTGGCGGGCTGTTCATACGTCCATGAACAGCATATACTCATACCGGTACCATATAGGTCTATAATAGGCTTCCTGGGAAGAAGAAAATCTTTGGGTATATATGAAGCTGTACTCCTTGTAGTTGCAGACTATCTGAGCACTAATAATGGTAGAAATTTTAAAGCCTACCTAATAAAACTACAAATGACTATGCATTGCCTTTGTATGTATTCATTCTCTGGGTTCACAATGAGCCAAGCAATACATATATCTATTTATTATATTGATTTTTATGTGTATCCCAATAATTTTTTTTTTTTTTAGCTTAGATTAAAGTGATGAGGGGTTTAAACCCCAGCAAAGTTTAATATACTGAAGAGAATTTTTAATCACGTTTTGGTCTTTTATTAATTTATTTAAATGTACTGCACAAATTTACTTGCACTTGAACACTGATGGTTGGTTTTGAGTTTTATGTATTTTTATGTAATCTTTATACAATGTATGGAAATGTGAGGTTATGATTTTGTGGAGTAAGGATTTCAATTCATTAATATTTATTAGCGCTGCATATACATTTTTGCTATAATTTATACTGGGTTCTCTTGATTTAATGCACCTACATTGATGTTGGGGTTATTTTGCACTATTGAGCAATTATCCAGAAGCACAGAGATTCGGTTCACACTGCCACGACTTGGGATCCGACTTGTGAGACCCCAAGTTGCGTGACATGTAAAATCCCATGTTAGTCAATGAGAGCTGTCTTAATTAGTACTACTGTCTAAGTCGCTCGGACTTTAGAAAAAGTTCCTGTACTACTACAAGGCGACTTCTATCCGACTTGTGCCCAAAGACTTTAATGGAAGTCACCTCCAAGTCGGATCCTCATTGATGTGATTTGGATCCGACTAGGGTTGCCACCTTTTCTTGAAGCCAAACCCGAACACTTTAGTCGCACAGGGCAATTTTTTTCCCCGTAGTATACACTATAGCAGGGATATGCAATTAGCGGACCTCCAGCTGTTGCACAACTACAAGTCCCATCATGCTCTGCCTCTAGGTATCATGCTTGTGGCTGGCAGATTCTTGCTAAGTCTAAAGGGACATGTAGTTCTGCAACAGCTGGAGGTCCACTAATTGCATATCCCTGCACTATAGGATTATGAAAGACCTGGGACACCTTAGGGTGCCCCAAGGAGAGTGATAAAGCAGCGCACTGCCGTGAACAGTGGGAGTGTGACCAAACTGCTCTTGCTGTCTTTCTGATATCATCGACCCGCCAAACACCCACCCCAGTGATGCTGAACCTGCCCCCAGACAGCAGCCCACAGCTCCCAGATGGCAACAGATTTTTGTCTATCTCAGTTACTTAGGGAGCCATAGCCCAATCTGAATAAAGTGTCCGGGTTTCAGGCAGACTGAAACCCAGACACATGATTCAAAACCCAGACTGTTTGGGTGAATCCTGGACAGGTGGCAACCCTAGATCCGATATTACAGGAAGATTACCCAGGCATTCACTGAAATTGCTTCAAGTCACTTCTAAGTCTCTCTTGAGTCGCCTGGCAAAGTTGCACTGTAAGTCGTGCAACTTTCAAGTTGCAGTAGTGTGAAAGGGTGGCCTATTATTACATTTGTGTACATATTGTAAGTTTTCTATGCCCAGTAGTCACATGTTTGCATACAGCTGCAGCGAGCAGCCTGTACAAATCAATGACAGGCTGACAGATGTGGCGGCTGTCTGCATGTAAATGCACAACTGAGCGGTTACATCCTCATAGGGAAGGATGAGCAGCCCTTGACACAGTCTGCATCCAGGGCCACTTATCCACTTGTATGGTTACATGCATATAGCCATGACGTCCGTCAGCCAACTTTGATTTATACATGTTGCTGACAGGGTGCACATAAACACGAATGCCACGTACACACGATCGAATTTTCCGACGGGAAATGTTGGATGTAGCGTGTTTTTGGAAAGTCCGACCGCGTGTATGCTCCATCAGACATTTGTTGTCGGACTTTCCGCCAACAAATGTTGGCTAGCAGGTTCTCAAATTTTCCACCAACAAATGTTTGTTGTCAGACTTTCCGATCGTGTGTACACAAGTCCGTCGAACAAAAGTCCACGAATGCTCAGAATCAAGTACGAGCCGGAAGCGCTCGGTCTTGTAAAACTAGCGTTCGTAATGGTCTTGTACCTCACTACGTTCGTAATTGTTGGCCAACATTTGTGTGACCGTGTGTATGCAAGACAAGTTGGAGCCAACACCCTTCGAACAAAAATCCACGATTTTGTTGTCGGAAAGTCCTAACGTGTGTACGAGGCATTACAGTCATTTTTTTTTCCTAAGAAGGCTATGCACTCATTTTTTACTATCTTTCAATGTGATCTCCTCCTACCTGGAATATTTGCTGCTGTGCACATTTTTCTATCTATCTTCCCTGCACATTTTCCTCTGTTTAGCTAGCATTATTCAGATCTATAACCTGGGCTAAATGCCCATTAACACTGCAATACAGTGCCCTTTGGTAACACTTTCTATTCTTGGATTCTCTAACACATTGAGAAAACATTTACATTTGATCTGTGAAATGGCACTGTGCACTCACATCATGGAGGAAAAAGACATCTGTTAACGAATAAGTGCAAGTTCAAAATATCTAAGATTTAGTACATTTATACTGCTAGTCTATAAAATCTCTCCTAGGATCATCAAGGACAGTGCCAGTTCAGATTTCCTTTTATTAGATAATAAAGCAGTCAGCAGGCACAAGGCTCTCGCAATACAGAGGTATATGAAAAGAAGGCATTCTCAGCAGTTCTGTAGACATACGTGCTCCCCAAGCTGGCTCAGAAGTAGAAAGCAGCTACCAGTAGGAGCATATGTGGTTTGCACCTATTTGTCTGAGCCAATTGGGCCCTTTTTGGGATTTTGAATTATTGCTGCTTTATGCGTCATTTGTCTATCTTTCACACCTGAAGGTAAGCATAGTTACCATTTTTTTCTGAGGTGGACAATGTGCTATCAATCTATCACTTTATTTCTATGAGTGGTCAAAGCTTGGATTTTTCTCATGTCAGTATAGTGTGGTGAGCCCCTCAATCGCATTACAATCTACTTGGACTTCATCTTTGATTCATTACGATACCATATCAACTTAGATCTTGGGTAATCATTCCCCTTCTATACAGGCTTTGATAAATAGGGGCTATGTAGTCCATCTCTACCTTGGTCTATTCTGATATAGTAATGAACCCTCTTGCTAGCTAATATCTTTTCTTTTCTCTTCTTTTTTTTTGGTTGATATAGTTTACCTGGCCTTGGTACTTTATCCTGATGGTTGCCCTCCCATGGGCCAGCAGGTCATTGTTTTAGATCATTGACCCTTTTTCTTCCATGGACACCTAGTATATTATACTACATTCATTTTGGGTAAGTGTGCTTGTTTCTTCCCAAAGGGATGAATTGATATGTAAAATTAAAGACATAAACAATTTTTTCATGAGGAATGGAATAAATAGCTATTTGTGGACAAAATGCTATAATATGACATGTACCAACACTCTGATAATGTTTGTATTTTTTGATATGATGTATGATTTTCTTTGTTTTTGTTATAGATCTGTTTTTAAATTGTCTGATTTATCAATCTCAATGTGCCTAACTCTACTGGTCCTGATGAAGGGGATAATCCGCGAAATGCGTTGACCCTTCTAGCAGACCTTATGGACAGATTTGTTTGTAACGTATGATATTTATAGCAACATATGCTTCTTATATTGTGTAAAATAAAGAAAAAAATATTTTAGACATATTGTATGTTATTATTATCTGTTGGCACTTAAACCCCCTTCCTGCCCAGGCCAATTTTCTGCTTTCATGCTACACTGTACCCATGACATTTTTATCATTTTTTTCACACAAATAGAGCTTTCTTTTGGTGGTATTTATTCACTACTTGGGTTTTTATTTTTTGCTAAACAAACAAAAAAAAGACTGAAAAAAAAAGTTTTCATAGTTTGTTATAAAATTTTGCAAACAGGTAATTTTTCTCCGTTATTGATGTGCGCTGATGGGCACCAATGGGTGGCACTGGTAGGCAGGATTGATAGGCACTGATTTCAGCACTGGTAGATGGCACTGGTGGGCACTGCTTAGCAGTACTTATGGGCACTGAAAGGTGGCACTGTTGGGCACTGGTAGGTAGCACTGGTGGGCACTAATGAGGCAGCAGTGGCTCTCAGTGTGCGGGACTAATGTCCTGTTTACACAAGCTGGTAATTGACTTTGGCTGTCAGCGTGAGGGAAAAAAAAGCCGTTTACCGGCTTCTGTTTACATCACGTGATCTGCTGTTATTGGCTGACAGCCGGTCACGTGATAAGAGGCCAGGATTTAGGCCCACGCTGTAGCCGTCTTTCGGATATAGCATGGGTGCGAAGAGGATAAACAACAAAAAAAGAAACAACAAAGTTTTGGAAAATTTTTTTTTTTTAGTTTCTGTTATACAATAGTGCAAACAAATAATCTTTCTTCATAAATTTAGGCCAAATGTAGTTTGCTACATTTATTTTCTTTTTTAGAAAATTAAGAAATTAAATAAAGTTTGATATATATATTTTTTTTTACATTCTGTCACCAGTGAAGTACAGCATCATCATATGCCTGGTGTGGGGTGGTGATCAGGGATATTAACCAGTGATAGTATGTAAAAAAAAAAAAACACCTTTAATGATTTTTACATTTTTTTAAACGAATATTGCATATAACAGTGATGATCACTGTTATAAGCAATAGTTTTAGCTGTCATGAATGGCTTTCATTCATGAAAGCTTGTTTAATATTGTGATCTGTGATTGGCTACAGGTAATCACATAGTACACGATACTTTGATTGGCCCAGGAACCATGTGATAGCTGTGGGCCAATCACAACAGTAAGCAAAACAGTCACGAATGGAAGCCATTCATGGCTGCTTTGTTTACATTGTAACCATGTGATCTCTATGACCAATCATAGCAATCACATGATACCCTGGACACTCACAGCGGCCTGGGTACTGAGCGCTGTGATCCGCTGTGTCCACTCTATAGGCACATGGGAATTTCACTTTTATTGGTTGAACTAGATGGACTTTTTTTCAACCAGACTAACTATGTAACTATGTAAATGAACGAGAAAAGTGGAGGAAAGGATCAGCTCAGAAGGGAATTAAAACTGGAACATGCTCAGTAGATGTGGCAACAGCAGCTAGTCTACCCAATCTCAGACTGCAGCAGGGACACAGACAAGGAGGAAGGGACTGCGAACAGCAGTTTTTTTTGCAGAATACAGAAAACAAATCCCACAGTGACTGAGTATGAACAGCATGTAATACAGCATGTACTGACAGATTTTATTGAAGTGGGTATAAAGACACTTACAGTAGTAAGACAAAGCAATCAGTTTAACCACTTCAATACGGGGCACTTATACACCTTCCTGCCCAGACCAATTTTCAGCTTTCAGCGCTGTCGCACTTTGAATGACAATTGGGCGGTCATGCAACACTGTACCCAAACTAAATTTTTATCATTTTGTTCCCACAAATAGAACTTTCTTTTGGTGGTATTTGATCACCTCTGGGATTTTTATTTTCTGCTAACAAATAAAAAATTTTTTTTTTATTTCTGTTACAAAACTTTGTAAATAAGTACGTTTTCTCCTTCACTGATGGGGTTGCACTGATGGGCACTGATAAGGCAGCACTGATGGACACCGATGAGGTGGCACTGATGGGCACCAATATGCAGCACTGATGGGGCACTCATAGGCGGCACTGATAGGTGGCACTTATGGGTACACATAGGTTGCACTGATGGGCACTGAAAGGCGGCACTGTTGGGTACTGAAAGGTGGCACTGATAGGTGGCACGGATGGGCACTGATAGATGGCACAGATGGGCATTGATAGGTGGCACTGATGTACACTAATGGTTGGTACTGATGGGCATCACTGATTGGCAGGCATTATTGTTTGGCACTGATTGGCATCCATTGAGGGCACTGATTGGCATCCATTGTGGGCACTGATTGGCATCCCTGGTGGCCATGGGTGGCATAGCAGGTGGTGACTAGTGGTGGGCATCCATGGTGGTCCTGGTGGCATCCCTGGTGGTCCAGTGTGGGCATCCTCGGGGGCTGCACCGATAATCAATCAGCACAGACCCGCCCTGTCAGAGGAGCAGCCGATCGGCTCTCCTCTTCTCGTGTCTGACAGACGCGAGTGAGGAAAAGCCTATCAACGGCTCTTCCTGTTTACACTGTGATCAGCCAGTGATTGGACACGGCTGATCACATGGTAAGGAGTCTCCGTCAGAGACTCTTTACCTAGATCGGAGTTGCGGTGCATCAGACTGACACACCGCAACAACGATTGCCGTGATGCACGTCATATGACGTCCGGTCAGGATAACACAACCACTTTGCCGATGTCATTTTGCTTTATGGCGGATGGCAAGTGGTGAATAATATTTTAATTAGTACTGAAAAATTAGATGATTCATTTAAATTAATAAATTTCTGATGTTATGCCTTTAAAAGCTATATAAACTAGTCAAATGGGACGCAAAACCATTATCAAATGAATGTGCTTTTTCATGAGTTTTTCATTGAATGGTAAATTACAGCTATATGAAGCAATGTTTGCTAGCATTTATTCAGTCCTGACAGGTTGTAACTATTTAAGACATTATTACTTGAATAATGGAATGCTCTAATGGTCATCGGACAAAGGATTACTGGAGCACCATGGGTTATCTAAAGAAACAGCAAAGCAGAAGCTTGCTTTGTCTGATTAAAACCTTCTACTGTCTGATAAAGGATGAGTCACTGCTGACTGAATTCTGTAAGAAATGGGCTAAACCTGAAAATAAGACTCCAGGTGTGGGCTGTAAAGAGAATGCAAAATGTTAACACGTAGTATTTCACAAGATTTTTTCATTTTTATCTTAGCAGTCCTGAACATAATTCACTAAAGTAAGTATTTAGGAAACAACTATACATTATCCTATAAGAAACCAGTAGCCACGTACTTTCAGCCTTGTAGGACATAATTCTGGCTTAGAATGCTATAAAATGTCCAAACTGTTGGCAGGATGTTGGCACATACTGTCTCAGTGGCTTTACTTTGTGCGAGTGAACTCATAAAACCCTGCATCATTTCATAAATTAACTGCCTGCGATAAGTGAAGCTTATTTCGCCTGGAAACCAATTCTTTACTTTTTCTGGATCAACTTGATTAAAAAAAAATTAAATGTACTGGGCAAAGATTATTATTATAATTGATAGTATTTTTACTCTTATTATAGATTAATATTACGGTAATATTTCCTACCTAAACAACAATGCAGTTTTCAAGCTTTTCAAGAGCAATACTCCACCAAAATCTAAAGGAGGTAAATTGTTTAAAAAAAATAGCATTTAGAAAATTATATTAAAAATGTACATCTAAAGTGAAGTCAAATGGGTATATTAAAGTGGGAGTAAACTCCTATGCATGAATTTTACCTCTAGGTAAGCCTATAATAAGGCTTACTGATAGGTACTGTAAATATCTCCTAAACATGCACCATTTAGGAGATATTTACTGTAGATGTAGCCAGTGTCATCACCGGCGCATGCGCTCTGAAAGAACAGCATACCCGTGCTATTCCTTTAGAGTCGTGTGCCGTAAATGGCGGCTCCCGCTGGAGGGCTTCGTTCGAAGGTAAGTGTTACGCTGGGTTCACACTAGCTGCGGCTGCGGCTCACAGCAGGGGTCAAGTGCATCCCTGTACATCGTTTCAGGTGCGAATCAGGTCGGAATTTTTTTTTGCTGAATTCACACCTGAAACTGAGCCAAAGATGCCCAGGACCCTTTTCCAGTGCGCTCCGCGGCCGCCCCGGAGCTGTGTGAACCGGCTCCATTGAGACCCGGTCACAGTCTCCTGTCATGCAAATTGGATGTAGGGAAACCCGCATCCAATTCGCATCAGTGTGAACCCAGACTCACATAATGTGCTAGTATGCAATGCGTACTAGCACAAAATTACATTGCCTTGCAGATAAAAAAAAAAGCCAGCAGTTTGCTACCGCTTTAAAGAAAAATGAAGGATCTATAATTTTTATCATAGGTGTATTTTAAATGATAGAGACAGAATATCAACCAAAAATCCAGAAAAAAACCCATAAAACAAATGCTAACTAAGTTGCAGTTCAGTGAGTAAAATGAGGTAAGAGTTAAGACATTTTTTTTGTAGTTGATGACCAGGTTTGCACACATCTCAGGAGGGATTTTGGTCCAATCTTCTTTACAGATCTTCTCTAAATCATTAAGGTTTCTTGCCTGTCGCTTGGCAACTCAAAGTTTCAGCTCCCTCCATAAATTTTCTATAGGTTTAAGGTCTGGAGACTGACTAGTCCACTCCATGACCTTAATGTACTTTTTCTTGAGACACTCCTTTGTTGCCTTGGCAGTATGTTTTGGACCATTGTCATGCTGGAAGACCCATCCATGACCCATCTTCAGTGTTTTGGCTGAGGGAAGAAGGTTCTCATCCAAGATTTTACAATACATGGCCCCGCCCATTGGCCACTCATTGCGGCAAAGTAGTCCTGTACTGTTATCAGAGAAACAACCCCAAAGCATCATGTTTCCACCTTCGTGCTTGACTGTAGGGATGGTGTTCTTAGGGTCATAGTCAGCATTTTTTTCCCTCCAAACACAGTGAGTCGAACTAATGTCAAAGAGCTCAGTTTTGGTCTCATCTGATCACAGCACTTTCTCCCAACCCTTCTCTGAATCATTTAGATGTTCATTGGCAAACTTCAGACGGGCCTGTACATGTGCTTTCTTAAGAAGCGGGACCTTGCGGGCACTGCAGGATTTCAATCCATGACGGTGCATTGTGTTACCAATGGTTTGTCTGGTGACTGTGGTCCCAACTGCCTTGAGATCATTCACAAGCTCCTCCATTGTAGTTCTGTGCTGATCCCTCACTTTTCTCATGATCATCCTTACCCCATGAGGCGAAATCTTGCATGGAGCTCTAGACCGAGGATGACTGATGACTATTTTATATTTCTTCTATTTGCAAATAATCGCTTCAACAGTTGTCTCCTTCTCACCAAGATTTTTGCTGATGGTCTTGTAGCCCATTCCAGCCTTGTGCAGGTCTACAATATTGTCCCTGATGTTCTTTGATAGCTCTTTGGTTTGGCCCATGATGGTTGGTTTACATGGAAGAGATTCTGTGGACAGGTGTCTTTTATACACATAACGATTTGTCATTAGGAGTACCTTCTTAAATTGACAGGACTAATCTGTGTACCACATGAGCACATACTGTAGCCAGTCTGTGGGAGCCAGAATTATTGTTGGTTGGTAGAATCAAATGCTTATTTTACTCACTAAACTGCAACTCAATTTACAACATTTTTATCGTGTTTTTTTCTGGATTTTTGTTTGATATTCTGTCTTGATCATTTAAAATCCACCTATGATACAAATTATAGACCTTTCATTTCTTTGTAAGTGGGCAAACTTACAAAATCTGCAGAGGATCAAATAATTATTTTCCCCACTGTAACAGGAGATGACATCCAAAATCTTCCCATATGATAGATCATTATTTCTGCTTCATTGTGGTCCCAGGATTTCATGTATTTCTCAATTCAAATGTATCCAGCAATGTTTATTAAATCCCATCCCTTAAACTTGTTAACTTTTGGAAAGGCCAAAAAGTGTTTAAAAAAGGTGAATACACATGCATCTTTTTTAACTCCCCTTCGTTAAATGTCTCTCTGTCTCATTTCGACATCCCTGCAGTTCTAGTTAAGATATTCTGATCATCCCATTTATGACCCTATCTCTCCATCAGGCCCCACCTCAGCCATGATCTCCCCTCGCACAATGGGATATGGGGTCAAGTTGGCAGCTAACCTCCTCCCCAATTGCAAAAAGCCCTTCTAATATTTCAAACTTTTCTGTACCTTGCACACTGGTGATTTGTCATTTTTCCAGTTTCAGATTATTGACGGAATAATTTTAGATGCAAGAGGGGATGCCAGGGCCCAACTGTTGGCAAAAGAAGCTTACTGAAATTTTCATGTAGATACCAAGATACCAAATGGACTTAATCGCAAATGGGATATTGGGTTGTTTACAAATTCGTGGTGATCTCATTTTATTGATGCTTTGTTTTTCTGGGAGTACAAAATGGACCATTTGTATCTCAGGAATTCTTATATTTTGATTATGTTTAGGTCATAGAATTTTCTGCTTGGTACAAAAGTATGAGATCCTAGAATGTCTTTTTTTGGTGGTTGTGGCTTGTCTCTACATCTCCCCAGATAACTGTTATTCTCCTTTGATGGAAAGACTAACTGTAATACATGTATTGTAATGTGATTATGATTTTGTCTTTTTCTAAATATTGTGAGAGAACACACCTTTGAATTCCCATCCTATCCTTTCCAGGTATTGCCTAATTTTGGCCTGGAGTGAGCAGGACAATTTTGACCAAGGTATTTATACCTCACTCTATGTATGTAGTTTTGGATTTCAAAAAGACTTTTGTGTCAAAATGCATCATCTGTGTATAGCACTGTGTTTTCTTGCAGCAGCAGTGATGTTTTTTTGATTGATTTTATGTTCATGTGACAGCATTTGTTTAAAGTTTACTCAGCTTTAGAGTACATGAATCTTGCACCCTACTCTGAAGGACTGATTTTGTGTATTTGGGGTGAGCTTGTTGGACTTTTTTAAAATAAAAAAGTAACTGATGCCCAGAACCTGACTGCTTGATTTTAGGTCTGTGATCATTTGGTTTTACAATCACTTGGAATCAGTTGCAGTCATTTGCATTGGTGCCAAGCCCTACGATTGACAGCTAAGGCTGCATTCACACTTTTGATTAGCAGGAACAAGGGTTCCCGCTCATGATTTTGGTTTGCATGTTTGCACTGTTTGCCACCCCCCAAGAAAAATTACCACCAGCCGCCACTGCTTTTTAGGTTTCTGTTACTGATGACAGCTCATCAACAAGATCAGCAGAATGCAGAGAAAATACCTGTTTCCACAGAATCAGTCCCTCACTGGTCAGACTCTGCAGAATTACCCTTGACAGCAAAGGAGGGATGCTGTAAACAGGTGAATAGTTTCACTGCTCTATCCATCATCGATCCTATAGCTGGTGAACATAACCATTGTTTAATCCAGTTGCTAATTCACTCTAGCGTTCTCTAGTATTGTTGAATTGTATCTCTTGCTACAAACGCATAATTATTTCCTATGCTCCTTAGCTCCATCCAGTGACTATAATGCGGTATTTTACTACTGCCCATAATAAAATAACGCTCTTTCAGAAGAGAAAAAGGCCGTAAAATATACATGCCCTAAAAGAAGTCCTCTTAGTGACTAAACCAGTTGGGTAAAGAAGCTGTTTCTTGCTATTGTATCGTGTTCCTGTTTACAGTATCTGGATGTTTTAATGGCGGCCGCCTATGTTGTATACAACGCTGTTTTTTATCTGAACAAATGTAAATGTAATACTTTTTATTAAATGAGTCCTTTGGGATTTTACACTATCTGGCGTCTCCTTCATTTGCATGGTTAAATCTGGTCGTAGGGAGAATGGAGCCTGGTTTGATTATCCAATTAAAGTTCCTAATTTGATCTGAGGACACATCTCCAGCTGATGACCCCTTCAAAGATTATTACAGCAAGCGTGTTTGACCCTCTTTAATAAGGGGTCCAAGCTCTCTGGTAAGAGTCTATATTGCTTGTGGTGGTGGTGGTATCTGCACGAGGTGAAGGGTCTTCTGGATTCATCTGCAATTTCACGGATCCGTGTGTTTTTGAGTTTTTTAACAATTAGACTTTTTGTAACACATTATGAGCAAAATTTATGTTTAGCGCAACACTGTTTTTTGTATATGCTATGTAATGTGATTATATCTCACTTTAGTGGTGCTGCTGTAATGGTTTCATTTCATATGCATGATTTTTTTGCACAAGCGCAGTATTTCTTTTGTATAAATATAGTATATTCCCTGTCTGTGTACCATGTGTTTCAGAAGGCTGTGCCTTCTGCAATTTATCTTTCTATAGGCTGAAGCTGCAAGTGGCAGGCTGTGATTGGCTAATGCTTCACAGCATTGAAACTACTTCTGCTGCATAAAAAGAGTGTGGAATTGCTTGAAACTGTCTGTGTCATTCTAATTTTTAAATTAGAAGTCTGCTGCTCTACAGTACTAGCAGCTGCAGGTTCGACATTGAAGCTCAGGCTGAGAGTGCTTGTCAATCAATAAGGCAGGACTGAGGGCATGATCAGTAAACAGACTACAGGCACACCATGCATAGACACAGCATCCTGTATCTGAACACAAACTGGCCATGCAGGCATGGATCTGCTTCTGTGCCTGGTATGGTCAGTTTACATAAAGAAGAAGAAAGAAGGTGGACTGGCAGGATCAACCAGGTATATGAAAGGCATAGAACAGAAACATATACCGTTGTGCTCATAAGTTTACATACCCTGGCAGAACTTTCTTGATTTCTTGGCCATTTTTCAGAGAATATGAATGATAACACAAAAACTTTTCTTTCACTCATGGTTAGTGTTTGGCTGAAGCCATTTATTATCAATCTACTGTGTTTACTCTTTTTTAAATCATAATCACAACAGAAACTACCCAAATGACCCTGATAAAAAGTTTACATACCCTGGTGATTTTGGCCTGATAACATGCACACAAGTTGACACAAATGGGTTTGAATGGCTATTAAAGGTAACCATACTCACCTGTGATCTGTTTGCTTGTAATTAGTGTGTGTGTGTGTGTGTGTGTGTAAAAGGTCAATGAGTGTCTGGACTCCTGACAGACCCTTGCATCTTTCATCCAGTGCTGCACTGATGTTTCTGGATTCTGAGTCATGGAGAAAGCAAAAGAATTGTCAAAGGATCTGCAGGAAAAGGTAGTTGAACTGTATAAAACAGGAAAGGGGTACAAAAACATATCCAAGGAATTAAGAATGCCAATCAGCAGTGTTCAAACTCTAATCAAGAAGTGTAAAATGAGGTGTTCAGTTGAAACCAAACCACGGTCAGGTAGACCAACAAAGATTTCAGCCACAACTGCCAGGAAAATTATTTGGGGTGCAAAGAAAAACCCACAAATAACTTCAGGTGAAATACAGGACTCTCTAAAAACATGTGGTGTGGCTGTTTCAAGTTGCACAATAAGGTGGCACTTGAAGAAAGATGGGCTGCACGGTTAAGTTGCCAGAAGAAAGCCATTACTACGCAAATGCCACAAGGTATCCCGCTTACAATATGCCAAACACCACAGAGACAAGCCTCAAACCTTCTGGCACAAAGTCATTTGGAGTGATGAGACTAAAATTTAGCTTTTTGGCCACAACCATAAATACTACATTTGGAGAGGAGTCAACAAGGCCTATGATGAAAGGTACATCATTCCTACTGTGAAACACAAAAATTGATCGCTAATGTTTTGAAGATGTGTGAGCTACAAAGGCACAGAAAATTTGGTTAAAATTGATGGCAAGATGAATGCAGTATGTTATCAAAAAATACTGGAGGAACATTTGCATTCATCAACCAGGAAGCTGAGCATGGGACGTACTTGGACATTCCAACATGACAATGATCCAAAACACAAGGCCAGCAGAAGCAGAATAAAGTGAAGGTTCTGGAGCGGCCATCTCAGTCTCCTGACCTCAATATCATTGAGCCACTCTGGGGAGATCTCAAATGTGCAGTTCATGCAAGACGGTCCAAGAATTTACAGGAACTGGAGGCTTTTTGCCAAGAGGAATGGGCAGCTTTACCATCTGAGAGGATCAAAGAGCCTCATCCACAAATACCACAAAAGACTTCAAGCTATCACTGATGTTAAAGGGGGCAATACATGGTATTAAGAACTGGGGTATGTACATTTTTGATCAGGGTCATTTGAGTAGTTTCTGTTGTGATTATGATTTAAAAAGAGTAAACACAGTTGATTGATAATAAATGGCTTCAGCTAAAAACTAACCATGAGTGAAAGAAAAGTTTTTGTGTTATCATTCATAGTCTCTGAAAAATGGCCAAAAAATCATAAATTCTGCCAGGGTATGTAAACTTATGAGCACAACTGTACACTGACAAACATTCACATTGATAAAAACTGTTTTTAGGGTAACATACACTTTAAAACCATTCTTTTTGGTCCAATTCACAAAGAATGAATTTACAGGCAGATTGCCTAGGTGAATGGCTAGGATAAGTTTTTATAAATAGACCCCTAAATGTCATCCATTGACTTTAATGTTTGTTTATAAGTGTATTTTAGAGATCCACGTGTTCTTCACACTATCTTAGTACTGTATTAGACTAATAAGAGATGCATACCAAAACTGTGCATCAACCAGTTCTGTCTATGCTGAGTTTAAATGAAACAGAGGAAAATACAATTCTAATTAAGGAAATTACTTCTATTCTGGGATATCATTTTTAGCTTCCTGTAAATGACACAGAAACAAGCAGGTGTAATACAAGGCTATCTTAAGACATGAAGTGTTGTGAACCGACAGAACTAGCAAAAATGTAATGTTACATTGTTAATGTGCTCGATGGTAGATGAAACAAGGATTAAATATTTAAGTAGATCTAAACCCTAACTGTATGACTTTCAGGCTGCCGTTCTTATTTCCATAAAATACTGGTTTCATCCTTTGCTGAGTCTTAGGGCTGATGATCTCCTCCTGCCTTTTTCAGACACTTTCTGTCTACAGGCACCTACTCCAGCATTGGCTGCATATCATTGCTCTGGACCTAATGATTCCTAACAATGGTGTCCATGCCGGTGCATAGTATGTCGGCACAGCCACCAGCGGTCTCCAACAGGAGCACTTGTGATAAGTTGACCACACAGGAATAAAACTAAGAAATAGTTGTCATCCCACAACATTGCCTGAACAAGGACCCTCAAGAGGGTATTACCAGGTGTTATTTAAAAAAAAAGACATTTGGGGTTATAAAAAAACAAGCACACATACTCATCTCCATGCTGCAGCGTCACTGTAACGCTACAGCTGTCCCCCCGCTGACTCCAAGTCGTATCTGCTGATCACTCAGTTCTCTGACCATTCTGAGCAGAGAGCAGAGACTGCCAGTTTATTTTATGTGTTTTTTTTTCAGGTTTTTTTGGTTGATATTCTGTCTCTATCATTTAAAATACACCTATGACAAAAAATTTTAGACCCTTCATTTCTTTGTAAGTGGGTAAACTTACAAAATCTGCAGGGGATCCAATAATTATTTTCCCCACTGTATGAGAAAAGGGAAGAGGCAATTATCACCTGAAGCAGACGGCGTGACCGATGAAACCAGTCAGGCTTCCAGCCTTACTCCCATGTTGACAGTTTCTGGGATACCTCCTCCCTTATCTCTTACATTCTTTTAAGGGACCAAGATCTGGATATGGACGTTTGTTACAAGTACTGCTTGGATCGTTCAAGAACCACATGGATGGCTAAGTACACTTTTTCTATTTGAGCGTTATATGGCTTGGACATTCTCCTTTGATTTAAACTGATGGCTCCCACATCGGGCAATGATGAATTACATATCACACAGTTGGAGAAGTTCTCCTGTGTTTACCTAATTGTTAACAAAGGGAAGGCAGAAGATGCCATGCTATTAAGCTACACAAGTGCCATATGTGATGACAGGGGCACCTCTCGCTGGGAGTTTTCCAGTTATATCTGATATCTGATACACATGCCATTATTCACTCTGACTCCATGCTGTTTATATGGGTGTTGGTCTTACACGGGACACCCTCATGAACTTTAAATGCCATTAACCACATGTAGTTGCCCATTATATAATTTATATGTGGGGTTTTTAATGCTACAGCCCAAAGGAATTATAATACTACTGGCCACACTATTGTCCATTTGTGGTTTGGATTTCTGTTCACCCATGAGAAGATCTAATGGATTTGGAATTCAATTCAACTTTAAACTAGTCCTAGAATATATTCTACCAAAGGATCCATATTTAGGAATCCACAAAAACATCAAGTTATAAGCTATACATTAAAATATCACAATAGGGAGGAGATAACGTTATGTTTTTGATCTAATCTATGTAGACTGTGCCTCCCATTGGGGCTCATACACTTATGAATACGTGTCAATACTCCATTTTTTTCCTCTCTATTTTTGGGGAGAGGGGGGATGTTTACATAGCTTCCCTGCAGCTGCCATGGTTATATTTTTAATAACTGGCCAATTATGATTTTATTTTTGGCTAATGGGTTTTGTATTGCTTAGATTATTGGTGTTAAATAAAGTTGTTTTCTACATTGTTACATGTGTCAGACTACTTTACTAGGTCACCTTGTAACACATCTATTTAAGGATACATTGCATATATATTTACATTGAGGTTGAGCTCAAAAGCTTACCCTTCCTGAGTGACCAAAAGACCAAAGTCACTGGGTCAAGAAGTGGGGGGATCTTACTAATAAGGATGTAGACAGTAATTAAACACTATACAAAAAAGCATACTACTACTATTAAGAAAAATTATCATCTTAGTCCTTGCTGGAAAAATTTGCCATCTCTTGGATCACTATCACAGTTTAAGAAACAGTAGAAAAAAATAAATCATAAAATCACAATGACCATAGCAACATCCACACTTCATCCAACTCCATCCTACAATAATAAATTAGATTTGATGACAGCTGCATTTTCTTTGCTCTGGTTATTATAAATCAGGCCCCATTGACTTCTTATTGACAGTACCGTATATGCATGAGACAAATTATTTCACTGAAAAAAATCTTAATTGACGGGCAGATGACAAGTTGGAGACATTTAAATAAATTGGTTAAAGTAATTAGCCATTAAAGCAATGAACAAGAGTTACATATAGTTACATAGTTCTATAGTAGGTGAGGTTGAAAAAAGACACAAGTCCATCCTATGTGTGTGATTATATATATCAGTATTACATTGTATATCCCTGTATGTTGTGGTCGTTCATGTGCTTATCTAATAGTTTTATGAAACTATCGATGCCCCCCGCAGAGACCACCACCTGTGGAAGGGAATTCCACATTCTTGTCGCTGTTACAGTAAAGAACCCACTACGTAGTGGGTTTTCTTCTAATTTTAATGAGTGGCCACGTGTCTTGTTAAACTCCCTTCAGTGAAAAAGTTTTATCCCAATTGTGGGCTCCCATGTATAGTATTTGTACATTGAAATCATATCCCCTCTCCAGCATCTCTGCGCCAGAGAGAATAAGTTCAGTGCTCGCAACCTTTCCTCATAACTAAGATCCTCCAGACCCTTTATTAGCTTTGTTGCCCTTCTTTGTACTCCTTTTCCAATACAGCCTTCCTGAGGACTGGTGCCCAGAACTGGACCGCATACTCTAGGTGCGGCCGGACCAGAGTCTTGTAGAGCAGAAGAATTATCGTTTTATCCCTGGAGTTAATCCCTTTTTTAATGCATGCCAATATTCTGTTTGCTTTGTTAGCAGCAGCTTGGCATTGCATGCCATTGCTGAGCCTATCATCTACTAGGACTCCCAGGTCCTTTTCCATCCTAGATTCCCCCAGAGGTTCTCTCCCCAGTGTATAGATTGCATTCATATTTTTGAACACCCATATGCATTATTTTACATTTTTCTACATTAAACCTCATTTGCCATGTAGTTGCCCACCCCATTAATTTGTTCAGATCTTCTTGCAAGGTTTCCACATCCTGCGGAGAAGTTATTGCCCTGCTTAGCTTAGTATTGTCCGCAAATACAGAGATTGAACTGTTTACCCCATCCTCCAGGTCATTTATGAACAAATTAAATAGGATTGGTCCCAGCACAGAACCCTGTGGGACCCCACTTCCTACCCCTGACCATTCTGAGTACTCCCCATTTATCACCACCCTCTGAACTCGCCCTTGTAGCCAGTTTTCAATCCATGTACTCACCCTATGGTCCATGCCAAAGGACCATATTTTGTACAGTAAACGTTTATGGAGAACTGTGTCAAATGCTTTTGAAAAATCCAGATACACCACATCTATGGGCCTTCCTTTATCTAGATGGCAACTCACCTCCTCATAAAAGGTTAATAGATTGGTTTGGCAAGAACGATTCTTCATGAATCCATGCTGATTACTGCTGATACCATTTTCATTACTAAAATCTTGTATATAGTCCCTTATCATCCCCTTTCAAAAGCTTGCATACTATTGATGTTAGGCTAACTGGTCTGAAATTCCCAGGGATGTATTTTGGGCCCCTTTTAAATATTAGTGCTACATTGGCTTTTCTCCAATCTGCTGGTACCATTCCAGTCAGTAGACTGTCAGTAAAAATTAGGAACAATGGTCTGGCAATTATTTGACTGAGTTCCCCAAGTACCCTCGGGTGCAAGCCATCTGGTCCCGGTGATTTATTAATGTTAAGTTTCCCAAGTCTAATTCTAATTCTGTCCTCTGTTAGCCATGAGGGCTCTTCCTGTGATGTTCTTTAAATTAGCACCAGAAGTGTAGGAAAAAGGGATAAAGTATTTGTAGCTGTAGACAATCCCCTGTGCCTAAGCCCCCATATCCACCTTTAAAGCCCCCCTGGTATATAAGAACATTTATTATTAGGCATAGTGTAGTGAGCTATGATTCACTGTGTTAAGCCTCGTACACACGATCGGATTTTCCGCAGACAAAACCTCAGACTTTTGTCCAAAGGCGTGTGTTTGGATTTTGTCTTGCATACAAACGGTACTCAACTGTCGGCCAACAAACACGAACGTAGTGACTACTACGTGGTTTTTCAGCTCTTTAGCCCCACCCTTTGGGCTCCTCCTGCTAATTTTGTGTTAGTAGAAGTTTGGTGAGTGTTGATTAGCGCTTTTACTTTTCATTTAGCACTTTTGTTTGTTTAAGAACGGCCGTTCGTCAACCAGACATGTTGCAGAATCGGAGGAGATAACGTGTTATTTATTATTGGCCTTGGAGTTATTGCTTTGACCCAAGTCCATTGGCATTGTTGACCTCCTATATTAAGAAGCAGGACACATGCATGAGGCTTTTATTTTATTTTTTGGTTGAATAATGATTTGATTTGGTATATTTTCTATATTTTTGGATGCATAGAATGCACTTTTTGGTTAAGTTCTATTGGCAGATAGCATGTCTAATTTTATTTGTTTTCTTTTTTTAATGCACAATAAAAAATTGTAGAGAACAATACTTGGCTATGTGTTTTACTTCAAATGACAATTTGGGAGTAGGCAGTTACATTTAATAAAATACAATGTAAAATTGACAAGGGACACCAATATAGTTGTATCTTTGATCTTAAAAACTAGGGGATAATGGTGTTGAGGTAACTTGCCCCCCCCCCCCCCCCCCCAAAAAAAAAACATAATAATATTATTCTTGATATCATTAGAAAAAAAAAACCTTTGAAAATTTGTTTGCAATAACTCCATCAGCAGCACCTTTGCTGTACAACTCTTGCATGGAGGATCTTATTGCAGCATTTATTCCCTCAGCAGCGTTCTCTGCCTGTATCATGTGCTATGAGCAGAAAAGTGGTGGCATGCAGGAAAGGGGACAGTAAAGGTGGGGTGCAGTAAAGATAGGAGATACAGTAAGTGGGGAATAGTAAAGGGGGATATTGGTCCATTATGTATCTATGTATGTATCTACACCACATAAAGCAGCCCTTTCACTCCTTTTACTAAAAACAACATCAGCATGCATCTCTGCATGCAGATATGAAATCATCTTATATTCATTAGTGAAACAAACACTTTTTGCTTTTACTTACAATTACCATTTTTCCACTTCCTGATTGAGTGAGGCACTGGTGATGTAACCCTGGCCTCACAGATGCATCCTGGGAAGGCTACATCACCAGTGCCTTTGCATGTTCCAGGAGGTAGTAAATGGAAATGGATTCATCTGCTCTTAGTGCAAATGTCCACCCTGAGAAGAATGCGGAGAAAAAGAAAAATAAGGTATGCAAGGAAAATAAACTTGCAATTAACTATATCAACTCTGTTCGTAGACTGCCATTATTAAGCATTTATAAAAGGGGCCTTTTTTGTAGGCTTTAGAGAGGAACTACACTGCACCTGAGCACCACATACTAAAAACTCAATTTCACTTAAAACATTTAATATTCAAAGCAAACTCCCTCATCAATCTATGTCTCCATGTTTTATTTTGTTTAGAAAACACTTTGAAAAACACTCCCCTTGCATTTCTGGTTGTGGCCATCTTACGTAAGGGCAGATGATTAATGTAGCATTTACTTCCTGGAATCCATCTGCCCTTAGCTCAGGCATGCTGACAAGAGGGTGTGCTTCCTTCCTGAAGACTCCTGGTATGTATGACATCATTTGCCTAGGCCTGGAAACCAGGAAGTAACTGAAGAAATGTAAAAAGAAAGTTTAAAACAAGTAAATATGAAATACTTTTCTATCTATTTACTAATACTAGCAGCATAAGGATTAAAAATAGTCAATATTGATTGAGGGAGTGAAGTTCCACTTTAGGATAAGAGTGAAAGTCCTCTTTAATATAAGGGCATCTTGTGGTTGGTAATATCCAGTTCCACATGAACTGTTGGGAATGTTGGCTGACACATTCCCTGGGAGCCAAGAAAAGTCCTGTGTAAACTATGAGCCACCAGCATTGTAGCTACACAGGACTATAATTCTCCTCATGTGACAGCACAGATTGGCCTATCAAGTGAGTCATATGCCCCTCTGTGCCCAGAGTTACTGGTTATTTCCTTCACCGACCGGCACTAATACTAATTAAAGGGGTATTAAAGTATAACCCAGGTATGTCTGGAATGGTGAAAACACAGATTTGCTTAAAACTTTGCCTTTCATTTACACCACAGTATCGGGTGGTAACAACAGCTGTAGGCTTAGGGCAACTCACAAGCAGACCGTGACATGATAAAGTTGTGGTGGATTATAACAAGGGATGCTCAGACAGCAACACCTTAAAGGGATAGTTCACCTTTACCACAAAACTGCCTATGCAGATAAAGGGCATCTATAGATAAAAACAAACTATGCAGCTCTGACTAAAGTTGAATAAAGCCCTTGCTATAGGTGTATGCTACATACCTTATGAAACCTGTCTGAAATACGACCAGGACGTTGCTAGGTACTCCCAGGACGTTGCTAAGTGAGGCCTAGTCATCCTCCACCATTACAGGAGTGAGCTCTTAAATGCTGAGCTCAGAGCTACTACATCAGGGGGAAGAAAGAGTATGTGAGGGGCTGAATCAGAGAAAGAGCTCACTCCTGTGAGGGTGGAGGTGAGCAGTGAGGACTAGGCCTCACTTAGCAATGTTCTGGGAGTACATAGCAACGTCCTGGGAATAATCCAGTCAGGCTTCATAAAAGGTATGTAAATCGCTTACACCTATAGCAAGGGTAATATTCAACTTTAGTCACAGCTGCACAGTTTGTTTTAATCTTGCCTCCATAGGCATTTTTTTTGTAAAGGTGAACTATCCTTTTAAGGTGCCAAGTCTCAAGAAAAAAAATCAGTGTGAACTATAAGGGCTTTGCCAAGTACCATTACTGGAAATAAGCAGTTGACAACATGAAAAGTACATCATGTAAAACTGGCACCTCTTTCTCTTGGAACAGATGCAAATTATCATGCTTGTAATAAGAACATTTACAGCAACTATATTAGCGGTCTAAAATCTCACAAAGCTGCCTGAGGGTCTTCTATAAAACTTTATGTTTGAGCCCAGGTTCACACTGGTACGATTTGACATGCGTTTTGACAAATTGCATTTCATATCGACAGCCATTGCCGGCAATGGCTGTCCGTTTTCTTCCGATCTCCCCATAGAGAACAGCAGGGCTCTGACAGGTCCGTCCCTGCACAGTGAGCAGAGACGGACCTGTCATCCACCTGCTCAGCGGGGATCAACGGAGCGATTCCCTGCTGAGCTAGCAGGGTCCATCCAACAGATCTGCTCCGTGTGAACCCAACCTAAGGGGGCGTGGCAGGGGGTGTGTCCTATACCTACATACTTTTGGTAAGAGGTGTGCCTCGTAAACCATCTCCAAAAGTTGGGAGGTATGCATTAGGAAGGTCACAGGAATTATGGAAATTGATCAAGGGCTGTTTCTTGTTCCTTCCCCGACAGGGTGACCAACTTAAAATAAAAAAACTTGCTGAAAAACAAGAAGTACCGTATCTCCAATAAAGTAAATAGATACTAACCACTCCGGCTGCTTGCATTACCAGACACCACTCCATTGCAAAGAAGTCAAGTGAAGTTTCTTTAGCAACTGGAACTCCCTGGAGTATTTATCTCATATATAATACTGAATCCCACTCCCCCAAACACCTTCCATCCTGGCGCTTATTTACGGTAAAAAAATAAAAAATAAAAAAAATTAAAATAAATGTGATTATACAGAAATAAACAAATCCCTTAGCATGCTGCTGCATTAAAGCGGTTATTCGCCCCGGCCTCAAAAAAATTAAGAGTTAGCAGTCCAGAGGTCCAGAACAGTCCTCACCCTAACTAGTTCTTCACCGGTCTTCAGACGCAGACATGTTTACTGTGGGCCGTCCACTGTGCTGCAATTTGTGAATGGTCCTGCAGCCTTCAGGGACCTGTGTTGTTTCCCAGTGTCTGGAATACAACAAGGACGTTGCTAGGTACTCCCAGGACGTTGCTAAGTGAGGCCTAGTCATCCTCCACTATTACAGGAGTGAGCTTAAATGCTGAGCTCAGAGCTACTGCATCAGGGGGAAGAAAGAGTATGTGAGGGGCTGAATCAGAGAAAGAGCTCACTCCTGTGAGGGTGGAGGTGAGCAGTGAGGACTAGGCCTCACTTAGCAATGTTTTGGGAGTACATAGCAACGTTCTGGGAATATTCCAGTCAGGCTTCATAAAAGGTAAGTAAATCGCTTACACCTATAGCAAGGGTAATATTCAACTTTAGTCAGAGCTGCACAGTTTGTTTTAATCTTACCTCCATAGGCAGTTTTTTTTGTAAAGGTGAACTATCCTTTTAAGGTGCCAAGTCTCAAGAAAAAAAAAAATCTCTAAGCACTTTGCATCAAACCTGTTAAATATGGTATGCTGGCAAGCAAGGTTTGTTAAAGGGCTGCTTCCAAGATGTGCCAAGGGAAATCCATATCAATAACTAATTGAATTTGCCTGTGACACGTATTCTGCCACTTACTCTGTTTGAAAAGTGCTTGAATACAAACACATTTAGGTGACAGAGGCAATCAGTGTGAACTATAAGGGCTTTGCCAAGTACCATTACTGGAAATAAGCAGTTGACAACATGAAAAGTACATCATGTAAAACTGGCACCTCTTTCTCTTGGAACAGATGCAAATTATCATGCTTGTAATAAGAACATTTACAGCAACTATATTAGCGGTCTAAAATCTCACAAAGCTGCCTGAGGGTCTTCCATAAAACTTTATGTTTGAGCCCTGGTTCACACTGGTACGATTTGACGTGCGATTTGACAAATCGCATTTCAAATCAGCGGCAATTGCCGGAAATGGCTGTTCGTTTTCTTCCGATCTCCCCATAGAGAACAGCAGGGGTCTGACAGGTCCGTCCCTGCACAGTGAGCAGAGACGGACCTGTCATCCACCTGCTCAGCGGGGATCAACGAAGCGATTCCCTGCTGAGCTAGTGGAGTCCATCCAGCAGATCCGCTCCGTGTGAACCCAACCTAAGGGGGCGTGGCAGGGGGTGTGTCCTAACCCTACATACTTTTGGTAATAGGTGTGCTTCGTTCCCATCTCCAAAAGTTGGGAGTTATGCACTAGGAAGGTCACAAGAATTATGGAAATAGATCAAGGGCTGTTTCTTGTTCCTTTAACCAATAGTCACTGGAGAAGGAAGTGAGGAGAAATCTCCCTAACTCAGAAAGAGAGCAATTAAAACCTGTCAAAGGGTCTAATGCCTCTCCCTAATTCAAAATGAAAAAGCCTGATCTTTAAAGCACCACTGATGGGGTACAAATAGCAGTGCTCAAATTTACAAATCCAGAAGTGCCCATGTCTCCTGCCACCTCCCCTCTGTTCCAGTGCTGCAGCCTCCATCATTGTCTGCAGAAGTCAACACTTCCATGAGTGTTGGATGTATGGGTTTCCTGTCGTGTGTTGGTAAATGCCTAATATTACAATGTCACTACAGAACTGGGCAGTTACAGAGAGGTTAGAAGATGAAACCACGGCGTGTGGCAGGGCACATAGGCATCCAACGCTCCGGAAAGTATTGGATACTGAACACAGTGCTGGAGATTGCAGAGTTGCCACCTCATCCCTCTAAACTCGAACACCTTTGAATTACACAGGTTCTGAGGCTAATTAAATGCAGATAAGGCACCAAGTGAGTTTAATTACCACCTTAATCAGCCACAGAACCTGTGTAATTAATATGTGTTTGGGTTTAAAGGGATGAGGTGGCAACCATAGCCAAAGGACAGGCGAGTATAAGACTAGGTTCACACTATTGCGAATTGGATGCGGGTTTCACCACATCCAATTTGCATGTCAGGAGACTGTGACCGGCTCTCTATGAAGCCAGTTCACACATCTCCGGGGCAGCTCCGGTGCAAATTGCACAGGAGTCCTGTACGTCTTCTGATCCATTTCAGGTCCGAATTCAGCCAAAAATTAGTGCTGGAATCGGACCTGAAACGGTGAACAGGGTCGCACCGGACCCCTGCTGTGAGCCGCTCCATGCTGCGGTTTGAACCCAGTCTTACAGCTCTTCTTTTGCAGGGCACTGGATATTTGGATGAGTTTCTTCCCCGACAGGGTGACTAACTTAAAATAAAAAAAAACTTGCTGAAAAACAAGAAGTACCGTATCTCCAATAAAGTAAATAAATACTAACCACTCCGGCTGCTTGCATTACCAGACACCGCTCCATTGCAGAAAAGTCAAGTGAAGTTTCTTTAGCAACTGGAACTCCCTGGAGTATTTATCTCATATATAATACTGAATCCCACTCCCCCAAACCCCTTCCACCCTGGCGCTGTGATTATACAGAAATAAACAAATCCCTTAGCATGCTGCTGCATTAAAGCGGTTCTTCGCCCCGGCCTCAAAAAAGTTAAGAGTTAGCAGTCCAGGGGTCCAGCACAGTCCTCACCCGAACCAGTTCTTCACCGGTCTTCAGACGCAGACATTTTTACTGTGGGCCGCCCACTGCGCTGCAATTTGTGAATGGTCCTGCAGCCTTCAGGGACCTGTGTTGTTTCCCAGAATGTTGTGGGGGGTATGGAGGTAGGAGAACCTCTGGTGGATCACCTCAGCGATCCGACCGGAAGTTGTTGAAGTGGGTACCTGTGAAAACTAGGTAGCCGCTACCCCCCGCCACCAAAATGTGCTAAAAATAGAAGTGGAGCCGAGTAGGAGGGCACAAAGCAGAACTTCCAAGTTTAGGGCGAAGTTCCACTTTAATCCCCCTCAAAAAATAAATATAAAGAGAATCAATCAGAATCCTCCATGCAACGCTTCACCTGGATAATCTAAAGATCTACACAAAGTGCTGATGTGATAAAATTCTGACGTATTACAACTATACAAAATGCTCCACAAACAATACTCCCAATCAAATATCAAGCAAACCATGAAAGAGATTTACTAAAGCTGAAACACTCAGAATCCGGAGCAGCTGTGCATGGTAGCCAGCTTCTAACCTCAGTTTGTTCAATTAAGCTTTGGCAATGAAACTGGAAGCGGATTGATTTCTATGCAGAGCTGCACCAGTTTTTGTAAATCCAGTTTCCCCTATTATGTGTAAAAATAAATCTGCCCAGTGTCCAAACAAATAATCACATCAATATAATCCTAAAAACCGTAGTGTTCATGGTGAAAGGAAAGAAAACGGCATAATCTATGGTTTGTTTAATAGGAACAGAAGGGGCACAAACTGGGACAGACAGGAATAGGTACAGTGCCTTAAAAAAGTATTCACACCCCTTGAAATTTTCCACATTTTGTCATGTTACAACCAGAAAAATGTATTTTATTGGGATTTTATGTGATAGACCAACACAAAGTGGCACAAAATTGTGAAGTGGAAGGAAAATGTTAAATGGCTTTTAATTTTTTTTTACAAATAAATATGTGAAAAGTGTGGCGTGCATTTGTATTCAGCCCCCAATGAGTCAATAATTGGGGAACCACCTTTCGCTGCAATTACAGCTGCAGACATTTTTGGGGATGTCTCTACCAGCTTTGCACATCTAGAGAATGATATTTTGCCAATTCTTCTTTGCAAAATAGCTCAAGCTCTGTCAGTTTGGATGGAGAGAAAAGGACATTTTCAAGTCTTGCCACAGATTGCCAATTGGATTTAGGACATGAATATGCTTTGATCTAAACCATTCCATTGTAGCTCTGGCTGTATGTTTAGGGTCCTTGTCCTGCTGGAAAGTGAACCTCCGCCCCAGTCTCAAACCTTTTGCAGACTTGAACAGGTTTTCTTCTAAAATTGCCCTGTATTTGGCTCCATCCATCTTCCCATTAACTCTGACCAGCTTCCTTGTCCCTGCTGAAGAAAAGCATCCCCACATGATGCTGCCAGCACCATGTTTCATGGCGGGGATGGTGTGTTCAGGGTGATGTGCAGTGTTATTTTTACGCCACACATAGCGTTTTGCTTTTAGGCCAAAAAGTTACATTTTGGTCTCTTCTGACCAGAGCACCTTCTTCCACATATTTGCTGTGTCCCCCACATGGCTTCTCGTAAACTCCAAACAGAACTTCTTATGGCTTTCTTTCAACAATGGCCTTCTTCTTTTCACTCTTCTATAAAGGCCAGATTTGTGGAATGCACGACTAATAGTTGTCCTGTGGACATATTCTCCCACCTGATCTGTGGATCTCTGCAGCTCCTCCATAGTTACCATCGGCCTGTTGGCTGCTTCTCTGATTAATGCTCTCCTTGCCCGGCCTGTCAGTTTATGTGGACGGCCATGTCTTGGTAGGTTTGCAGTTGTGCCATACTCTTTACATTTTCAGATGATGGATTGAATAATGCACGGTGAGATGTTCAAAGCTTGGAATATTTTTTTTATAATCGAACCCTGCTTTGAACTTCTCCACAACTTTATCCCTGACCTGTCTGGTGTTTCTTGGCCTTCATGATGCTGTTTGTTCACAAAGGTTCTCTAACAAACCTCCGAGGGCTTCACAGAACAGCTGCATTTATATTGAGATAAAATTTCACACAGGAGGACTCTATTTACTAATTAGGTAACTTCTGAAGGCAATTGGTTCCCCTGGATTTTAGTTAGTGGTATCAGAGTAAAGGGGGCTGAATACAAATGCACGCCACACTTTTCACATATTTTTGTAAAAAATGTTGAAAACCATTTATCATTTTCCTTCTACTTCACAATCATGTGCCACTTTGTGTTGGTCTATCACATAAAATCCCAATAAAATACATTTATGTTTTTGGTTGTAACATGTCAAAATGTGGAAAATGTCAAGGGGTATGAATACTTTTTCAAGGCACTGTAGATGTCACAGATGGAGGAAGAAGACAGAAAGAGACAGGGAAAGGATAAACAGGTAGATTGAGAAACAGACAAACAGAATGGTAAAGGTAACATGGACACAAAGACAGACACAGGTAGGTAGGACCAGACATTGACAGGTAAGGACAGAAGGGACAGAGGCAGATACCGATAAACACAAGTAAAGAGAGCTAAAACACAGATAGGCATAGACTAGTGATGGCGAAACCTTGGCACCCCAGATGTTTTGGAACTACATTTCCCATGATGCTCGTGCTCTCTGCAGTGTAGTTGAGCATCATGGGAAATGTAGTTCCAAAACATCTGGGGTGCCAAGGTTCACCGTCACTGGGCTAGACAGACAGACAAAGGTATTTGGAGACACAGAGGGAAAAACACAACGGGTACGGGATAGAAAAGCAAAGACAGAGCAAAACAGTTTAGGACAAAAGGGACACAGACAGGAAGAGACAAAGCAAACAGACACTCGGGAAGCCATCGGGGATACAGGTAAAGACAGACCGAAAAACACAGGTAAGGAAAGAGATAAGGGGGGATAGAAGGGGTAACCACAGGCAAGGAGAGGCTTACAAGCACAAAGCTTTCGATATTCATCTTCAGAGACGAGCCTGCTCAGAGCTTCCCTTAGCAGATCCTTCAAACAAGTAATTTAAAGGGAATTTTCAGTTTAATGCTCTGGCAGTTCAAGTAATACAGAGAGGCTTCTTCGGCCTTAACCCTCACTTCACTACCCAAGACTAATGCCCTGTACACACGGTCGGATTTTCCGACGGAAAATGTGTGATAGGACCTGGTTGTCGGAAATTCCGACCGTGTGTGGGCTCCATCACACATTTTCCATCAGATTTTCCGACACACAAAGTTTGAGAGCAGGCTATAAAAAATTTTCGAAAACAAAATCCATTGTCGGAATTTCCGATCATGTGTACACAAATCCGAAGCACAAAGTGCCACGCATGCTCAGAATAAATAAAGAGATGAAAGCTATTGGCCACTGCCCCGTTTATAGTCCCGACGTATGTGTTTTACGTCACCGCGTTCAGAACGATCTGATTTTCCGACAACTTTGTGTGACCGTGTGTATGCAAGACAAGTTTGAGCCAACATCCGTCGGAAAAAATCCTAGGATTTTGTTGTCGGAATGTCCGATCAATGTCCGACCGTGTGTACGGGGCATTACTGCTGTTGTTACGTTATTAGGAAATCTTCTCTGAAATAATATAAGCATAGAGAATAATTACCTATGATTAAAAGAGTTAAAACACCTGATTTCACAAGCAATGGGATTATACCTCTTAGTGTAATTAAATCCGGGCAGATGTGGAAAGATGGAAGAAAAATTACTGTACAATTGTTAAAAAAAAAAAGAACACTATGTGTATATGGATCCCTTAGTTTAATGACAGCGAACCTTTAAATGATTGGTTGAGTTTACACCATTTAGGGCAGTGGACACTGTAGGTAGTTATTTATTCCACTTCATGAATATGACTCTTCAGAGAGCACTACTACAGCCAGAACCATTCAAGGAGAAGGCAAGTATGCAGCTTCTGATTTGCAGCTCTTTTGGCAGATTATTAGTTCCCATCACTGCACAATGCCTTTCATTTAAGTCCTTCCAGTCAGCCTAGCAATTACATCAATGGCTCAAGAAACATTGGAAGATTTCTTAAAGACATAAAAGGCAGGAATTGGCAGTTTTGATCAGGAAGTACATTTTGGAACAGCTTGCTGTAAATCCAGAAAGTCTCAGTTACGTTCACATGAAAAAAAAAAAAAAGCTGTTTTCCCATGACTTGTACATAGCATATATACACATATAGCATTTATACATTAATAAAACCTTGTACTTTGGCATATTGAAGGGACTTTATAGTGTTTTGCATATTGTTTCTATAATATGGTCATAGCTTAAACACTCAATATTTCTTTTTTCTATTTATTTAGTCAGGTTAATATGAAATATTGCACATTGGTTTCTAAATTCCAATTATCTGCCAGCAGGTGACACTTTGAGACTCGTGCACATAAGACGGTATAGCAGTGGGAGACCCTGCTACTATGTAAATGGGCATAAAAGTGAAACTGGATTCTCAAAGCTGCAGTTTGAGAAGCTCTGGCAGGTTGATTGGGAACAGAGAAAAATTTTGTTTTCCCCTGGATTTGGCAATTCTGGATCGAGGCCGGGAGCTTGAAGGTTCCAAAGAGTATTGGGCGGGACAGAACCTTAAATCCGGTGTCAGGGATTTGATCATTCCCAGCAGCCTTTGTGAGTGCACAGGTGTGCAGGGGCGGTATAAGACTGATAAGAATTAGTGCAGTAGCAGGTGGAGTTGGAGTTGTTGCAGCCAGGAGGGAGATGTTCTCCTGTCTAGCGACAATACCCCCCCAGACGGAACTCCATGTGGAAGAAGTTGCAGGACATTGGACCAAGACAGTTGGTCCAGATAAGAGAGTCTATGAAACTAGAACTAAGGCAACTGGGCGAGAGTCTTTGAGAGCTAGAGGAATCTGTGTCTCGGAGGAGTGAGATTGCCTGAGGGTATCAGGAGACCTTCTACCTAGAGGCTAAGAGTGGGCCCATGCAGCGAGGTACTGCAATTTAGGACCCTTTCACACGTGCAGACCGTCTGTCCGTTTTTCATCCATCCGTTAGATGAAAAACGGACATCAATACATCTCTATGGAAACATGGATGTACACAGATGATAATCCATTTACATACATATCCGTCAACATCCATTTTTTTAAACGGATCAAAGCCCTATTTTTGTTCCATTAAAAAAACAGAACATCCGAAAAACGGATGTAAACAGACAAACGGTCCATTTTTGCATGAAAATATTTGAAAAAATGGCTTAGAGACTCAAGTGGTTAAGGACTGTCGGATGTGAAAAACTGATGAAAAAACATGACTGAACTGATGAAACGAACGATCCATACGTGTGAAATGGGCTAAGGGAGCCCGAGGAACCTGTGGTCGGGGAGACCATTGCCAACAGTGGCGGAGCTGCTGAACGTAGACAGGCGGGCTAGCATTTTTTCGTTACCTGTTGTTGCTTAGTGAAGCATGAGAATTTTTGTACAAATGGGGTTACTTTTCACACGTTCCAGCTTCTCAATACTTCCTGATGAGAAATGATTTTTGCTTACAGAGCTCAGTAACTGAAATCTAAACATGAGAAGTAGTGTGTTCCATTTAGGCAGTGTTCTTCTACTTGCTTCAGTCAGCTTTTTCACAATTTTTAATTTTAGAGTGTCTAACAGAAAATAATATCTTTCACATACATACTGCCCAGAACATCCCACCAGTCAGAAAATGACCAACATACAGGGGGGCAAAAAAGTATTTAGTCAGCCACCAATTGTGCAAGTTCTCCCACTTAAAAAGATGAGAGAGGCCTGTAATTGTCATCATAGGTATACCTCAACTATGAGAGACAAAATGTGGACACAAATCCAGACAATCACATTGTCTGATTTTTGAAAGAATTTATTTGCAAATTATGGTGGAAAATAAGTATTTGGTCAATATCAAAAGTTCATCTCAATACTTTGTTATATATCCTTTGTTGGCAATGACAGAGGTCAAACGTTTTCTGTAAATCTTCACAAGGTTGTCACACACTGTTGCTGGTATGTTGGCCCATTCCTCCATGCAGATCTCCTCTAGAGCAGTGATGTTTTGGGGCTGTCGCTGGGCAACATGGACTTTCAACTCCCTCCAAAGGTTTTCTATGGGGTTGAGATCTGTAGACTGGCTAGGCCACTCCAGGACCTTGAAATGCTTCTTATGAAACCACTCCTTTGTTGCCCGGGCGGTGTGTTTGGGATCATTGTCATGCTGAAAGACCCAGCCATATTTCATCTTCAATGCCCTTGCTGATGGGAAGAGGTTTGCACTCAAAATCTCACGATACATGGCCCCATTCATTCTTTCATGTACACGGATCAGTCTTCCTGTTCCCTTTGCAGAGAAAAAGCCCCAAAGCATGATCTTGCCATCCCCATGCTTCACAGTAGGTATGGTGTTCTTTGGTTGCAACTTAGCATTCTCTCTCCTCTAAACACAATGAGTTGTGTTTATACCAAACTACTACTACTTGGTTTCATCTGACCATATGACATTCTCCCAATCCTCTTCTGGATCATCCAAATGCTCTCTAGCAAACCTCAGCTGGGCCCAGACATGTACTGGCTTAAGCAGGGGGACACGTCTGGCACTGCAGGATCTGAGTCCCTGGCGGTGTAGTGTGTTACTGATGGTAGCCTTTGTTACGTTGGTCCCAGCTCTCTGCAGGTCATTCACTAGGTCCCCCGTGTGGTTCTGAGATTTTTGCTCACCGTTCTTGTGATCATTTTAACCCCACGGGGTGAGATCTTGCATGGAGCCCCAGATCGAGGGAGATTATCAGTTGTCTTGTATGTCTTCCATTTTCTAATTATTTCCCCCACAGTTGATTTCTTCACACCAAGCTGCTTGCCTATTGCAGATTCAGTCTTCCCAGTATGTCACAGTACATGTTGGCATTCATGGTTTCCTCAATGAACTGTAGCTCCCCAGTGCCGGCAGCACTCATGCAGCCCCAGACCATGACACTCCCACCACCATGTTCGACTGTAGGCAAGGCACACTTGTCTTTGTATTCCTCACCTGGTTGCTGCGACACTCGCTTGACACTATCTGAACCAAATACGTTTATCTTGGTCTTATCAGACCAGAGGACATGGTTCCAGTAATTCATGTCCTTAGTCTGCTTGTCTTCAGCAAACTGTTTGCGGGCTTTCTTGTGCATCATCTTTAGAAGAGAGTTCCTTCTGGGATGACAGCCATGCAGATCAATTTGATGCAGTGTGTGGCGTATGGTCTGAGCACTGACAGGCTGACCCCCCACCCATTCATCCTCTGCAGCAATGATGGTTGCACTCATACGTCTATTTCCCAAAGACAACCTCTGGATATGATGCTGAGCTTGTGCACTCAACTTATTTGGTCGACCATAGCGAGGCCTGTTCTGAGTGGAACCTGTCCTGTAAAACCGCTGTATAGTCTTGGCTACCGTGCTGCAGCTCAGTTTCAGGGTCTTGGCAATCTTCTTATAGTCTAGGCCATCTTTATGTAGAGCAACAACTCTTTTTTTCAGATTCTCAGAGAGTTCTTTGCCATGAGGTGTCATGTTGAACTTCCGGTGACCAGTATGAGAGAGTAAGATTTAACACACCTGCTCCCCATTAACACCTGAGACCGAACAGTAACACTGACGAGTCACATGACACTGGAGAGGGAAAATGGCTAATTGGGCCCAATTTGGACATTTTCACTTAGGGGTGTACTCACTTTTGTTGCCAGTGGTTTAGATATTAATGGCTGTGTGTTGAGTTATTTTGAGGGGACAGCAACCTTACACTGTTATACAAGCTGTACACTCACTACTTTACATTGTAGTAAAGTGTCATTTCTTCAGTGTTGTCACATGAAAAGATGTAATAAAAAAATTTATAAAAATGGGAGGGGTGTACTCACTGAGATACTGTATGTGCGAAAGGATGACAGTCACCTAGACACAGCCCTCAGCTCTCTACCCCTAACCCTTAGGGATCTCAGAAGTAATACTAAGGAGAGGGACACTCTCAGAGACCAACAGATTAGACTTCTGCCCTGAGCAAGGCTCTTAGATACCAATTTCTTACAAGAGTACACTGCCAGCCACCCCCACCATTCTCAAATATGTTAATATGGAGCCATATGTTTGTTTGCATCTGTAATAAACCACACTTAGTACTTGGCCATATGCACAGTTCCCATATAGACAAAAGATCCTTCTGGCTGGGAGAGTATCCTGCATAGAAACTGCACAGTGAGGCAATTATCACTTATCAGCTCCATACCGGGGGTCTCTGACCACTGGGGGGTTGTTAGGTATTCTTCCCCACAGAGATGTCTCAATGATGAGGGAGGTGTCAATATCAGGTGATGATAAAAAAAAAATCATGAGAAATAAAGGCTGTTATTGGTTTAATATCCTCATGAAAAAGTATTTGTTTTATGTTTAACTGAACATTTAAAAAATGTATTGTGATAAAAATTAACCATTGTGGTTAAGGGCAAAGTCCATCTTTTACAAAAAAAAAAAAAAATGCACATATATTTGCAGGAAAAAAAAATTGCATTTGTAAATTTTTTATTTTTTGTTGCAAATCAGCCTGCAAAGCAATGCAACTACGATTAATGGATCGCGGGTGCAATGCCAGGCTCTCCCGCAGACTCTTCGGCTTTGATCACACATGTTCATTGCAGGAACGCGCGCAAATTCATGCGCTTTTCCACAGTGCTCAAAAACACAAAGCACTTCTGTAGTGGTGGTGCCATTAATTCTGTAAACCCCTTTTTAGAACTTGGACCTATAGTTAAGCCTAGAATAAGGCTTACCTAATACCTACAGGTACTGTAAATATCTCCTAAACGTGCGCCGTTTAGGAGATATTTTCCTTGTAATACGCCGATGTCATCGGCACATGCACTGTGAGGAAATGGCCCTCCGAGCCGTTTCTTCCCAAGCGAGTGCCGTGACTGGCGGCTCTGGCACGCATGTGTGGGAGTGACATCACGTCACACAGTCGGAGTCCAGGGCCCCAGAAGGAAGAGGGGCGAAGATGGATGCGGCCTCCAGCAGGGACATTGCGAGCTTCATTTGCATGTAAGGGCCACATAATGGGCTAGTATGCGATGCATACTAGCCCATTATGCTTATACTTATACTGCAGGGTTTGCAGGGAACAATATGTCAATCCAAAATGTCATATTCCTGATATGTGCCTGCTGTGCCATGTACTTGTATGAAAAATTATCCTGTTCTCTTTGTATTGCTTCCTCTTTGTGTGAAATCCTTGGTGTTCCTGACAGTCCCTCTGCTCTCACCCCCCACAGCTGCACTGCCATTCACTGCAAAGACCAGTGTGTAGGGATGCACCAATACTGGTATTGGTGCCAATACCAAGCATTTGAGTATCAGTACTCGTCCAAATGGTCCTGATACAGAAACCGATACTTTGCGGTGCAATTTGCGTCAATACAAAATGAATGGGCGCAAATCGCACTGCAAAAAACGCATGCGATTTGAACAGGAATGCAGCGCAATTCCTTTCCGAAACGCATGCATTTTCCCCCACTGCTCCTGTGTGTGTAAAAAAAGGGATTAAAGCGCCATCTAGTGTGCAGTTAATTTTTTTTTAGGATTTACAGTACATATCTGGCAACAAATCAGGGCCACTGTAAGTGTTCAGAGGGCTGGAGGACATGTAGTTGCGGTCCGCCCCCAAGCTGACATCACTTCTGCCCTATACCCATGGGGTCCCGGAACGTCTCCTCCAGCCCTGTGAGCACCTCCAGCGGCCCTGATTTGCTACCATCGGTGGACCAGGACAGCTATGTTGATTATTTCGCATGTGGCCAGATATGTACTGTGAGTTCTAACATTTGTTTAAACTGCCCACTAGATGGCGATTTGAACCCTTTCTATACATACACACACTCAAGAGCGGTGGAGGAAACTGCATGCAATTCAGACAGGAATCACACTGCAGTCCTGTTCAAATTGCATGCGATTCTTTGCAGTGCGATTTGCAACAGGACTGCAGTGCAATTTTTTTTAGTATTGACGCAAATCGCACCACAAAGTATCGGTACTCTGTACTACGTGCACCGTTTAGTAGATATTTACTGTACATGCAGCCAGTGACATCACTGGTCACTCGTGCTGTTCCTTCAGAGCCCTATGCCGTGACCGGCGGCTCCTGTGCGCATGCTTGGGAGTGACGTCATCGCGGCTCTGGCCAGTCACAGACCCGGAGTCTGCGAACCCAGAAGCAAGACTGGTGAAGATGGAAGCTGTCTCCAGTGATGACATTGCATTGCTGGAAGGCTTTGTTTTCAGGTAAGTTGCACATAATTTGCTAGTATGCAATGCATACTAGCACATTATACCTTTGCCTTGCAGGTAAGAAAAAAAAACAAAAAGCGTGCAGTGATTTATGAGCGCTTTAAACTGAATGGGTTGTTTTACAAGGTGAGGGGTCACATATACTTTAAATATGGCTGTAACGTAACATGGTGCAAAAGGTGGAGTTGTCCTTTAAAGTAAGTTGTGCATCATAGTGAGTTGAGCCTATAGTCAGATATTTTAGCTCTAGAGCAGGGATCTCAAACTGGCGGCCCTCCAGCTGTTGCGAAACTACAAGTCCCATGAGGCATTGCAAGGCTGACAGTTACAAGCATGACTCCCACAGACAGAGGCATGATGGGACTTCACAACAACTGGAGGGCTGCCGGTTTGAGAACCTTGCTCTAGAGGTGTTCTAATATGTCAGAAAATATCCAAGTTAAGCCCAGGTTCACACTGCTGCAGCTGTACTCACACAATTTCATTCCCGCATGTCAGTCTGACAATTTCAGAGACATCTATGCGGTTTCCTGCACAGATGTCTATTGAAATCGCACCTGAAATCAGCAAAAGTAGTACAGAAACTACTTTTGGGAATCGGTGCGGCGGCGCTAAGTCGGCGTCGCACCGATTCGGATGGTTCCATTGCAGGCAATAGCCGCTGATTTGGCTTGCGATTTGACATGTCAAATCGCATTAATGTGAAGCAGGGCTAAAATATAAAACAGTTCTCTAATACAGCTACTGGCCAAGTAAGCCTTTTATTATACAGTTGCTTTCTAAAATATCTTGCTCTTCGCAAAAATACGCATAACCTTAAAGTAATAAAAATTGTTGACCTTAAAAGAGAAGTATGGGAATGTTTGTTTTTTTTATTCATACTTACCTAGGTGGATGCTGTATCAGTCTGATGCTGCATCTATCCCCCGCCTAAACTAAGACTGAGAACTGAGCGATCAAACACCGCTGATCGCTCGGTTCTCAGAGCTCCCTGAGCAGATAGCTGCTGACTGTCAGTCTCCGTCTCTCTGCTCATTGGAGCGCTGGGCTGTAGAGGGGGCGGGAGTAGCCCTGTTCAGGCACTCAGTGGCTTACTGAGAGGGTAAGCCGGGTGCCAGTCCAGGGTTCTGGGTGGATCCTGTGATCCAAACAAGCTTTGTCTGTAATTCTCCTTTAAAGGGAAATTCCAGCTTCCACAATAAATATTTTTTTCAAATAATCCAAAAGTACAGAAAATTAAATAGGTGATGTATTGTGTGCAGCAGAACAAAATGTTACTTCGGCACTGTCTGAAACAGTATAGTGCATGATAAAAAATGTTATTAGCATAGACCATGATGGTGACAACAGATTTTTCACACGGGTGTGACAAGACCGGGACATGCAGAAAACATTCTATTTTGCACAGAAATAAGCATTGAAAAATCACCAAGTGTGCCAAGAGCATGGCATAATTCCCATACCATCATTATGGATGAATTCAGAACTACCAGCCCATACCAACTTTACAGAACATTCCAGATAAAGAGGGCAATTTATCAAAACTGGAGCAGCTGTGTATGGCAACCAATCAGCTTCTACCTTTCATTTTCAAAGGCTAACAGAACAAGCTGAAGTTAGGAGCTGATTGGTTGCCATACACAATTTGGCTTTCTTTCCTTTATTTTCACCTGTCGATCTGGCCAGTAAGTCTGATGTCTTTCAAAAGAACAAGCTGTCCTGCAGATGTAGCCGTTAGAAGACCGAGACAGACAATTTACAACTGACAGAGGTGTTTTTATTTATTTATGTAAAACCTTTATAAACCTTTATCCCAAAAGGAGAAAAAAAACAGTTTGCTGTAACTGCTTAAAGAGCGTTAGCTGGAGTTCAGCATCAATTTGTTAGTGTATCTAAATCTCCTAGTACATCTAACACTCCCCTCCCCCTAGAATGATAATGCTGCTGTTCAAAGGTACCCCCTGTGCTCCTTCATCCAGAGTGGGGACACTCTAATACAGGAGATGTTTTACTGGTCTGATCACCATGGTAAAAAAGCCTAAAAAAGAAAACCAATGCAGTCACCCCATCTAATGATTGCTAAGCTGCAATATATTCCATTTGTGGTTTTGGGTTTATTCACTTTTATTAAATGTTTATAATTTGGCTGAAACTTATAGAACATGAAAAGTTTAATTCTCACATTACAACCAGAATTTGGAAATAACGACATCAAACTAAATAAATGACTAATCAACAATATAACCTGCTTTAAGTCACCTTAGGAATGGCAGTAGGGAATATTTCTGCTCTGTCTGCTTTTCTCAGCAGAAAAGAACTGATGCATGTACTGTACATACGCAGGTTTATTAAAAATAGATGAATTCTCATTTCCGTAAAGCTGCAACCTCATCTGAAATGGTCTCTGTTATATATACAAGCTGTCCTTAGTCATTTCTTACACCTGCCTAAATGGGTTGAGTACAACTAAGAACACCGTGTACATCGAGACTTCATGATGAAGAGGGGCGATGATGCTGGAACAATCGCAATCTGTACCAACAAACCTCAGACATTTAAATCTGTAATCTATCATACAAAAAGAAGAGTCTCTAAAGGAATAATCAAAGGAATTCTCTAAGGACTAATGCAGAAAACCAAAATCCAAAATTCCAATGTACAAAACCACTCGTCCTTCTTACATCTCTTTTCAATCAATTGGATGGAACAATCAATCGATGTATGACCCAATCTGTAGGACCAAAACCAAAAGATACAGGTTCAGAGTCCAAGTCTAATCATATTGGAAATGAGCATGTTAAAAAAATGAGATAGGGCAGCTGTCTCCAAACTGCAGCCCGCAGGCCGGATGTGGCCCTTTGCTTACCTTTATCCAGTCCCTGGGGGACCATGTCATCCACTGACACCAATGATGAGGCACCATTCCTTCCACTGACACCAATGATGGGGCACCATTCCTTCCACTGACACCAATGATGGGGCACCATTCCTCTCACAGACAACAATGATGGGGCACCATTCCTCCCACAGACAACAATGATGGGGCACCATTCCTTCCACTGACACCAATGATGGGGCACCATTCCTCCCACAGACAACAATGATGGGGCACCATTCCTTCCACTGACAACAATGATGGGGCACCATTTCTCCCACAGACACCAATGATGGGGCACCATTCCTTCCACACACACCAATGGTGGGGTACCATTCCTCCCACATATACCGATGAAAACACCAATGATGGGGCACCATTCCTCCCACAAACAACAATGATGGGGCACCATTCCTCCCACACACACCAATGATGCAGCACCATTCCTCCCACATATACCAGTGATGGGGCACCATTCCTCACACACACACTGATGGGGCACCATTTCTACCTTGAATACCAACAATAGGGCACTATTCCTTCCACTAAAACCAATGATGGACATTGTTTGCTTTCACACCACAGCATTTTCTAACAACTGGCCCTTTGTTCAAAAAGTTTGGAGACCTCTGACCTAGGGGGAGAATAGCATAAAAACAATATTTTTGGCAAACAGAGTACTAGAAAGTATTCAGGTTGTTGGCATGCTATAGAATGTTTTTTTTTGTTATTGCTTATATTGGGGTGACATTCAGATGGCACCACATGGCACGTATAATACCCATGTGTTGTAGTAAAGCACAGTAAATTGTGTGTTTTACCCCTTATTACTGCAATGTACAAGTGTAAATCCAACCTCAATAAGTCATCAGAATGCAGTTTATTTTTCTTATTTCGGTAAGCAGTGCAAAGTGAAAGAACTCTGCATATAGTGCAGTGACCCAAAGCCTCCTATCTGATCCTAATCGATCCTGCTGTACTAAACAGAACTTTAATTGTACAAAGTACAGCAGATCTTAGTATCCAATATTTCAAAGTACAGTACTGAATAGTTTTTTTATTAACAGGCTCTGCCTTTGGCAGGTAAACCAGTGTACACATGATCAATAAAATGTGCTCTGAAAAATACAAGAATGTGGCAACTCAGTATATACTGTACCTGTCATTAAAAAATAAATCCATAGGGTGTCCCCCATATATAGTTTACTGATTGACTGGAACTGTCATGTACACTGGTCATTGAATATATATATATATATATATATATATATATATATATATATATATATATATATTGTTCTTTTGCTAGCTGTTGATACTTTATACTGGCGTGGACTGTGTATTCATTAACATTTTGTTGGTCTGAAGTTCATATCTGAGTTTCCAGCATAGGACTGGGTAGTTACTGTGTGTATTATGAACCAGACAGGCACTGGAGGTTGGAAAGGAAGGTTTGTAGGAAGTGTAGAGGAAGAACACAGCAGTGTAATTATGCTCCTTTGTTGTCCAATGAGAGGGCAGGACACCATGGAGACTCAAACCTGCAACAGGAAACAGGGGTGTCACCTTGCAGGCTTTGCGGTGTTGCACTGGTGATTAAAAAGAGCAGGTAGAAAATTTTCCATTTTTGGCAAGTAAATCCATTCCTGTGTATGTATGCCATGTGCTGTTTGCCTGGACTACTTTTTAAAAAACAGCAAGGTAACAACACATACAATACAAAAAAAGTTAGGTAAGTCACCTTACCTTCCAGCAAGTCCCTTGCCAGACCAGGTTCAGCCCCTGTAGACCGAACAAAGTCTGACAGGACTGAGTCCATATCCAGAGTCATGTGATCATGTAGTGACGCTGCTCGCCCAGCAGCAGCAGCAGGAACAGAATGATGCTAGTAAAATGATTCCATCTGAAATACAGAACAAAGCAGACATGTCAGTCTCTATAGCAATAAAATAATAAGGTGTCACTGAATCAAATTGTTATCAGATTTTCTTCTGATTTTGTCTTACAAAAAGCAGAAGAAACATGCATGACCATTAAATCCTGTGGAGCTCTCTCTCTACACTGTTCAGCTGCAAGTCAGTTGCATTTTTAAAAGTCCTGCATTGCATGCTACATTTTTGGTGTGGTAAAAAAAAAAAAAAAAAAGCACCAAAAATGCACCTCTCTAGTGAGATGAATGGAAAAAATGGTTGCGTTTTTGGGCGGGTTTGGAGTTATCTGTCTTTTTCACAGGTGCAAAGCACACTAGAAATGCGGCAAAAACACATATACATTTTTACCATGTTTTTGCAACGGAGCAGTGTGAAAGCAGCCTAAATGGCAGTGCATTGTGGACCATACAATTTTTTCCATAATGATGTGAACATTCACAATACCAAAACATCTTTTGCAATAATCAGATATCTCAGCGTCTGCCTTCTGATTCTAAAAGAAAACAAGAACAGAAGGAACACCAGCTTTGCGCATCACCTTTGCAACAGTTGAGCTTATTAAAAAGTAAAATTGCATACTCACAAACGAGTGATAAAATCAGGCAGATAATAAAAAGTCCATAATTTGCATCATCCAGCAAGATCTGCTGGCCAGTAAATTTAGGTGGGATGTAAAGTCCAAAGTAAGCTAACGCGTTTTGAGGGGTGTCCCCTCTTCTTCAGAGCTAGGTTTGGAATGCAGGTAGACGGTTTATATATGATGGCTGGGATAAAGCCTTCCCTCATGTGCGAGGGTCAATGCAGTGGATTTTATATATATATATATATATATATATATATATATATATATATATATATATATATATATATATATATATATATATATATATATATATATATATATATATATATATAAACAAATACTTCATTCCCCATTAGGGACATATGTCACCAGACATCATATACATACAACAAAACGGGTCCAAAAAGATCCGTAAACCCACTCTTCAAGTACCACCACTGCACCAAAAGTAAATTAAATGTGCAACAGCTGCTACTTTAAATGAAATAAATCTAAATAAGCATTTACAGTGTAAACTAAAGTAAATAGTAGTGCTAAAAAGTCTAAATAAATAAACCCAGTGACAGGTGATAGTGATCAACACTAATACATAAATAAACAACTAATAACAAAGTTTGTGCAAAAATATTCCATAAATGAGACTGGATTGTCTCAAACAAGGAAAGCTGAATATATCCTGATGTGAGATCTTCAAAACTTTCACCACACCACGTGCACTCAGTGTTTCCACTCCCCTTTGGTTAAAAACTCACCAAATGACGACGCCTTGCACTCTCATGCTTGGCAAAACAGCATCAACCCTTACAGGGTTAGATATCCACCGATATCCAGACGTGACACTCGATATCATGGACTCTCCATATATAATGAAGCAAAGTGCTCCAATAGTGCAGTATTGTTGTAAAAAGTTTATTCTATTAAAACAGCTTCAAACATTGCACTCATATAATCTCAAATCAATGAAGCCTAGAGACATTCACTTGCAGCAGCAAGTAGAGGTGCACCGAAATTTCGGCAGACGAAAATTATCGGCCAAAAACTGTTTTTCGTTTGGGCGATAGCAAAAAACAGCCAATACCGAAAGGGAGTGGGGTCCGCCCCGGGTGCCGCCCATTGCGGGAGTGTCACCCTGGTGCGCCCCAGTCCTCCACTCCCTCCTCCTCCCCTCCTTAGTCGCCGCGATCTCCGCCTGTCACGGAGCTGAATTGTCCGGGCCATAGTGACAATGTCCCGCCTCCTGTGATAGCACTGATCCAATAGCACGGGACATTGAATTAGTGTGACGTGAAAATATTATATATATATATATATATATATATATATATATATATATATATATATATATATATAATATCTCACAAAATTGAGTACACCCCTCACATTTTTGTAAATTTTTTATTATATCTTTTCATGTGACAACACTGAAGAAATAATGACACTTTGCTACAATGTAAAGTAGTGAGTGTACAGCTTGTATAAGAGTGTAAATTTGCTGTCCCCCCAAAATAACTCAACATACAGCCATTAATGTCTAAACAGCTGGCAACAAAAGTGAGTACACCCCTAAGTGAAAATGTCCAAATTGGGCCCAATTAGCCATTTTCCCTCCCCGGTGTAATGTGACTCATTAGTGTTACAAGGTCTCAGGTGTGAATGGGGAGCAGGTGTGTTAAATTTAGTGTTATCGCTCTCGCTCTCTCATACTGGTCTCTGGAAGTTCAACATGGCACCTCATGGCACAGAACTCTCTGAGGATCTGAAAAAAAGAACTGTTGCTTTACATAAAGATGGCCTAGGCTATAAGAAGATTGCCAAGATCCTGAAACTGAGCTGCAGCACGGTGGCCAAGACCATACAGCGGTTTAACAGGACAGGTTCCAATCAGAACAGGCCTCGCCATGGTCACCCAAAGAAGTTGAGTGGTCAGCATCATATCCAGAGGTTGTCTTTGAGAAATCGATGTATGAGTGCTGCCAGCATTGCTGCAGAGGTTGAAGGGGTGTGGGGTCAGCATGTCAGTGCTCAGACCATACGCTGCACACTACATCAAATTAGTCTGCATGGCTGTCGTCCCAGAAGGAAGCCTCTTCTAAAGATGATGCACAAGAAAGCCTGCAAACAGTTTGCTGAAGACAAGCCGACTAAGGAGATGGATTACTGGAACCATGTCCTGTGGTCTGATGAAACCAAGATAAACTTATTTGGTTCAGATGGTGTCAAGCGTGTGTCGCGGAAACCAGGTGAGGAGTACAAAGACAAGTGTGTCTTGCCTACAGTCAAGCATGGTGGTGGGAGTGTCATGGCCTGGGCTGCATAAGTGCTGCTGGCACTGGGGAGCTACAGTTCATTGAGGGAAACTTGAATGCCAACATGTACTGTGACATACTGAAGCAGAGCATGATCCCATCTCTTCGGAGACTGGGCCGCAGGGTAGTATTCCAACATGATAATGACCCCAAACACACCTCCAAGACGACCACTGCCTTCCTAAAGAAGATGAGGGTAAAGGTGATGGACTGCCCAAGCATGTCTCCAGACCTAAACCCTATTAAGCATCTGTGGGACATCCTCAAACGAAAGGTGGAGGAGCACAAGGTCTCTAACATCCACCAGCTCTGTGATTTCATCATGGAGGATAGGAAGTGGACTTCAGTGGCAGCTTGTGAAGCTCTGGTGAACTCCATGCCCAAGAGGGTTAAGGCAGAGCTGGAAAATTGTGGCCACACAAAATATTGACACTTTGGGCCCAATTTGGATATTTTCACTTAGGAGTGCACTCACTTTTGCTGCCAGTGGTTCAGACATTAATGGCTGTGTGTTGAGTTATTTTGAGGGACAGCAAATTTACACTGTTATACAAACTACACACTCACTACTTTACATTGTAGCAAAGTGTCATTTCTTCGGTGTTGTCACATGAAAAGATATAATAATATTTACAAAATCCTCACCGTTGGATCTTGCAGGTAGCCATGCACCGCACGATAGTCCTAGGCTTTTGCCTTGGATTCCTGAAGATGTTTTTTCCTTCAGGCCTCAAAAAAAAAAATTCTTATCATTTTTTCTATTTTTTGGGGTTTTTTTTTTTACCTTTTCTTTTCATGTGTTTTTTTTTACCTTCTTCTGTTTTTTAGTTATGCTTTTATGCACCATTTCAACATGCTTGCCTTACTGTATTTCACGTTTTTTGCACCATGGATCAGTGTTTGTCTGACTATAATTTGTACTACATTAGCTACATGCCTCTATGATATAGCATGGCTCTTAAAGTCTTTTCTTGCAATGTGAAGGGCTTGAATTCTATTAAAAAAAGATGGAGAGTCTTGAAGGAATTCAAGTCTTCCAGAGTGGATGTGATCATGGTTCAGGAGACTCATTTCCGACCTGGGGGTTCTTTCAAGTTTGCCTCCAAGCATTTCCCTACTGCCTTTGTGGCGTTCGACCCCTCTGGGAAAGCTGGAGTTGCGATTTTAATTAAACGTTCCAGCCCAACACGTGTTCTTTCTTCCTATCTAGACCCCCACGGTCAGTTTGTTCTCCTGAGTTGTACTCACCTGAATACATCATTTACTTTGGCTAATATTTATGCCCCTAATGCGGGACAGATGGTTTTCTCACAAGGGTTTTTGAGAAGCTACAATATTTCTCACAACCTTTCATGGTCATAGGAGGACATTTTAATGTGTGCATGTCCACCACCAAGGATAGGTTTGCCCTGTTCAAAAACACTCCACCGATCCAAGCTCAAAAACTATCCACTTCCTTTCGTAAATTGATTAGATCTAATAATTTTTATGATATGTGAAGAGTGAAACACCCTACCCACAAACAATACACGTTTTACTTTCCTCCTCATAAACTATATTCTAGACTGGATCATTTCTTTGTAACCACACCTCTGTTACCTTATGTAGTCTCATTAGAAATAAATCCTTTCACTTGGTCGGATCATGCACCTATTAATCTGGGTATTGCTCTAGCTGCTCCAAAGCCCAAAACATGTCATTGGCGTCTCAATGAATCCCTGCTACGAACCCCGAAATCTAAACTCAACTGCAACAAAAATTATCTGAATTTTTTCAATTTAAATGAAGGTTCAGTGTTGGAGATTTCCACCTTGTGGGAAGCCCATAAGGCCTTTTTCAGAGGTGAGTGCATATCTGAGGGCTCTCGCTTAAAACGAGAGTCCACCAAGCTGAAAGCTGAGCTCCTTACTCAGCTATGGTCTGCGGAGATGCGCCTACTTCACTTCCCCACAGTGGACCACTTACGGGCTGTTTCGGTTCGTAACCGTATTAAATCATTCGACATGGGCAAGATATCTAAATCGTTATTGTAGTCTAGACAAAAATTTTACGAGTATGCCAACAAATCACATAGGATGCTGGTTAATAGACTTAAACCACGTCCATTCTTATCTATAACTGATCATTTAATACAGCCAGATGGCAGCCCCACCTATTGCCCCGTGGTATGTCTAAGGTGTTTGGTGACTTCTAAAAGGGACTCTATAACTGTTTGAGCTCCGAATCTCATTCCAATTTTACACAGGCAAAGTTTGACGACTTTTTGGCTTCTCTACAACTACCTGAGATATCCCCTGAACAACGATCTACAATTAACTCGCCTATCACTGCCAAGGAAGTGGCAGAAGTGATTAAATGTTTACCGTCCCATAAATCCCCAGGTCCTGATGGGCTCCCTTATATCTACTGCAAAATTTTTCTCCCAACATTGTCTGTATCTATTGACCCTATTCTCTTCCTTACGGAAAGGTACCCTCCCTCACTCACAATTTTTGCACGCATTTATAACTGTTATTCCAAAATCGGGTAAGAACCCTTTACTACCAGATAACTATCGACTGATCGCATTATTAAATTCAGATTATAAAATATTTACAAAAATTCTAGCCAACAGACTTTCACTATTGTTGCCATCATTAATACATAGATCGCATTATTAAATTCAGATTATAAAATATTTACAAAAATTCTAGCCAACAGACTTTCACTATTGTTGCCATCATTAATACATAGAGATCAGGTAGGCTTTGTTCCAACAAGACATGCAGGGGATAACACAAGACGTATGATAGACTTGATAGATCTCCTAAGACGAAACGCCCTGCCATTGTTTTAAGCTTGGATGCACAAAAAGCCTTTGATCGTTTAAGCTGGCCATTTATGTTTGCAGTCCTTTCCAGATATGGGTTCTCGGGTCCTTTCATTCCCAAGGGTGGCTGTCTTCTCATCTGTCGCAGACGTTCCCCCTGAGTAACGGCACCAGACAGGGTTGCCCTTGCTTTTTATTCTAAGTTTGGAACCCCTTGCTTTGGCCATCAGGTCCCATCCGGACATTTGTGGGGATTGTCTAGCAGCCTCTAGACAATGTTGGAGATGTAATGAAGCTACTGGCACCCACTTTTACATCTTTTGAGAGTGTCCCTCTATTAGCCCTTTCTGGGTTCAAATCGCTCACTGACATTGGATGAGAGCTATATGTAATAAGATAGAAATAAAAAATATGCAGACTAATGAGAACATAAAATAAATTTATAATAGTGAATGAATTAATGATTTGTATTGCGCTACCATGCGAACTGAATCGCCTCAAGGTGCTTGATTCGTCTTTAGTTGGCCTGTTTCTAGAAAAGGTGGGTCTTGATTTTGTTTTTCTGAAGACCCGATGGTTTTCTTCCATGCGGATGTTAATGGAAGAGTGTTCCATAGTCGTGGTCCTTGGACTGCGAATCTTCGTTCTCCCTTTTGATTTGAAGCGGGACTTGGATATGAGGAGGACGTTTTGGTTAGTTGATCGAAGACTGCGTTTAGGTGTGTAGTGTTTTAATTTCTCGCATAGGTATTGAGGAGCGTTTCCTTGTGTGCATTTGTGGGTGAGGCAGAGGGTCTTGAATGTGATCCAATCCTTTACGGTTAGCCAATGTAGGGTCCTCAGGGAAGAGAAGATGGATTCCCAGGGGTTTTTTTTCCCGTTACCAGTCTTGCTGCCGTGTTTTGGATGACTTGTAAGCATGCAATTTGGTATTTAGGTAGTCCTATGTAGAGGGAGTTTGCGTAGTCGAGTCGGGAATTGATGATTGTTCCAACTACTGCTGCTTTGTCCTCTTCTGGAATGAAGGGGATGAGTCTACGTAGCAGGCGGAGAAGATAGTGAGATCCGCTGACCACTGATCATATTTGTGCATCCATTGACATCTCTGAGTCAAAGATGACTCCCAGACTTTTGGCTTTGGTGCTTGGGGAGATGGTCTGTCCAAGGATGGTGGGTGGTGTCCATGGGGTCTTAGTTTTTGTATTTCGGTTTGCGTTGTGGAAAGGAGAAGCTCTGTTTTGAATCCGTTGAGTTTGAGGGAGCTAGTGGTCATCCAGTCATCTATCAATGTGAGGTAATAGTGAATCAAGTCCATGTAGTCCATCAATAGGTGAAACCACAGGATGACAAGGCCAATGGGAAAAAACGGCAGGTGGTGACTGGACAGAAATCACACAAGATGGCAGCTCATTAGGGTGAGGTATGGTATTCCCTCGAACAGAAATAAAAGAAAAAAACAGGGCGCCTTCTTCAGCCTGATAAAGGAGACGGGGCCTCCGAAACACGTTGCGGCCCGCCCCCTCCCCAGCTTGTGTGCCCTATCTTGTTGCAGCTCATTCTTACGCGTGAGAAACTGTGACAACGTCGCCGCTCTCCTGCCTGCACTCTCATGCAGTGGGTCTGGGTTTGTGTGCGGCTGTCTCGCCATCTGGCCGTTTACCTCAGGTTACTCTGCGGTGGGAGTCTTGGAGTTTGCTTATGCCGTTAGCCCCAGTTGTCATCTCCAGCGGGTCCAGGCATTCCTAGCAGCCCTCCAGTCTACCATCTTGGATTGCCATGCATTATACCACAGCACCTCTACATGTAGTTTGCAGCTTTTTAGATGTAAGTGGATATTGGAATAAAGTGTTGTTGTTTTTATTCACACTGACCTGGCGCCCTGTTTTCTCCTTTTATTTAGCACCATACACATTAGTTATGTGTAATGTTGTGTATCCTATTACCTGCAGGCATCTGCATCTACTCAAAATCCCCTATGCTGTGTCCCCTTCACAGCCTCCACATGTTGCCCTGAGCATATGTCTTCTGGCGCTGTGAAGGTTACCAGCAGCGGCTCATAATCAGGAGGGTTGCGCTTGCTGCCTGCCCCCCCCCCCCTGCATCTTCCTATATTCATAGAAATCGGCTTACTACACTCCCATGGTGCATCAAACTCTGTGAATGGGGGGGGGGGGGTGGAGATGCTGTCATTCAACTCCTCCATTCACAGAACTCAATGCATCATGGGAGTGTAGTAAACCGAGTTCTATGAATGGCAGAAGATGAAGGAAGGCGAATAGCGAGAATTTCCTGATTAGGAGCTGCTACTCTTACTCGTAACAGTTCCAGAACACAGAATCCAATGGCTGGGAGGGGACACAATGATTGACTTCAATGGGTGGGACTCCTCTCGCTACACAATACACAATAGCTGGTACAGAGGTTAACGCGTTTCACACAGTTACATTGTGCTTGATCCAGCTCTAACATGAAAAGCAAAAAGAATATATATGAATAATGACACATAAGGACACAAAAACAAAATTTGTCATGACCTTAGGGAGATGTGCAGCACATATCTCAATCAGTCCAGAGTCAGGAGATGGAAGATTTGGGGGGGGGGGGGGTGCCTATATATTCTTTTTGCTTTTCATGTAAGGGCTGGATCTTTGTGGTGGTCTCACACTATCCCCTGAGGAAGCTATCATTGGCGAAACATGTTGGGATTCAACTTTCATCTGTGACCACCTTTTCCCTTTCTTTCCTATATTATGTCTATGTTCTATCCTTGACTTTACCTATTTTGATATCTTCATTTATTTTTTGTATTAATAAAAGAAAATATATTTTTTACCTTACTTGTTATGAACCATTTGTCAGTAGCACCGTTATAATCCCATTCCTCTATATTTACAATTTCATTAAGCGGGATGAGGTGCAGGATATTATAGAGTCACTCAGATTATATTCTATAATGTATACCTAATATGTAAGGTGCTGTATCCCAAAAACATTATTTTTTTTAACCAAGTCTCAGCTTTACACATATTTAAAAGCACAACATTTCTAGGTTCCATGGGAACTACCAGTTCAATCTCTATGTATATCAATAACTAAAGCCAAGGCTGGAGCAAAGCGAAAAAGACTAAACACAAAAAAACATGCCATACAAATAAAATAAGCAAGTACAATCCAAACAGAGTAGTTTATCAATGGAAAAGCAAATCAAGGCTGACTGCCAAGAAGCTGCTAAGTGTGTCTTTGAAAAAAACAAAAAAAAAAAGAGGACATTTTAACATGAAATGATCTGAAAGGAGTCTTGGGAAGTCTGGTTCCCTTTGCTGAATAGGCGATCTCTATTAGAAGGGAAAATACACAGTGTGCCAATGGTTAGTGCTTACCGTGGGCTGCCTGTACCATGCTGCTTCTGCTCAGAAGAGCAACAAATGCTGCTCTGTGTGACAATGACTCATTGGCGACTAACAGAAAAGCTAAAGGGAGCTCAGATATAGAGGCTCATATGCAAATACACACTTGTTTTTCAGCATTACTCGGAAATTGTGATTCTCGACAGTTCGACTTAATGTATTAGCAGTCAAGCTTCATTGTATCTGAAGGGGGTTTAATTACTGAGAAAGTGTTGTCCATACTTGCGGTGAATGCAGTGCTTACAGGAAGGGGTGGACACAAAGGATTTGCAATTATTTTCGTAATTTGACATTCGGTGTTAGAATTGTCGAACAAGTTCCGTCTCAATGTGTTCTAATTGGGAGAACGGTTTTATTTAGATGTATTCGTTACAGGCCTCGTAGTAGAGACAGGGTGAATGGCTGTCTGCATACAGATCTTTGCTATCAATGAAAAACACAATATCAAATGCTGGATAGACCTTGGAAGCAGCATGATCTATTGTTGTATCCAGCATTCAGGTGAGAACATCAACAATTCATATCTGAAAAGCTGTTCAAGCTACATTCACTGAATTCAGCAAGTAGGTACAACAGTCAAGGGCACCGGAGGGTAAATACCAGCCAAACCAGAGGCAGGAACTTTATATGACTATGATCCCCCCCAACAGTTGTACACCATTTAAAGAATAAAAAACCTAACGAAATATATTCCTACACAATAAATTGCATGAATCCTGCAAATGAACGAAAAGAAGAAGCCATAGCTTCTGCTGTACCTATTGATAGAAAGAATGAAGCATTGAAATGCTATAATATGATTCAGGGCCACTTTAGGCCACTTCCAGTCTGAGCCCATTCTGACATCCCTCTCTTACATGCAGAAAACTACTTAGAACCCCCAAACATTATATACAGTGGGGACGGAAAGTATTTCACTCTTTGTTATATTGCAGCCATTTGCTAAAATCATTTAAGTTCATTTTTTTCCTCATTAATGTACACACAGCACCCCATATTGACAGAAAAACACAGAATTGTTGAAATTTTTGCAGATTTATTAAAAAAGAAAAACTGAAATATCACATGGTCCTAAGTATTCAGACCCTTTGCTCATTATTTAGTAGAAGCACCCTTTTGGTCTAATACAGCCATGAGTCTTTTTTGGGAAAAATGCAACAAGTTTTTCACACCTGGATTTGGGGATCCTCTGCCATTCCTCCTTGCAGATCCTCTCCAGGTCTGTCAGGTTGGATGGTAAACGTTGGTGGACAGCCATTTTTAGGTCTCTCCAGAGATGATCAATTGGGTTTAAGTCAGGGCTCTGGCTGGGCCATTCAAGAACAGTCACGGAGTTGTTGTGAAGCCACTCCTTTGTTATTTTAGCTGTGTGCTTAGGGTCACTGTCTTGTTAGAAGGTAAACCTTCGGCCTAGTCTGAGGTCCTGAGCACTCTGGAGAAGGTTTTTGTCCAGGATATCCCCATATTTGGCCATATTCATCTTTCCCTTGATTGCAACCAGTCGTCCTGTCCCTGCAGGTGAAAAACACCCCCACCGCATGATGCTGCCACCACCATGCTTCACTCTTGGGACTGTATTGGACAGGTGATGAGCAGTACCTGGTTTTCTCCACACATACCACGTAGAATTAAAGCCAAAAAGTTCTATCTTGGTCTCATCAGACCAGAGAATATTATTTCTCACCATCTTGGAGTCCTTCAGGTGTTTTTTAGCAAACTCCATGCGGGCTTTCATGTGTCTTGCACTGAGGAGAGGCTTCCGTCAGGCCATCCTGCCATAAAGCCCCCACTGGTGGAGGGCTGCAGTGATGGTTGACTTTCTACAACTTTCTTCCATCTCCCGACTGCATCTCTGGAGCTCAGCCACAGTGATCTTTGGGTTCTTCTTTACCTCTCTCACCAAGGCTCTTCTCCCCTGATAGCTCAGTTTGGCCGGATGGCCAGCTCTAGGAAGGGTTCTGGTCATCCCAAATGTCTTCCATTTAAGGATTATGGAGGCCACTGTGCTCTTAGGAACCTTAAGTGCAGCAGAAATTTTTTTGTAACCTTGTCCAGATCTGTGCCTTGCCACAATTCTATCTCTGAGCTCTTCAGGCAGTTCCTTTGACCTCATGATTCTCATTTGCTCTGACATGCACTGAGCTGTAAGGTCTTATATAGACAGGTGTGTGGCTTTCCTAATCAAGTCCAATCAGTATAATCAAACACAGCCGGACTCAAATGAAGGTGTAGAACCATCTCAAGGATGATCAGAAGAAATGGACAGCACCTGAGTTAAATATATGAGTGTCACAGCAAAGGGTCTGAATACTTAGGACCATGTGATATTTCAAGTTTTTCTTTTTTAAGAGAATATGGGTTGCTGTGTGTACATTAATGAGGAAAAAAATGAACTTAAATGATTTTAGCAAATGGCTGCAATATAACAAAGAGTGAAAAATTTAAGGGGGTCTTTCCGTCCCCACTGTATATATTTAAAGCAGAGGCCCTAGAGAATAAAATAGCAGGTGTTGCATATTTTTATGTCAAACGATATACGTGTGTCGTTTTTCAAATGTAAATTTTTTGGAAAAAATACACTTTAATGAATTTTAATGTATAATAACACAAAATAATACCCAGTTTTGGGGTAAAATATAAAAGATGATGTTACGCTGAGTAAATAGATACCTAACATGTCACACTTTAAACTTGCGTATGTCTGTGGAAAGGCACCAGACTACAGTACTTAAAAATCTCCATAGGTAACAGTTTAAAAGCCTTTACAAGTGACCAGTGTGGAGTTACACAGGAGGTCTGGTGCTAGAATTTTTGCTCCCACTTTTACTCCCACATTTGTTGCAATACCTCATGTGTGTGGTGCGATCGCTGTTTACATATACCAATGTGTACATTCGCATTTGTGCATGAGCACGGGGGAATGGGGATGCTTAACCGCTTGCCGACGGGCTCACGTCGATATACGTCGGCAGAAGGGTACGTACAGGCATACTAACGTACCTGTGCGTTGCCCTTTAGGAAGCGGCTTGCGGGTGCGTGCCCCCCTGCGACCTCCGTGAGTGTGATCGCGGGTCCCGCGGACTCGATGTCCGCGGGGATACCCGCCATTGTCTCACGGAGAGGAAGAATGGGGAAATGCTGATGTAAACAAGCATTTCCCCATTCTGCCTAGTGACACTGATCACAGCTCCCTGTAATCGGGAACGGTGATCAGTGTCCTGTCACACATAGCCCATCCCCCCCCACAGTTAGAATCACTCCCTAGGACACACTTAACCCCTACAGCGCCCCCTAGCGGTTAACCCCTTCACTGCCAGGCACATTTACACAGTAATCAATGCATTTTTAATCGCACTGATCGTTGTATAAATGTGAATGGTCCCAAAATAGCGTCAAAAGTGTCCGATGTGTCCGCCATAATGTCACAGTCACAATAAAAATCGCTGATCGCCGCCATTAACAGTTAAAAAAAAAAATATTAATAAAAATGCCTCATTCATCCGTGCAGCTGCAGCAATGACTGAGATATCACTCAAATCCAGAGGCAAACTTTTATGTCACTGGAAGTGAAGTGCTTATACCGTGTTTCCCCTGAAAATAAGACCTACCCTGAAAATAAGACCTAGCGTTATTTTCCAGGAGAGCTGCAATATAAGACCTACCCTGAAAATAAGACCTAGCGTTATTTTCCAGGAGAGCTGCAATATAAGCCCTACCCCGAAAATAAGCCCTAGTTTAAAATGCTTGTAAAATCAAATAATTCACTCTATTTCAGTAGTATATAATGTACAATGTGTGTGTTTCTGTAATATAATTGTGCCAAATACCTTCAGTACGGCCCCCCCTCTGCAGTGCTCAGAGCGGGGAAGAGAGCTCCGGCGGGTCACGGAAGTACCGAAGGTATTTGGCACATTTATATTACAAAAACACACACATAATTGCCATTGCAATATATATATATATTATGGTCACTAAAGTATATTAAAAATATCACTCATCTATACTTATACCATCATTAGTATATATATATATATATTTATATATATATATATATATATATATATATATATATATATATACACACATATATATATATATATATATATATATATATATATATATATATAAACTTCTAATATAAAAATCACTTATTAGACATTTTTAATTGACAGACCATTATTATATATTCTGCAGCTGCTGTAACCTCTGCCAATCTTTTGCGGCTTTCCTGCCCTGACTGTTTGCATTGACCATACCGAGGTACACCATACCAAATTATTTGTGGTAATATTCATATGAACTAATGTATATATTAATATATTCATAACAAAACAGTGTTGTGCTTCCTAAATAACTACCAATAAATCCTTAAAGAGAGTAGATAATTAACTTGCAATAAAGCAAGATACTGAGTGCACAATCAAATATTCATGTTCCCTGACTGGGAATAGTGAACAATACACAGTAATGAAATATACGTGTTCCCTATATGGGAATAATGAACAATACACAATAAAGATAAAGTCCACACACTCAAAAAATATATAATTGAACAAAAATAAGAGTCCAAATGCACAAAAATAATCCTCAGAGTCTTCTGCACCAAAAACGCACAACACACCACCAGTGTATAAACATTGAAAATGCAAGTGCTCTCCTCCACCTCAATATCCTAGCCGCTCACCTCACGTTCCGACCCCTGTTTCACCAGAAGGTCAGAAAAAGCAGGTTCCCTCTCAGGGATAGAAACGAATCAGCTGGTCATGGAGCTCCTATTCCATCCGTGCTGCCTCCGGCTGATTAGATGGATACCAGCCAGTACAGATTCCCTCAATGGGGCCCGGTGCACATAGGAACAAAAAAGGCAAAATCTAGTGCTCTCTGTATACCAAAACGGTTTATCTCCTCATAAGAACATTAAAACGTTACTCACAAACACAGCACTTGAGCAGTGCGGGCTCAGGATCCATAGAAACGACAAGATGCTTGTGGGATGACATTGCCACTGCGTTCGCTTCTGCACGCTCGTCGGGACGGGGCGCATTTTAAAAAATATTGGGTTTTTTTTTCTTATCTATTTTACCTTTTATTTTTTATTTTTACACAGTTTTTTTTTTTTTTTTTTAATGGCACTTTTATTCTTATTACAAGGAATGTAAACATCCCTTGTAAAAGAAAAAAGCATGACAGGACCTCCTAAATGTGAGATCTGGGGTCAAAAAGACACTTAAATGCAAAAAAATAAATAAATAAAAAATTATCATTTAAAAAAATGTCCCTTTAAGAGCCATGGACGGAAGTGACTTTTTCGACGTCGCTTCCGCCCAGCAATTGTATGGAGACGGGTGGGGGCCATCTTCCCCTCACTCCTCTCCATACCTGACAGGAGAAAGGACGAGATCGCCTCCGCCGCTGCCGACGGCTCCGGTAAGCAGCAGAGGGCGCCATATTGCGGCGGGAGGGGGGGGCCCTCTCCCGCCACCGATAGAAGTAATTTCGTGGCGAATCTGCCGCAGAGACCACTTTTATCTTGTCGCGGACTGCCCGTTGAAGAAGAGGATACCGGGATTATGGCAGCTAGCTGCTGCCATAACAAAGATATCCTCCTTCAAACAGCTGACGTAAAACTGCGGCGGGCGGTCCATAAGTGGTTAAAGTCCACCTAGGGGAAACCCCTCTCTCTTTCGAAACACACACGTTGTACATTATATACTACTGTAATAGAGTGGATTATAGGATTTTACGACCATTTTAACTCGGTTCTCACTGGGGATTCCTGACAGGCAGGGATTGAGAAGGGGAGAGAAGACATCACATTACATGGAAAGACCTACCCCGAAAATAAGCCCCACTGTGTCTTTTGTTGCCAAAATGAATATAAGGCCGCGTACAAATGGGCGGACTTTTCGACCGGACTGGTCCGGCGGACTTTCGAAGGACTTTTGACGGACTTCCGACTGACTTTTTAACAAACGGACTTGCCTACACACGATCACACCAAAGTCCGACGGATTTGTACGTGATGACGTACACCGGACTAAAATAAGGAAGTTGATAGCCAGTAGCCAATAGCTGCCCTAGTGTCGGTTTTTGTCCGTCGGACTAGCATACAGACGAGCGGATTTCTGGGTCCGGCGGAGTTACGACAAAAAGATTTGAAGCATGTTCCAAATCTAAAGTCCGTCAGATTTTCAACTGGAAAAGTCCGCTGAAGGTCCGATAAAGCCCACACACGATCGGATTGTCCGCCGGACTCGTTCCGTCGGACCAGTCTGGTCGAAAAGTCCGCTCGTGTGTACGCTGCATAAGACCCGGGCTTAATTTCGGGGAAACACGGTACATAGTTACATACATAGTTACACCCAGCTTGGACCAATGTAGTTATGCATATATAGTCTGGGGATCTCCACTTGCTTCCAGATCCAGGCTGGGCTGCTGCCCTGCTGCATGATGAACACAAATTGTTCTCTGATTGAATAAGGTGGATATTGTGAGGTTACAGCCCCGCTTCTCCACCTCGTCCCGCTTCTCCACCTCCACCTCAGAGAATGCGTTGCATTCATTCAGCAAATGCAAATCATTTAATGAATGGCGTCCATGCAAAGAGTCTGACCTCCTGTGTTTAGAATGCAGCAGGGCAGCCACTCAGCGCAGGACATGGAAGCAATGAAGATCACTGGAGTAGTGGTGTTGACTATACATAGTTACATTGGTCAAAGCTGGACCAATGCAACATATGAATAAAATATCCATACCTGTAATTCATCTTTTAAAGCTGAACTCCAGGAAAGTTGAAAATTAACTTCATGTTTAGGTCTAGGGGGCATGGAAAAGTAGACTTACTTACCCAATCCTCCGCTCCCCTGCACGGCTAGACTTTTCCCCACAGCCTCTTCACCCCCATGCCTTGTTTAAGGTCCTGATGTCATCAAGATTGATGCATGATCCATAGTCCTGCACTGAACATGAGGACGTTGAGGGACAGTCCACCGCCGGACCATAGGAAAGTGCTGTCTGCTGGGGGAGCAGATGATCGAGAAGCAGACAGTTCCTGCTTGGTCTGAGTACCCGTGGACAGCAACAGGAACCTATAGGCCTGCCTGGAGAGATACTAATTTGGGAACATAAACCTCTTTTGAGATAACCTCTGGAAGGGTCTGAATATGTGCCTGCAAATAATGGGATCATCTCTTCCCTAGTTAGCATCCACCTGATTTTGCACCCACTGCAGTCTTGTCTACACACGCTGGACTGTCAGAGAGATGATGCATAGAACGATGTAATAAAAGGCTGCAGAAGCACCATGGAAAGCCTGAAGCATCAGAATGCAGAGGATTTCTGAGACTCAAATTGACAAAAAATAGAATGGATTTACTGACTTTAGTACACTTGCTATATTGCTTTTAATGTCTGAACATTAAAGAGATTCACAGAATCTAATATGAGCACAGATAATTTAGCTTTTCAGTTACCCCACATAACCTCAACATCCACAAATTGTACTTGAATACTTCCCCCTCCTTCTCCATAATAATCTATGATGAAGGCTGACCTTTTCTGCGCTAAAAGATACCCCCTTCAAAATCTACAGTTTTCTATATGTTTTGGGTCCTTTATGAACAAAATGCTTTCAGGTACTTGCAATGCGTAATCTGGAGGGTGCACCTTCAACCACTTAAGGAGCAGAAGATTTCCCCGCTTAAAGACCAGGCCATTTTTTTGCGATACGGCACTGCGTCAATTTAACTGACATCTGCGCAGTCGTGCGGCGCTGTACTCAAATAAAATTGTCCTTTTTTCCCCACAAATAGAGCTTTCTTTTGGTGGTACTTGATCACCTCTGCATTTTTTTTTTTTTGCGCTATAAACAGTTTTTCAATTTTGAAAAAAGAAAACCCAATATTTTTAACTTTTTGCTATAATAAATACCCCCCCCCCCCCCAAAAAAAAATGTAAAAAAAAACTAATTTCTTCATCAGTTTAGGCCAATATTTATTCTTCTACATATTTTTGGTATAAAAAAAAAAATCGCAATAAGCGTATATTGATTGGTTTGCACAAAAGTTATCGCATCTTTAAGATAGGGGATAGATTTATGGCATGTTTATTATTTATTTATTTATTACTAGTAATGGCGGCGATCAGTGATTTTTTAGCGGGACTGTGACATTGTGGCGAACAGATCGGACACCTAACTGACGTTTTTGACACTTTTTTTGGGAACCAGTGACATTATTACAGTGATCAGTGCTAAAAATATGGACGGTTATTGTACTAATGACACTGGCAGGGAAGGGGTTAACATCAGGGGCGATCAAGGGAATAAATGTGTTCCCTCAATGTGTTTACTAACTGTATAGGGGACTGTGTGACTGAGAAAACACACAGATCCTTCTTCCTACATAGCAGAAAGACAGGATCTGTATTATCTCCCCTGTCAGAACGGAGATTTTCCTTGTTTACACAGGCAGATCCCCGTTCTGTCACTGCGGAGAACGAACATGGGTGGCCGGTGGACATAGGATGCAATCCGCCCCACCTGCTGGTTGGATCCCCCGCTGGCCAGTGGGTGCCCGCAAATCGCCGTGTACGAGCCGACGTACAATGAAAGAGATTTGCAGGAAGCAGTCACATTGTCTTAGTACAATTGCGGCGGCTGGTCCTTAAGCAGTTAAATACCTGACTGGAAGATGCGTGTGTGAATCTGGAAGTCGGAGTGTAGCTGCGGCCCTGAAGAAGAGGGAGGCTTTTCCCCGAAATGTGTTGGCTTTATTTGATGATTTTAAATAAATAATTTTTTTAACAATAGTTTTATTGAATTTACATGAGTATGGTAACAAATAAAGTACAGAGTATATAACACTGTGAAGCAAAGAGCATAAAAAATGTGCATTATGCGAGGTATGGATACTTTATACATAGTTACATTGGTCCAGCTTGGACCAATGTAACTATGTATATACTATACCTGGTTGATGCCCCTGAAAGCTGCAAATCACTGAAGTAGACACCGCTACTCCAGTGATCTCCACTTGCTTCTGGATCCTGCACCGAGCAGCTGCCCTGCTGCATTGTGAATGTAAAGTGTTCTCTGATTGCAAAGAAGAAGAAATGAGTCTCCTGCAGAGACCAGTGACTGACAGTCACTGTTATCTGTTCTCTTCCTCCGGCACTCACTGGAGCACTGGACAGGAGAGGAGCAGGAGTGGTTGACTCCGGCTCTCAGAAGTGCGCTGAGAGGCAGAGGCATCTAGGTGGATCATGACAATATTGTTGGGATCCTTCCAGATTCTGGAGCAGCTTTGACACATCAGCTGTGAGCAGGCAAGAGGAGAGGAAATAATGAGGGAGGGAAGGGGCATCGGGGACTTGCCAAGAAAACCCCCTACATTTAACCCAAGAGCTTCCTAGTGAGAGTAGAGAGGTTAAGATGGTGAGTATAGTCCAGCCACAGGGGCCATATTTTTTAGGAATTTGGAATGTGAGTTATTTAATATAGAGGTGAGTTTCTCATGAATCATTGTGCCCATGATCTGCTTTACCTCTATTAAGCTTAGGGAGGGTAGTCTCCATGCTTTGGCTATAGTCTGACGAGTGGCAAGAAAAGTAAGGGTTATTACCAGTAGTTTGTTTGTTAGCAGTAAGAGGACCTATGAAGAACTGCTTCCCAAGGGCTTAAGGAGAACTACAGGCAAAACTTAAAAAAAAAAACATTTTAGATAGAGCAAGGGAGGGCTATAACCACCATCAGATTTTTTTTTCCCCATCTGTGTCCCATTTTGGAGATTTCCCTTTACTTCCTGTCCCAAAGCTAACCAGGAAGTGAGAGGAAATATCTGCAAATTTAAGGAATTCCCTGGGGACTCCCAGATCACCAGAACTAATGTCCCTCTATTTCTGAGGACAACCCAAATTTTTCCAAATTGGCTCCAGCTGCAGCCAAACTCAGTGAGTCAATGAGGAGACGGGGTGGGGCCGTGTCTGAATGGACACACAGAGCAGTGGCTCGGTTTGGATGCCTCTATAATAATCTGCTTGTTCTTGGGGCACTCGGCAGGAGGGAGGGGCCAGGAGTGCCAGCGAGGGACCTGAGAATAGGGGGATCGGGGCTTCTCTGTGCAAAACCACTGCACAGAGCAGGTAAGTATAATGCCCCGTACACACGATAGGATTTTCCGATAGAAAATGTGTGATAGGACCTTGTTGTCGGAAATTCCAACCGTGTGTAGGCTCCATCACACATTTTCCATCGGATTTTCCGACACACAAAGTTTGAGAGCTTGCTATAAAATTTTCCGACAACAAAATCCGTTGTCGGAAATTCTGATCGTGTGTACACAAATCCGACGGACAAAGTGCCACGCATGCTCAGAATAAATTAAGAGACGAAAGCTATTGGCTACTGACCCGTTTATAGTCCCGACGTACGTGTTTTTCGTCACCACGTTCAGAACAATTGGATTTTCCGACAACTTTGTGTGACCGTGTGTATGCAAGACAAGCTTGAGCCAACATCCGTCGGAAAAAATCCATGGATTTCGTTGTCGGAATGTCCGATCGCGTGTACAGGGCATAACATGTTTGTTATTTTTTAACAAAAAAAAAAACAAGACTTTAATATCACTTTAAGGACCAGGTTTTTGTGCATGATGGTTTGCATCATGTTGTAAATCCATATCCATCATTTTTTTTAACTTTGAGGTATTGCCAACATATGTGATATAGGGTTCCTATTGCCCCACAGCCATGAAAGCATAATAGGGAGGATGCCAGAGTAAATTTGTAAATGTCTTGGGGTCATTTATCACCAGAAGAGCACTTTATGTGAGTTTTCTTGGGCCTGGATATTGGTAGAGCAGTTGGCTGCCACCAACCATGTTTTATTCGACTCTGTAATGTCTAAAGATCCCCCAAATTGCGCTCTCAGTTAGGCATATATTAGAGTCTAGATCAATGCATGGGAGAGGTAGGAGCAGTGTAGAGGAGCAAAGCTGTCTATACATGGGTCAGGTTTTTTGTTCAGCCAGCAGGTTGCATGATGTGGTTGTGGGAATCCTCCCCGCTGTGTGTGTGTGTGTGTGTGAGTATTCTGACAGCGAGACACCCCTAAACTGCTACATCTACAGGAAAGCATGTTCTGTTGAAAAACAACAGACATAGGCTAGGTTGCCACTATTGTTGCTGCAGGAGCTTGTGTACTTTGCACATGTTCCCTCCCCCACAGGCACCTGCAGCCAAAACGCGCTGCTCTTTACCAGTCATGCAGGGGTACCATTAATTCTTAATGCCACCCCCACACATCTGACAATCCAGTAAGTTTTTGGGGTGCGCAAAACATGGTGTCCCTGCACTATGTGGTTCCGTATGCCTGCCCTGCAGGTACATGTTGGAAAAAAGTCAGGGACCTTTTTCCTGCATCTCCCGCAGGTACAGTAAGTAGCCTGTTCAAATAAATGGGCTGCTGTGCCTGTTAAAACATGAACCGCACCACCCAAATCAAAGAGAGAAAGCCTAAAAATACAATTAATACAACCATTATATCTAATGCCCCGTACACACGGTCGGACATTGATTGGACATTCCGACAACAAAATCCTAGGATTTTTTCCGACGGATGTTGGCTCAAACTTGTCTTGCATACACACGGTCACACAAAGTTATTGGAAAATCCGATCGTTCTGAACGCGGTGACGTAAAACACGTACGTCAGGATTATAAACGGGGCAGTAGCCAATAGCTTTCATCTCTTTATTTAGTCTGAGCATGCGTGGCACTTTGTCCGTCAGATTTGTGTACACACTATCAGAATTTCCGACAACGGATTTTGTTGTCGGAAAATTTTATAGCCTGCTCTCAAACTTTGTGTGTCGGAAAATCCGATGGAAAATGTCCGATGGAGTCCAAGGTCCGACAACACGCTCCGATCGGACATTTTCCATCGGAAAATCCGACCGTGTGTATGGGGCATTAGAATTGGTAAGCTGCAATATAATACATGGTTGCTTTTGATTTAATATTTTATTTATTTTCAGGTACTTAGGTACTTATTTAATACCCATGTATAGTATCAGGCCTTAAGATTTACAGCTCCTTGCATAATAAAGTATATTTTATTTTTACTATATAGGATCACTAGATATATAAGCTAATTTATTTTACAGCAAAAGAATATGCTGGCTAAAGAAATGCCACTGATCATTGTTATGCCCCGTACACACGGTCGGATTTTCCGACGGAAAATGTGTGATAGGACCTTGTTGTCAGAAATTCCGACCGTGTGTAGGCTCCATCACACATTTTCCATCGGATTTTCCGACACACAAAGTTTGAGAGCAGGCTATAAAATTTTCCCACAACAAAATCCATTGTCGGAAATTCCGATCGTGTGTACACAAATCCGACGCACAAAGTGCCACGCATGCTCAGAATAAATAAAGAGATGAAAGCTATTGGCCACTGCCCCGTTTATAGTCCCGACGTACAAGTTTTACGTCACCGCGTTCAGAATGATCGGATTTTCCGACAACTTTGTGTGACCGTGTGTATGCAAGACAAGTTTGAGCCAACATCCGTCGGAAAAAATCCTAGGATTTTGTTGTCGGAATGTCCGATCAATGTCCGACCGTGTGTACGGGGCATAATAGCTTCTTATGAGTCTCTCTATTAACAGACTCACACATAGCACAAAGAACATATCCTGTAAAGCTTTACTACCTTCTTGGATTTGATTTAAAACATCATCTTAAATGACAAAGGACATATAGCAAATCCGTATTTACATCCCCATAGACACTGGATAATAACATAAGAGGTACCATTCAAGCACAAAACATACCAACAAGATTATCTGTCATGTCAGTGCAAGCAAGGCTGTCCACACTTGATTTAGCTGACAATTACTGCATTACATTTCTGTGTACATAACTGTGCTTCTCTACATAAAATGTCATTTAATATTTTAGGATCACAGATACTATAAAGTCAGCAAAGCTCTCAGACATCTCACCTGTCATTATAAAAGTAACTATACTCCATTATTTGTCACCAGCAGTTTCACAAATAGATTACATCAAGTTGTAAAAATCTTTAAGGCTCCATGCACACTAGCGTTTTTTTAAGCTAAAAAAAACGCGGGGGAAAATGCTGGAAAAACGGCTTTTTGTAGTAGCGTTTTAGCAGCCGTTTAGGAGCGTTAGCATTTTTGCAGTAAAAGGGAGAAAAAAGGGCTAAAGAAATGCTATTAGGAGCGTTTCTGCTGGAAAAACGCACCAAAAAAAGTTTTTCTCTACTCCTAGATGCTGAAGCAATAGCCTAAATGGATAAATAGGATAACACTATTTAGAGCAGAAAAAAAAATACTAATAGCTTCTAGGCACTTAAAAAGACGCTAGTGTGCATGGAGCCTAATGCCCCGTACACACGATCGGACATTGATCGGACATTCCGACAACAAAATCCATGGATTTTTTCCGACGGATGTTGACTCAAACTTGTCTTGCATACACACGGTCGCACAAAGTTGTCAGAAAACAGGGCAATAGCCAATTGCTTTCATCTCTTAATTTATTCTGAGCATGCGTGGCACTTTGTCCGTCGGATTTGTCTACACACGATCGGAATTTAAAGGATCAGATTTTGTTGATGGAAAATTTTATAGCAAGCTCTCAAACTTTGTGTGTCGGAAAATCCGATGGAAAAAGTCAGGTGGAGCCCACACACGGTCGGATTTTCCGACAACACGCTCCAATCGCACATTTTCCGTCGGAAAATCCGACCGTGTGTACGGGGCATAAGTGTTTAAACCAAATAAGAAAATTCTATCAAAAAGACTATATATCAGTTTTGTACATATTTTGTTCCTTTATTATGGTCAGTATACCTAAAGCCAAATTTTTGACAATGATCACCAGGACAAATTGAGAGGGCCAATCGGTAACATAAACAGCAATATTCACCTGGCAGAGTTTTTTAAAACTTTCCTTAATCTATAAAAAATCTTTCTTAAAATGGTTGCAAAGGTAAAAGGTTTAACCTTAACCACTTCAGAAGGATTTGCCCCCCTTCCTGACTACAGCACTTTTTGCGATTCGGCACTGCGCCGCTTTAACTGATAATTGCGCGGTCGTGCGACGTTGCACCCAAAAAAATTCACGTCCTTTTTTCCCACAAATAGAGCTTTCTTTTGGTGGTATTCGATCTCTGTGGTTTTTACTTTTTGTGCTATAAACAAAAAAAGCGAAAATTTAAAAAAAAAAGCAATATTTTTTAATTTTACTATAATAAATATCCCCCAAAAATATATAAAAAAAATATTTTTTTTCCTCAGTTTAGGCCGATATGTATTCTTCTACAAATTTTCTACAAAAAAAAAAAAATCGCAATAAGCGTATATTGATTGGTTTGCGCAAAACTTATGGCGTCTACAAATAATGGGATAGTTTATGGCATTTTTATTATTAATTTTTTTTTTTATTAGTAATGGCGGTGATCTGCGATTTTTATCGGGACTGCAACATTATGGCAGACAGATCGGACACTTTTGACACTATTTTGGGACCATTGCAATTTATACAGCGATCAGTGCTATAAAAATGCATTGATTACTGTGTAAATGACACTGGCAGTGAAGGGGTTAACCACTAGGGGGCGATGAAGGGGTTAAGTGTGTTCTAGGGAGTGATTCTAAAGCAGGCCGTACATGGTCAAATTTCGAACAAAATACAGAGGCCCAACATCCAAGTAGCACCATCAGGCGTCTAAAGGCATAAATTACACATTTAGTTTCCTGACTACCTATCCCTATCACATTTTTGAAGGCCCTGGAGCATCAGGACAATGGAATTACCCACAAATGACCCCATTTTGGAAAGCAAATACCCCAATGTATATTCTATGAGGCATAATGAGTCTTTTGACCGCTGTTCGGGAAGGGTTACCACCTCTATGTAGATCATTTCTAAACAAGTCTCCCACTATTCTGCCATCTCTACCTAAAGAAGACTGTGGTCTGTGGGACAGCACGGACCAACTGCAAGGGCTTCCCACAGAGATTGGTCACCACGAAATTGAAACAGGGGAAAAAAGCCAGTTTGAGGAATGAAGAGGTACTAGCCCTAAAGTGGAGAGATAAAAGAGACATTGTACCCCTGTTGTACCCCTTATTAACTCTGAGAGCCCTTTCACACTGGGGCGGCGTCGGCGGTAAAACGCCGCTATTATTAGCGGCATTTTACCGTCGGTATGCGGCCGCTAGTGGGGCGGTTTTACCCCCCGCTAGCGGCCGAGAAAGGGTTAAATACCACCGCAAAGCGCCTCTGCAGAGGCGCTTTGCCAGAGGTATAGCCGCGCCGTCCCATTGATTTCAATGGGCAGGAGCGGTAAAGGAGCGGTATACACTCCGCTCCTTCACCGCTCCAAAGATGCTGCTGGCAGGACTTTTTTTGCCGTCCTGCCAGCGCATCGCTCCAATGTGAAAGCCCTCGGGGCTTTCACACTGGAATGAAAGCAGCGGCACTTTCGGGTCGGTTTGCAGGCGCTATTATTAGCGCAATAGCGCCTGCAAACCGCCCCAGTGTGAAAGGGCTCTTAGTTTACTCTAATGAGCCCTAATTAACTCCTTATTATTATTCTCCATTCAATATAAAGAGCTTTCAGCGCTGTCAAATTTTGAATGACAATTACACGGTCATACAACACTGTTACCCAAACTAAATTTTTCATCATTTTCTTCCCACAAATAGAGCTTTCTTTTAATAGTATTTCATAACCACTGGGTTTTTTTTATTTTTTACTAAACAAACTAAAAAAGAATTGTGGGCACTGATTTGGCGGGACTGATGGGCACAGAGGAGGTGGCACTGATAAGGTGGCACTGATGGGCACTGATGAGGAGGCACTAATATGTAGAACTGATGGGCACCGATAGGCCACACTAATATGCAGCACGGATGGGAACTGATGGACGGCACTGATGGAACTGATAGGTGGCACTGATGGGCACTAATAGGAGGCACTGATGGGCACTGATAGGTGGCACTGATGAGCACTAATAGATGGCACTGATAGGCAGTACTGATGAGGAGGTACTGACAGGCATTACAGATGGGCATCTGTGAAGGGCACTGACAGGCATTACTGATGGGCACTGATTGGCACTTTTATGGGCACTGACTGGCAATGGAAGGGCACTGATTGGCATTGTGGTGGGCACCTCTGATTGAGGGCTGTGCTGATAATCAATGTGCTGATTATCAGTGCACACCCCCCCTCTGACAGGAGAGCTGCTGATCGAGGAAAGTCGATTACCAGCATTTCCTGGTTCACGGAGTGATCAGCTGTGATTGGTCACAGCTAGGGGTGCAACGGATTAAAAAACTCACGGTTTCGGATCATTCCTCGGATCAAGAGTCACGGTTCGGATTATTTTCAGATCAACAAAAAAAAAATCCCCCCCATTGTAATATCCATGTCATCTCCCCCACTGTAATATCCACAATCTCCCCCACTGCTGTAATATCCAGGTCATCTCCCCTACTGTAATATCCACAATCTCCCCCACTGCTGTAATATCCATGTCATCTCCCCCCACTGTAATATCCACAATCTCCCCCACTGCTGTAATATCCAGGTCATCTCCCCTACTGTAATATCCACAATCTCCCCCACTGCTGTAATATCCATGTCATCTCCCCCACTGTAATATCCACAATCTCTCCCCCACTGTAATATCCACAATCTCTCCCCCACTGTAATATCCACAATCTCTCCCCCACTGTAATATCCACAATCTCTCCCCCACTGTAATATCCATGTCATCTCCCCCACTGTAATATCCACAATCTCTCCCCCACTGTAATATCCACAATCTCTCCCCCACTGTAATAATATCCACATCTCCCCACTGTAATAATATCTACATCTCCCCACTGTGATTATATCCACATCTCCCCACTGTATATACAGTATAGTATAGGAATTAGGAAGGAAGACTATTAGATGACTAGTGTTGTTTGTGTTTAGTGTTTTTTACCGGCTTTTACAGAATACAGAATAGAAGCCGGTGTTCTGACGAGAAAGTTCCCCTCTGGCAGAGAAGGATCCCCCCTCTACTGCGCAGGCCCAAGCTGGCCAGATCAGATCCACGATGAGGGGTTAAGGGGTGATGACGTCAGCGCGCGTACCGCCGGGTGTACCAAGATGGCCGCCGCTCCGGAGCTAGGCTGAAGCCGCGGTCTTTCCTAAGCCTGAGGCAGCGGCGCGCTACGCGGAACGCATGTGTGCCGATCCGAACAGGGTAAACCGTTCGGATCACGGATCGCTGAAGATCCGTTGCACCCCTAGTCTTAGCTGAACACAAGGTAAAGAGCTTCCGTCAGAGGCTCTTTACCATGATCGGAGATGCCTGTGTCAGAGTGACACACCACACCACCAATCGCCACGCTGCACGACCCCTACGGGCGCGCGCTGGCTTGTTATCCTGCTGGACGTCAAATGACGCCCAGTCAGGATAGCTGAACCACTTCCCGGCCATCATTTTGCTATAGGCCGGGCGGGAAGTGGTTAACTTATTTCAACTTTTTTCTGTTTTGGTTGCTTTGTTTGTTAATATTTTTACACCTTTTACATATAATTTACACATATCACACTAAAAAAAAAAAACGCAAAATTGAAAAAAAAAACAACTTCATTTGTAAATAATTTTGCAATGCTTTGTACCAAAATCATAATTTTTATGTGCAGTATTTATTTTTAAACACTGCTCAAAAAAAGAAAAAGTGCCTTTTGTTTAGTTTTATTATGTTTAATTGTCTAAAGATTGCGGAAAGAAAATAATTGTTGCAGGACAATATTCACAAAAAGAAAGCCATGTTTGTCCTTAAAAAAACACAATACAATATCTCACAAATGTGAGTACACCCCACGCATTTTTGAAAATATTTTATTATATCTTTTCATGTGACAACACTGAAGAAATTACACTTTGCTACAATGTAAAGTAGTGAGTGTACAGCTTGTATAACAGTGTAAATTTGCTGTCCCCTCAAAATAACACACAGCCGTTAATGTCTAAACCGCTGGCAACAAATGTGAGTACACCCCTAAGTGAAAATGTCCAAATTGGGCCCAAAGTGTTAATATTTTGTGTGGCCACCATTATTTTCTATCACTGCCTTAACCCTCTTGGGCATGGAGTTCACCAGAGCTTCACAGGTTGCCACTGGAGTCCTCTTCCACTCCTCCATGATGACATCATGGAGCTGGTGGATGTCAGGGACCTTGCGCTCCTCCACCTTCCGTTTGAGGATGTCCCACAGATGCTCAATAGGGTTTAGGTCTGGAAACATTCTTGGCCAGTCCATCACCTTTACCCTCAGCTTCTTTAGCAAGGCAGTGGTCGTCTTGGAGGTGTGTTTGGGGTCGTTATGTTGGAATACTGCCCTGCGGCCCAGTCTCCTAAGGGAGGGGATCATGCTCTCCTTCGGTATGTCATAGTACATGTTGGCATTCATGGTTCCCTTAATGAACTGTAGCTCCCCAGTGCCGACAGCACTCATGCAGCCCCAGACCATGACACCCCCACCACCATGCTTGACTGTAGGCAAGACACACTTGTCTTTGTACTCCTCACTTGGTTGCCGCCACACATGCTTGACACCATCTGAACCAAATAAGTTTATCTTGGTCTCATCAGACCACAGGACATGGTTCCAGTAATCCATGTCCTTAGTCTGCTTGTCTTCAGCAAACTGTTTGCGGGCTTTCTTGTGCATCATCATTAGAAGATATTTCCTTTTGGGATGACAGCTATGCAGACCAATTTGATGCAGTGTATGGTCTGAGCACTGACAGGCTGACCCCCCACCCCTACAACCTCTGCAGCAATGCTGGCAGCACTTATACGTCTATTTCCCAAAGATAACCTCTGGATATGATGCTGAGCACGTGCACTCAACTTCTTTGGTCGACCATGGCAAGACCTGTTCTGAGTGGAACCTGTCCTGTTAAACCACTGTATGGTCTTGGCCACCGTGCTGCAACTCAGTTTCAGGGTCTTGGCAATCTTCTTATACCCTAGGCCATCTTTATGTAGAGAAAGAATTCTTTTTTTCAGATCCTCAGAGAGTTCTTTGCCATAAGGTGCCATGCTGAACTTCTAGTGATCAGTATGTGAGAGTGAGAGCGATAACACCAAATTTAACACACCTGCTCCCCATTCACACCTGAGACCTTGTAACACTAATGAGTCACGTGACACCGGGGAGGGAAAATGGCTAATTGGGCTCAATTTGGACATTTTCACTAAGGAGTGTACACACTTTTGTTACCAGTGGTTTAGACATTAATGGCTGTATGTTGAGTTATTTTGAGGGGACAGCAAATTCACACTGTTATACAAGCTGTACACTCACTACTTTACATTGTAGCAAAGTATAATTTCTTCAGTGTTGTCACATGAAAAGATATAATAAAATATTTACAAAACTGTAAGGGGTGTACTCACTGTTGTGAGATACTGTATGTATTACGTTGTTATCTTAAGTAGTGACAAAATTATCGCAGAATAAACAGGCTAATAGCAGAAATCTTGAAAATCGCTCTGGTTCATAAGTGGTGAACAGGTGTGAGAGCTGAAGCGGTTACGAATTACTCTGAACAAAAGAGGTTTAGAAACAGACGCTAACCCTCCCCTTCCTTTGGATGCAGTGTAGACACTCGTGTGCACTAAAGCCCACATACGTACACACGGGCTGAATGTCGGGAGACATCGGCCGATTCAATAAGAACCGTCCAACATTCGGCCCGTGTGTATGTCAGTCCGTGTCACAGAAGTCGGCTGTTTGGCCAGCTTCTGTCAGACGAACATCGTGGAAAACCAGCAGCCGACCAGCTCCTGATCAGGGCTTTCAGCCAATGGCAGAGTGTTTTGGCGGGGGGGGGGGGGGGGGGGTTGGGTGGTCTCCTTGTCAGAACACGACAGCTCAGCGAGGGAGATTGCTGTACTAAGATTGGATGGTTAGTACAGCAGCGCCGACTGTAGCTGTCAGTTTTTTTTTCTTTCAGCCCGCTGGGTTGAACGAAAGGAAACTGTTATGCCCTGTACACACAATAGGATTTCCGACAACAAAATCCTGGATTTATTTCCGACGGATGTTGGCTCAAACTTGTCTTGCATACACACGGTCATACAAATGTTGTCGGAAATTCCGAACGTCAAGAACGCAGTGACGTACAACACGTACGACGAGCCGAGAAAAATTAAGTTCAATAGTCAGTGCGGCTTTTCTTCTTGAATCCGAGCATGCGTGGAATTTTGTGTGTCGGAATTGTGTACTCACGATCGGAATTTCCGACAACAGATTTTGTTGGTGGGAAATTTGAGATCCAGATCTCAAATTTTGTTTGTCGAAAATTCCGACGGAAAATGTCCAATGGAGCCTACACAGGTCGGAATTTCTGACAAGCTCCCATCGAACATTTGTTGTCGGAAAAGCCTATTGTGTGTACAGGGCATTAGTGTGTATCAGGCTTTAGGCAGCCCATAGAGGTTTTAACAAGTGGTTTTAATGAAAATAACTGATCCAATTCCTCCATCCACACACTCTCGTGTGGGTGGGGGAATCCTCCCCTCTGTGTCTTTGTGTTTTAACATGGATCAGAACACACAGATCAGCACTACAGTGTATAGCTTGCAGCACTGATCAAGCAGTTAAAATACGACTGGATGGATGAACAGAAAATGATCAGTAGATCGACTTCTGTTCAACCACAGTGGCCATACAGGGATCGAAATTTCGATCCCCGTATGGCCAGATTTAGTCATTTGTCTTAATATCCTGTCTCAATCCCAAATATCTATTATTACAATGTGACACACATCTCATTTAGAAGTCTGTCTAAAGGGCCAAAAGAACTAGAATCACCCACTGGTTAGTAATATGTATTGTGATAATAAAACGAACCCCTTGAACCAACTGCTCTGTTATTTTTCCACTCTTCTTATAAAATGAATGGCTAAAAGCTTACATTACGGTACGAGGCTAAATGATCTCATCAAAGCAAAGCGAAAGAAAAAAATGGAAAACAGGCAACTGTCTATGGTCTATTGCATGATAAAGCAACTATTTTTAAAGGTCACTTAGCAAAAAGGCAAAACATGAAAGGTCCACTTTAACTTACAATACAGGTACTAGGTTTGTATATTGATGTATAATGGATGAAACTCTAATGCCGCGTACACATGGTCGGATTTTCTGACGGGAAATATTCGATGGGAGCTTGTTATCGGAAATTCTGACCGTGTGTAGGCTCCATAGGACATCTAAGATCTGGATCTCAAATTTTCCGACAACAAAATCCGTTGTCGTAAATTCCGATCGTGTGTACACAATTCCGACGCACAAAGTTCCACGCATGCTCGCAATCAAGCAGAAGAGCCGCACTGGCTATTGAACTTCATTTTTCTCGGCTCGTCGTATGTGTTGTACGTCACCGCGTTCTTGACGTTCGGAATTTCTGACAACATTTGTGCGACCGTGTGTATGCAAGACAAGTTTGAGCCAACATCCGTCTGAAAAAAAACATGGATTTTGTTGTCGGAATGTGCGATCGTGTGTGGGCGGCATTAGCCTTAGGAAAACCTTCACACGAATTGTAATTTTGTAATAACACAATGCTTTGCTATTCATTGTGAAGGTTTTTTTGATGAATATAAAAATATCCAGCATAAAGAGTCTACAGTGGCTTTTCATCATCAGAGCTAAATTAACCAGACTCTCTAAAGCCAAAATGTATGCTGCAGGTTTTTTTCTCTATTCTTTGACTGGGTAACTACAAATATTTGTAACTACAATTGCTGCCAATTACGTATTGGAACACAACACTTGGCTGGTGTTTGAAATGGTACACATTCCCTTTGGGCCCCTTATCTTTTAATAGAATGGCCCAATGCTGATGGGCATACTGACTGCTTTCACAGACACTGGGGGGTATTCAGGCTATGTGGCAACAAGCCCAGTTCAGAAGGGACCTTGTCTGGCTTTGTTTACTCATCTCCGCTACTGGCAACTACAGTACATTGATAGTTACGAGTTTTACTACAAATATTTCATTATAACTATCCACACCAAATTCGGAAAATATACAGTGTAATAAACTTGAAAATAATATATATGACATACCCATGTTTGGAATCCACACTACACATTCACCTTAAAGGTTGACGTATTTTGAAGAAGCCTTGTTAATGCCTTACCTATCAAATGCATGGTAAAGCACCCGGAAACCAGTTGTGGCTTCATCCTGCATCTGTTTTACATCTGCCCACCATTTTATTGCGTGGGATATCCTCTATCCCTTTACATACCACCCTCACTCTGGGTCTAATGCGGTGGGGCACACTGTTATTGCATATTGCTTTTGACATAGTTATACATTGTGAGTATAAAAATCTGTTGCTATATTGGATGCTTTATCTGTATTGATACCAACTGTAGAATATATATTATTATACACGATTTATATAGCGCCAACAGTTTACACAGCGCTTTACAATGTAGAGGAGGGACAGCACAATTACAGTACAGTTGAATACAGAAGAGACAGGAGGGCCCTGCTCGTAGAGCTTATATTCTAAAGGGAGGGGGTGGTGGTACAAAGTATAATAGATGCAGGCAATGATTTGATGGGGGGTGGCTCGGGGACAGTTGTTAGGTGGGTGTGGGATAGGCTTCCCTGAATAAGTGAGTTTTCAGGGATCTCCTAAAGGTGGACAGCTTAGGGGCTGATCGGATATACCGGGGCAGGGAACTCCAGAGGATGGGAGATGCTCTGGAGAATTCCTGAAGGCGAGCATGAGAGGAGGTAACAAGGGAGCTAGAGAGCAGGAGGTCCTGGGAGGAGCGGAGGGGACGATTTGGGCGATAACTGCAGATGAGGTTGGTGATGTAGCTGGGAGCAAGGTTGTGGATGGCCTTGTATGTTGTGGTTAGCATTTTAAATTTTATACAGTGGGGTAGGGGAAGCCAGTGAAGGGATTGGCAGAGAGGGGCAGCAGTCACGGATCGATTAGTGAGGTGTATTAGTCTAGCAGCAGCATTCATAATAGACTACAGGGGGGATAGTCTGCGTAAGGGTAGGCCATTAAGGCCATATATACTTATGTACATACTGATATGTTATTATTATACCCTTAGAAAACTATATTTTGCTCTGACCTTCCCCTGAAGAAGGAATTATGTTAGTTTCCGAAACATGTTGGGAATTTCCTGTAAACGCTTCCTTGGTTTGGCCTCTCACCATTTGAGACCAACCGTGTGTGATTGGGATGTGGCAGTCAGTCTTCAGATATCCACAACACTAAGCTATCTATATCTATATAAACAATGATTTGTATTTTGGTCTTTTACAAAATCATAACAGTAGGTAGAAAAAACAATCTCCTCGATGCTTTGAACTGTCTTGTAGTGGAATGATTTTCATCTAAAAAAAATACGGAATTACTATTTATGAGATGGTTATATAATAAATAATACTGTAATACAGGTGATTCATAAATGTAGCTTGTCTCAGCTGTAAGCACTTTCTATAGATAAGCAGTGGCAAGATAAATGCAGAGCTTGACATCCCCCCTCCATGCACCCCTCTTGTTCACACCCAAGACAAGCTGCACTTTTGAATCAACCGTCTCTTTCAAAGATGTTCTTGGTCTGGCAACCGCAAAAGGGGCGTGGGGTAGGCCGGATTTATGGTTAGAAAGCGCTTGACAACATGGAACAAAGTACTACATGTGCTGTGTCCCATGAGGGACAGAACAAAAAATATGACAGTGCTTCCTTAAAGCGGAGTTCTAGGCTTTTTTTTATTTATTAAAAGTCAGCAGCTACAAAAAGTGTATCTGCTGACTTTTAATAAACAGACACTCACCTGTCCCACGGTCCATCGATGGGGCCGCACAGAGCCTCGCTTCTCTCCCCCTCCTCACCGCGGCGCCTCCATTGAAACTGTGGGCACCCGGCCGTGACAGCATGCAGCTTCACAGGCGGGCGCGAGTCACCCTGCGCTTTTCGAGTGGACAGGCAATGTTCTGGGACCTGTGACGTGTCCCAGAAGAATGCCAAGAGGGAAGGGCCACCTAGGGGGGGAGGAGTCACCTAGGTGGCCCGTAGTCAGAAGCAGAAAGTGGGACAGGAAGTCCCACTCAAAGCTAGGCACCCACTCCCTCCACCCCCCAAAAAAATGACATGCCAGATATGGCATGTAAGAGGACAAGGAGTGCTTAAAGCGGAAGTTCCACTTTTGGGTGGAACTCCGCTTTAAGATATCAGATTCATCAATTATATATTGTGAAATAAAGGTGGCCCGAAAATTTGCAATATTACTTTATGTCGTATAAATGGATCATCTTGCCATTACCTTCAGAAACAACCAAATGATTTCAGGGATACATACAAGTCACCTACGCACCAAACTTTGCCAATTTCAGATGACCCTTTGTTGTACATTATACAACCCATACATTCATAGCACCTATAATTCAAGAGTCCAAATGGTTTAGCTCCATAAACCTCTTTAAAGTTAAAGCGGGATTCCGGCCAGCTCAAAAAAAAAATTAAAGTCAGCAGCTACAAACACTGTAGCTGCTGACTTTAAATAAGTAGACTTACCTGTCCTGGGTGCCCGCGATGTTGGCCGCCCGAGGCCGACCCGTCCCTCGCCTCTAGGGTCCCGGCACTGCCATCCTAAGTAAGGGAAACAGGCAGTGGAGCCTTGCGACCTTATTGCCAGTTTCCTACTGTGCACGCGCGAGCGGCGCAGCGAACTGTGAATGGCCCCGTGGTTTTCTGGGAACACACACAGTTCCCAGAAGGCAATGGGGCCGCTCAGCTAGGAGCAGAACGTGCCGCGGAATAGGAACAGGCAGATTAGGAAGACTGCCTAGCAACAAGGGTTCAGGTAAGTTTTTTTTTCAAATGTTTTTTTTTTGGTGAAATTTTTTTTTTTCAGGGTGGCCCTCCACTTTAACTCTTCAAGTCAGAAATTCTTACATAGCATAAGTATACCCTCCTTAAAGCAGAACTTCACCCAAAAGGGGCACTTTTTTTTTGGGGGGGGGGGTTAGCTGGTACCTGATTTTGGCAGGTCACCCGCTCCCCCACTTCCAACTTGCTGCTGTGATCTGAGAGTACATTGGCCCCTCCCTCCGTGTTATTTGTCCCAGAAGACTGTGGAGCCAATCACAAAGCACAGCATGGCTCGCACATGCGCAGTTGGAAGCCAGCTGTGAATGCTAGTTTACCTTAGTGAAGATGCCGACACCTGTACCCGAAGCCGACTGAAGAGTCAGCTTGGGTGAGGAAAGGGCTGGATCCAGGGGGCAGGTAAGTGTCCTTATATTAAAACTCAGCAGCTACAGTATTTGTGGCTGCTGAATTTTTTTTGGGGGGGGGGTTGGGGAGGCTGGAGCCCATTTATAAGGAGAAGTTTAGATTCAAAATATGCATCAATTTGTTGATGATTAGGGATCCAGATCCTTACTAGTATTTTCCAAACATTCTTATTGAACTACCTAACCTCCACATAAAAACAACGGAAGACCTCAAAAGGTACGATTGCAAACAATTCTTATGGCGGAACATATTATCTTGCTTAAAATAGACATCACACCCAGAGTTCTCTACCTATTTCAGACACTATTAGTTTCTATCACCAAGACATTCCACAGAAGGCTTTAACACATTTTATGGGGCACAAGGCACCATGGACTTAATGTGATTGTAAAGTCTTGGTTTTTTTTTCTATTAAAATAACAAACATGTTATACTTACCTGCTCTGCGCAGTGGTTTTGCACAAGGTAACCCAGATCCTCCTCTTCTTGGGTCCCTGGCTGGAGCTCCTGGCCCCTCCCTTCTGTTGAGTGCCCCCACAGCAAGCAGCTTGCTATGGGGACACCCGAGCCAAGCCACAGCTCCGTGTATCCATTCAGACCCCAAGCCGCGCCTAAGCCCCGCCCCCTCTCTCTCCTCATTGGCTAACTGCCTTTTATTGACAGCAGCGGGAGCCAAACGCAACCAATGCATTCGTGGTCATTGCTGTATTGAGAGGGAGCTCAGGTAAGTATTAGGGGGCTGAGGGGGGCTGCTGAACACAGAAGGCTTTTTATCTTAATGCATAAAATGCATTAAGATAAAAAAAAACCTTCTGCCTTTACAACCACTTTAATTGCAGAACACTACCCCTTCCCAATTGGGGGGGAGTGGCAAGAGTTCCAGATAAACTCTTCTACTACCAGACCTAAACTTTGCCGAGAATTGCGGAGAGGTATGAGCATATGAACTCTGAGTAGTCATAGAACAACACCTTTCCTTTCTTGACACACGAGCCTTAGCATGGCATGAACCTACAAATCTGACAGTGACATGCCATCCCCATCCTTACCCATCAGCAACTAAAAACTTGGAACGGATTGGTAAAGAACCTTACCTTTTCCCCTAACATTGGCCCAATGACTCCTGTCTTTGATAATCCAGTCTTTCCCTTAGTATGCATTGTACCAACTTTGGCACATGGAACAAATCCTCCCAGATACAAATCTTGACAAGATGGAGTCTACCCTCAGTATCCCTGACCAACTGAGACCAATGTCATTGTGTGTGACCAATTAGGTCCTCCACACACCTTGTCTCAATGACTGGCCTGGTCAAGTCATTCTTGATGTCACTCTAAATTACCAACATATCACACCCTCTGTTATCCATACAGTATATTTGATACCAGCAAATCTATCAGTATTTTTTTATGCCTTGCATTTTTTTTTGTATGAAAGAAGATAACAAAGCTGTGTCTATCAAATGCAGTTTATTCACCAGGTAAAAGTTTAATAAAATCTGTTTATACAAAATCACTGTTTATGCAAAGAGTCAAAATTCAATCTTTCAGGTTACAGCACAATAACAGGCAGAGATGAGGCTTTTTTGCAGTTCATTACATTGAAATTGCATAGAGCTAAGCGCTAAACTGCCATATTTACATAAAGACCATACAAGAATAATCAAATTGGTAGAATATTGTTTTTTTTTATTATTATTTGATACATCTGGCTTTAGAGAAAGTAACAAAATGCATGTTACAAAGAAATATTTGTGTTCAGGACTAGCTTGCAGCAACCAAACCCAAGGGATCGTATATGGCTGACAAAAGACACAAATCAAAATATTGCACTGTAAACCAGTAATGTGACTACTCAGCATTAGCCAGTAACAGGCTCTACCTGACAGTAACAAATGCAGTCTGATCACAAGTGTGATGATTAATGTCAGCTGTAGAGGGAAAACCAACACACCACTGGACAGGGAGCAGAAGCCTTGAAAATGCTACTATCATGGAGTATTATTGACTTGCTAACATAACTATATGAAAGGCTGAGCTGACTTTTAGTCTGAAGCTAATTAAAAGGCTGGCTCCAGTAGGCTGAACCAGAACAAAGGAGAAAAATGCTCAAAACCAAAAATGTCATTTTGATGAAAATATTATATTTAGTGAGAGATCGCATACACAGGATTTTGGTTTTTTTAGATGCTTTTTTTCCATACAAGTCCATGTGAGAGTAAAAGCAAACTAAAAGCAGCTCAATGCAACTCAGAAGCAACTTAAAGTGGAACTCAACTATATCTGTGTTTTAATTTATTTTTTAAATACTAAGCAAACTCACTCATCTTTCTATGACACTGTGCTTTATTTTGTTGAGAAATCACTTTGAAAAGCACCCCTCTAGCATCTCTAGCTGCAGTCATCTTGAATAACAGCACATGATCCACATAGCATTTACTTCCTGGAGTCCATCTGCCCTTACCTCAGGCATGCAGGCAGGAGGGTGTGCTTAGCTGAGAAAGCAGCCCCCCACCTCCAGCTGAAAGAGAAAAATAGCCACGAGGAATCCTACCCTGTTTCCCCCCGAAAATAAGACCTAGTGTGATTGTCGGTGATGGCTGCAATATAAGCCCTACCCCCCAAATAAGCCCTACCCTGTTCCCCCGAAAATAAGCCCTACCCTGAACAGAAGAACTACAAGGACTTTAACTAGGGCTTATTTGGGTGGTAGGGCTTATATTGCAGCCATCACCGACAATCACGCTAGGTCTTATTTTCGGGGAAACAGGGTAGAAACATAGAAAAGTGATGGCAGAAAAAAGACCAAGTCCATTGAGTCTGCCCCATTTTTTTTTTTTTGGGGGGGGGGGGTTTCATTAACTTTTTGTTGACTAAGTATAGATCTAGGTTTGTCTCAAGCATGTTTGAATCAACTTACTGTTGACTGACTCACTACCTCTGCTGGAAATTTATTCTAAGAAACAACTGCCTTTTCAGTAAAATACTTTCTAAGATTCATTTTGAACATTCTTCCAGTTAGAGGTCATGTCCCCGTGTTCTTGGCTTCATATTGAAAATACTGCCCTCCTGAACCTTATTCACTCCCTCGATGTATTTAAAAGTTTCAACCACATCTCCCCTTTCCCATCTTTCCTCCAGACTGTACATATTACATTTTTGAAGTCTCTCCTGATATTTTGTATCCCTCACACCTTTCACACTTTTTGCCCTAGGCCAGAAACCAGGAAGCAATTGAAAAAATGTAAATAAAACACTTAGGGTACTTTCATAGTGGGGCGGGGGGTGCTTTTAACCCCCGTTAGCGGCCGAAGGAAGGGTTAAAAGCGCCCATGTAAGCACTTTGCAGGCGCTTCGGCATGCGCTGCCCATTCATTTCAATGGGCATGGTGTTTTGGGAGCAGTGTATACACCGTTCCCAAACCACCCCAAAGATGCTGCTTGCAGGACTTTTTTTCCCGTCCCGCAAACGCACCGCCCCAGTATAAAAGCACCCTGGCTTTCACACTGGGGAGGCATGAGAGGCGCTTTTCAGGCGCCTCAGTGTGAAAGGGGCCTAAAGGCAAGTAAATATAATATACCTTCCTATCTATTTACTAAATGAGACGTATGGGAATAAAAAAACAAATCTACATACTCACCTAGGTGGATGCAACATCAGTCTGATGCTGCATTTGTTCCCTATCACCTCTCACCAAGAACTCAAGAACTGAGTGATCAAAGACCACTGATTGCTCAGTTCTCGGTCTTCAGCGAGCACAGAGCTGGTGACTGCCAGCTACCAGCTCTCTGCTCTGCCCCTCCAGCACTCACTGGAGACCCAGGCCGTGGTGAGGATGGGAGCTGCTGGCTCAGGCTTTCAATGGCTTCCTAAGAGGCTGAGCTAGCTGCCGGTCCATCTGGGTGGATGCCAACATTATAGCCAGAATTGCTCCAGAGCCTGGACAAGGAGTGACATCAGCCGTTAGCAGACTTTAGCCTAAACTAAGTGCACTCCTGTGACCAACAGTTGAAGTAGGAAGTAGGGCCAAAAGAGCTTTGGACCTACTTTTCCTTGTTGCTAGCAGCAGAGGATAAAAAATATTTTAAACAGAACTTTACCCAAAAGGGGAAGTCCTGCTTTAGGCCTCCTCCCCCGGGCCTTCTTTAACATTAGGCCATTTTCTTTTTTTGGGGGGGGGGATCCCTAGTTTCACAGATTTGCCTAGGTGATCCAAGCACTTCTCCTCCCTGCTCCATCCCTGCAGTCTTTTGGGACAAGTAACATTCACAATATGCAGCGGAGCGTGTGCATTCGCAGTGGGCAGCCGGCTATGAAGCCGCAAGCTGTCATAGCCGGGTGCCCACAGTTAAGATGCAGGCACCAGGGACTAAAGACCGGTGGAAAAAATGGCTCAGGTGAGCAGAGCTCTAGATCCTGGGGCAGGCGAGGGTCTGTTTATTAAAAGTCAGCAGCTACAACCTTTGGGATAAAGGTTTTACATAAATAAAAACTGACCACTGTAAGCACTTCTGCTAGTGTTAAATGGTTTGTCTCATCTCTGTAACTGAAACATTTTGTTGGAGAGCTTGTTCTTTTGAAAAACAACTTACTGGCTTGATCACCAGATGAAAATAGAACAAAGAGACCTAAAAAAGAAAATGATTGCAGCCATCACAGCTAAGAAATGGCAAGCTGCAATATAACAAATGTTTGCTTTTGGTTTTATTACCACTTTAATCCTTTTGCTGCCAGGTCCGTATGTCGTAGAGGGTTTCTCACACATTCTGCATCCATCGGGATTGGGTGTAAATCTGACAAGCAGACTCCTGCCTTCCAGGTAGAAGCATTCTGGCAGCTGAGCTGCTGCCTGATTTATTCCCTATACCCTCAGTAATGTGCCCACCCCTCCCTGCCCCCCTGCCCCCCCATGTATCCCAGGCTTTGCTTGCTCATCTGCGGGCCCAGGACTGGCATAGCCGTGTAGAGGGGAGGGAGCAGAGCAACTCACATCCGCTCTCCTCCCCTCCTTGTTGCTGACCCAGAAAGCAACATGTTTGACGTCACTTCCGGGTCTGCTTCTCAGTGTTCCTGGCAGCATGCCCGGGAAAGGATGTAATGCAATGCGATCTGCATTGCATTACATTCAGTGGAGTAAAAAAGGAAGTAAAAAAAAAAAATTAAAGTTACACCCAAGCACATAAAGTTCATCCCAAAAATGTTAATACCCATCCAGATATACGCACGTACAAACACAAACGGGGGGTGCCTACGTATGAAAACGTTGATTGAGATATATACGTTACATTTCGCTGGTCAGGCTGGAGTGAGAGCAATATTTCTAGCAACAGACCTCATTCATACCACTAAACTGATGACCTAGATGACCTGTAGGGCGCTTTTAAAGCTTCGCCTATGGAAAATATAGGGTACTGAAGCTTGTCACCATTTCATGGGCGCACGCAAATTTTGACATGTTCGGTGTCTATTTACTTGGTGCAACCTCATCTTTTTTATTTTACCAATGGGTAATTTATTGCATTTGTATGCCCTAGAATTAACTTTAGTGTATTTTTTTACTGAAATTTTGCATTTCCTAGACCTTCAAGCCTAAAATAATTCATCAAAAACGGCTCTGGCAAAAACAGAGTTAAAGAAGTAGCTTTTGACCTTTAAAAATTAAGTACTTACCAGTGCCTGGAGTCCAGCGCTATCTTCCCGCAGCTGATCCGTCTTATCATTATGGTTCCCTGGCACAGCCATCTTGGATATAGCCGCTGGCTGTGGCTTCCTGAGGAACCACAGCCGCCTTGCCATCGCATATGAACATGCTTGCGTGGTGCTCTGAATAATCCTGCAGTCTCCTGGGACATGTATCATATACCAGGAGGCCGCAGGATGGGAGGGGGCAGGCAAGTGGCATCGTCCTCACCTAGGGGAGGATTGTGGGATCATGTAATTATAAAATTACAATATACAATAAAAACTAAAACTCTGTTACAGGCTGGGGATGGGGGTAGAACCAGCAGTAATGAACTTTTTGAGCGAAGTTTCGCTATACCTGTATTATTGATATGTTTTATATATGTTTGAAGTGTTATGGAAAATATCTTCATTATCTTAAAGCTGCTTTGTTCTCACTATATGAAGCTAACATTACTCTATACCAGTGGTCTCCAAACTGTGGCCCAAATGTAGCCCTTTAGCCTTTTGCTTGCCTTTATCTGGCCCTTGGGGCACTATTCCACCAACTGACACCAGTGATAGGCCACCATTCCCCCAACCGACACCATCAATGGGGCACTATTCCTCCAATGAAAACCAACAATGGGGCACTGATGCCGGGGCATTTTCTATGCCAACTGTCCTCAGTCCGGTTTCCCCAAAGCCTGAAGGACTGAAAACCGGCCCCTTGCTTAGAAAGTTTGCTTAGAAACCCCCACTCTATATAGTAAGAATCAATTTACCATCATATGGGTTAAAAATATAGGAAATTACTGGATAATTTTAATTTGTATTTCAACATAATTAAAACATAACTTGCATTTGTACTGCAAACAAAATAACTATTTTTTTGCTACAAAACTATTCATACAAGATTCTCCCATGATGTTAAAATATTGGCAGAAGACATTGTCGGCAATGCCTAATGTGTCAATCCCGAGAAAAGTAAAACAGATGTTCTTGTTCCTGGATCTGGCATTAACAGCATGGAAACGCATAATTAGTTGGGTACACATCTTGAAAATATGTCACCAGAGACTGTTTGAGATGTAATAGAATGCAGAGAATCCTAATGGACCCACCATCACTACTGAGTGCACCTCTACTTCAGTTGATCTGTCAAAACACATACACTTTATAGTCCCCAAAGGACACAGTAATCAACAGTTGTAAGAAGCTAAAACAATTGAGAAATAAGTTATCTATTACAAGATGCAAGATAATGTCTATGATCCACTTATATATGACTAGGGATGAGCCCGACATTCGAGTCGAACGTAAGTTCGACTCAAACATCGGGTGTTCGCCCGTTCGCCTAATACCAAACATTATGGGGCGTTCGCCGTAAATTCCAGTGCCCGTAGAATGCACCATAATGAACGGCAAGACATCAATGCACTGCTCGATCGCAGTGCATTGACGGCTGCTGATTGGCCAAAGCATACAAGTGACCTGCATGCTTTGTCCAATCACAGCGCGCTCTGCTGTGAGAGCGATGATTGGCCAAAGGCAGGGTGCTTTTGGCCAGTCATGGCTCAGGGGGCTGAGTCCACGCCCCACACTATGTAAGGCTGCTTACACGGCAGTCGTACATAGTTTTATGAATGAGAGCAGCAAAATGACATTTGTAAAGGAAAAAATGTCATTTAAAACTGCTCGCGGCTGTAATGTATTGCCGAATGCCGGCAATATAGATAAAAATCATTGAAAAAAAAACGGCATGGGTCCCCCCCCAGTCCATTACCAGGCCCTTTGGGTCTGGTATGGATATTAAGGGGAACCCTGCGTCAAAATGTAAAAAAAAAATTGCGTTGGGGTCCCCCCAAAATCTATACCAGGCCCTTCAGGTCTGGTATGGATTTTAAAGAGAACCCAGAGCCAAAATAAAAAAAAAAGGCGTAGGGGTCCCCCCAAAATCCATACCAAGACCCTTATCCGAGCATGCAACCTGGCAGGCCGCAGGAAAAGGGGGGGACGAGAGAGCGCCCCCCCCTCCTGAACCATACTAGGCCACATCCCCCCCAAAGCACCTTGTCTCCATGTTGATGGGAACAAGGGCCTCATACCCACAACCCTTGCCCGGTGGTTGTGGGGTCTGCGGGCGGGAGGGCTTATCGGAATCTGGAAGCCCCTTTTAACCCATGTGAATGGGTATCAGGTACATTGTACCCCTACACATTCACCCAAAAAAGTGTCAAAATTGTAAAAATGACAGGAGACAGTTTGGGACAAGTCCTTTATTTAAAAAAAATAAGTGTCCCGCGATGTAACTCCATCTTCGATCACAGCGCCCGTTGACCCCAGAAAAAAACGGAAAAAACTCTGCCTTGATGGGAGGCTCCCATTGACTGCAGGCTTTTCCAATGACAGCTGTTATATAGCTGAGGGCGGGGCCACTCAGTGACGTAAATGGGTGACCCCAACCCCCTCTGATGTTACATGATATCACATGATGTCAGAAGGGGTGGCCCCGCCCTCAGTTATATACCAGCTGTCAATGCAGAAAGCCTGCAGTCAGCGGGAGCCTAACCATGGAGGCAGAGTTTTTTTACGTTTTTTTTTTTCTCGGATCGTCAGACGCTGTGATCAAAGATGAATGGACATTGGGGGGACTTTGAGTCCTTTATTTTTTTTTAATAAAGGACTTGTCCCAAATTGTCTACTGTCATTTTTACCATTTTGACACTTTTATTGGTGAATGTGTATGGGTACAATGTAGCTGATACCCATTCACATAGGGGGGGCGGAATCTGGGGGACTCCTTGTTAAAGGGGGGTTCCAGATTGCGATAAGCCTGCAGACCCCCACAACCACCAGGCAAATGTTGTGGGGACGAGGCCCTTGTCTCCATCAACATGGGGACAAGGTGCTTTGGGGGGACCCCAAAGCACCCTTCCCCATGTTGAGGGCATGTGGCCTGGTACGGTTCAGGAAGGGGGGTGCTCTCTTATCCCCTCCTTTTCCTGCGGCATGCCAGGTTGCGTGCTTGGATAAGGGTCTGGAATGGATTTTTGGGGGACCCCTACACAATTTTTTTAAAAATTATGGCTCGGGGTTCCCCTTAAAATCCATACCAGACCTGAAGGGCCTGCTATGGACATGGGGGGGGGACCCATGCCATTTTTTTCAATGATTTTTCTCTATATTGCTGGGATCAGACAATTCATTACAGCCACGAGCAGTTTTAAATGACATTTTTATCCTTTATAAGTGTCATTTTGCTGTGGTACTGTACTAAACACAGGAAAGATGCGCTACTTTACAGGCATACTAAGGACACCCCCAGGCACGATATTTAAAGGAATATTTCATTTTTATTGTTTCACTGTAAGCATTATTAAAATCACTGCTCCTGAAAAAAAAAACGGACAAATGAATTAAACAAAATGAATGATCCCCACTTTTTAAGGATAACTACTGCAAAAATAATATCCTCATTACCTCTTCTGAAACCAAGCAGCCATCCCTTAATTGTTCTTTTTGTCCTCAAATTATTATACCCTCATGGTGCATTAACCATTTATTGTCAGTTCTCTTTCACAGCTGCATTAATAATGACAGATTAGTACAAACTTTCTTTATTTCTCACTAGTCGTAATGCCAACTCAGCTGCCAACAGATTAAAACACAGCATTTGGAGCCTCTATAAAGTATATTGCCTTTGAAGAGCAGATATCAATTGTTTACATTCAGCTGGAACAAATCGAGGTCCCTTGATACTGTTAGGCTGGGTTCACACTGGTGCGACACGACAGCCGTCCTACTTTGGATCCGACTTTGCCCTGCGACATGAAGCCGGCATGTGTCCGACTTTCAATGAACGGGGATCCGACTTGGATCCCCGCCAATGCCCGACACTGTGTTTGGTATGAATCTTTAGGGGGAACTCCACGCCAAATTTTAAATAAAAAACCGGCATGGGTTCCCCCTCCAAGAGCATACCAGGCCCTTGGGTCTGGTATGGACCTTGAGGGGAACCCCCTACGCCGAAAAAACGGCGTGGGGGTCCCCCCCAATCCATACCAGACCCTTATCCGAGCACGCAGCCCGGCCGGACAGGAATGGGGGTGGGGACGAGCGAGCGCCCCCCCCCCTCCTGAACCGTACCAGGCCGCATGCCCTCAACATGGGGGGGTTGGTGCCTTGGGGGAGGGGGCGCGCTGCGGCCCCCCCAGCCCAAAGCACCTTGTCCCCATGTTGATGAGGACAAGGGCCTCTTCCCGACAACCCTGGCCGTTGGTTGTCGGGGTCTGCGGGCGGGGGGCTTATCGGAATCCGGGAGCCCCCTTTAATAAGGGGGCCCCCAGATCCCGGCCCCCCACCCTATGTGAATTGAGTATGGGGTACATGGTACCCCTACTCATTCACCTAGGGAAAAAGTGTCAATTTAAAAAAAAAACACTACACAGATTTTTAAAGTATTTTATTAGACAGCTCCGGGGGTCTTCTTCCGACTTCGGGGGTCTCTCCGGTTCTTCTCCGCGCTCTCCGGGTCTTCTGCCGGGCTCCTCCTCTCTCTTCTGCTCTTTTGCCGCTCTTTTGCTAAAGAGGAGGAGCCCGGTCTTCAATCTGCTGCCTTCTTCTCTTCGGGGGTCTCTCCGGTTCTTCTCCGCGCTCTCCGGATCTTCTGCCGGGCTCCTCCTCTCTCTTCTGCTCTTTTGCCGCTCTTTTGCTAAAGAGGAGGAGCCCGGTCTTCAATCTTCTGCCCTCTTCTCTTCTCCTGATGTTGACACGACGCTCTCTGGGGCTAGAATGCTCTCTGTGCGCTCTGCTCTGACTTATATAGGCGGTGACCCCGCCCTCTTATGCCGTCACAGTCCCTGGGCATGCTGGGACTGTGACGTTTTAGGGGGCGTGGTCATCACCCGATGACCACGCCCCCTGTATGCCGTCATAGTCCCAGCATGCCCAGGGACTGTGACGGCATAAGAGGGCGGGGTCACCGCCTATATAAGTCAGAGCAGAGCGCACAGAGAGCATTCTAGCCCCAGAGAGCGTCGTGTCAACATCAGGAGAAGAGAAGAGGGCAGAAGATTGAAGACCGGGCTCCTCCTCTTTAGCAAAAGAGCGGCAAAAGAGCAGAAGAGAGAGGAGGAGCCCGGCAGAAGATCCGGAGAGCGCGGAGAAGAACCGGAGAGACCCCCGAAGAGAAGAAGGCAGCAGACCGGGCTCCTCCTCTTTAGCAAAAGAGCGGCAAAAGAGCAGAAGAGAGAGGAGGAGCCCGGCAGAAGACCCGGAGAGCGCGGAGAAGAACCGGAGAGACCCCCGAAGTCGGAAGAAGACCCCCGGAGCTGTCTAATAAAATACTTTAAAAATCTGTGTAGTTTTTTTTTTTAAATTGACACTTTTTCCCTAGGTGAATGGGTAGGGGTACCATGTACCCCATACTCAATTCACATAGGGTGGGGGGCCGGGATCTGGGGGCCCCCTTATTAAAGGGGGCTCCCGGATTCCGATAAGCCCCCCGCCCGCAGACCCCGACAACCAACGGCCAGGGTTGTCGGGAAGAGGCCCTTGTCCTCATCAACATGGGGACAAGGTGCTTTGGGCTGGGGGGGCCGCAGCGCGCCCCCTCCCCCAAGGCACCAACCCCCCCATGTTGAGGGCATGCGGCCTGGTACGGTTCAGGAGGGGGGGGGGCGCTCGCCCGTCCCCACCCCCATTCCTGTCCGGCCGGGCTGCGTGCTCGGATAAGGGTCTGGTATGGATTGGGGGGGACCCCCACGCCGTTTTTTCGGCGTAGGGGGTTCCCCTCAAGGTCCATACCAGACCCAAGGGCCTGGTATGCTCTTGGAGGGGGAACCCATGCCGGTTTTTTATTTAAAATTTGGCGCGGAGTTCCCCCTCAAGAACATCTGAGCACAAGTCGCGTGCCGAAGTCGGATCATGCAAGACGGCAATCCGACTTTGATCCGACTTCAATGATAGTCAATAGGCTGAAGTAGGATCAAAGTCGGACCAAAGTAGTACAGGGAGCATTTCTAAAGTCGGAACGACTTGTGTCGGACCAGTTAGGACGGCTCCCATAGGGAAACATTACATTTCACACGTCATGCGACATGAGCTCCCAATGTCGGAGCGTTTGTCGGACCAGTGTGAACCCAGCCTGAGTCATAGCAATGAACGACTCTGGAGCTGATTAATTCCTAGTACACACGAGAATATCGAACGCAAAATACTTATTTCGGAGTGATCCTCTAATAATCTGTTCCGTAGTACACAGCTTTCGAGAGCCGATCAGGGCAGTTCATGCAAAATTATCGAAGAGACGAGCACAAAAAATGTTTTCTTTGACGATACGATTTTCATGTACTTAGTATAGTATTTGTATAAAGAAAGCTGTGTGACCAAGACCACGTATGCTCAGAAATGAAAGAATACAATTGCAATACAATCCAATCTATTATATCACTTCTGAAGGTGTAGTCCGTCTTACGAGAATTTTCGTAACATTAGTAACCTATTGGTTTTCGATATGAGAGTAGCATGTAAAAAACGATCATTTGTTCGTTATACTCATCGTGTGTACTGGGCTTAAAGTGTTACTAAACCCAGGATCCTGCATTCGCTATATCTGGTCTCCCACAGTACACAGAACATGGAAGTGCAATCGTTTTAGTAAATATAAACAGTTAAAGGGTAACTCCACTTTTGTGGGGAGTAAAAAATAACAAATAAAGAAAAAATAATATAGCACATATAATTGCGACACTAATCATATTGTAATTAAATGTTATTAAAAATGACCCTTCCTTTTCAATCTGCAGCCACTGTAATTTTCTGAGAATGCAATGCAATATGGCTACATGGAGTTGTTCTGTACACAGAGTGTGTACTGACCACTCCCCAGAGACATAATTTCCTGCTTGTGTGATTGGCTCACCAATTTTCCCAGAAGTCTGCCTAATATACAAGTCAGATTTCAGGCATCTCCTCCACTAAAAATGTCATTTTTTGAGAGATACTTTCAATAGGAACACGTCTAAAGGGATGCAGGCCCAGCAGATTTCCTCAATTAGTGCCCTACAGCTGCACCTGACAGTTAATTATGAAACTCCTCCCATTAGACCCACTCTGTACAGGGGCACAGGTAAACACACATGGATTTCTTCAGAATAACAAAAGGTAGGAATCTGCAACAAAGGTTGGTATAATCCTTGCAATGTACATAGATCACCCAGAGGGGAATGTTTTTTTCTCAACAAAAGTGGTGTTACGCTTTAAATACCTTTTCTCATCGTTACAGCAGTCTTGTGACTTCTATCAGTGTCTGATTAAAGCTTGTAGGAGGAGTTTTCATTCTGCTCTGACTGTCCTCTGAGGCTGCAGGACCCCTAAATCTACTGTCTGGACAGTGCTGATTGGCCCTGTACTGATCACATGCCCTTTCCCAAGACAAAAAAAAAAAACTCTCTAGCAATACACACCAAACTGAGCATGTGCAGCTTTCACTCAAGGCTCTGTTCTATAAGAAGATGGTTTGGGGACAATGGAAGAAGGGGATTATCAAAAAGCCTTTTGTCACAATGCAGAGGATTAACCCCTTAGATTCCACAGCGAGTATAAGGCCTCATGTACACTGCTGCTGCTAAACGGACATTTAGGAGCAGTTAGGCATTTTTTTCAACTGCTCCTGAACTCTCCTCTATGTTATTTTATCAGTTTGGAGGCTTTTTTTGTAACGCAAAAAAATGGGTTCAGACGCTGAGTTTAGAGGCATTTCAAGTGCCAAACGCTTATAAATGCGGTAACTCGCATTTAGCCGCGTTTTGTTTACAGGTGTATTTCATTTTTGGCTATTTTGAAGATTTTTTTTTTTAAACGCTTCTAAACGCTGCAAAATGCAGCTAAACACGGTATATAAACATGGCAAAATGGATGTTTTAAGCTTGGGTTACTATCTGTCAAGTTAAATCGTTCAGGAGAGGTTGTAAAAACGTCCCGTGTACATGAAGCCTAACAAGCATGCTTTACTGCATATATAGATTGATTTTACTGTTGTGGGTTTAGTAACACTTTAAGGGCTGGTTCACACCACAATTGCTGCATTCCGGATGCGTTTTTCCATGCTTGTTTATGATGCATTGCAATGCGTTTCCCCCCTTTTTTTTCATCACCTCAATATAAGACGTGTGCTTTGGTGCAGTTTTGATACGTTTTGCTGCGTTCCATTCAGAAAAAAAAATACACTGGAAAGCGCTGCACTGTTGTGAACTAGGACCATTGGAATCCATGGAAAACGCTGCACATGCGTTTTAGATGTAGATTAAAAACGCACTGGACTGCATCTGGTGTGAACCAGCTCTAAAGGCATTCATAAAGCGCCTTGCACTTACTTTTATTAGGCTTTGAAAGAAATGCATGAAGAAATGCTTCAAGCAGGTAACATGCTGTATGAAGGAATTTTACATTCCATCGTGCTCTGGTGTAGATTTCCTTTAGGCCCAGGCAATGTGATTACAGTCAGAGTTTTCTTAAGACGAATCTGAAATTAAAAATTTAAGAAATATGTTAAAATGACACTCTTGGTTACAGAAAAAAATATTCTACAATGCAATGTGGAGAAAGTGACAAAGCATACAATAAAGTAACGATCATCGGAAGTGATGAAAATAACAGACCCTATAAGAAGAGTACTGGTTCTTATGTGTCTTTATTTATGTGAAATATATAAAGCGCAACTAAACTCTTCAAATCAACATTAACTATTTAATGCTGCTGTCCTGACTGGCCCCGCCTCCACCCCGTCCCCATCCAAGCACCATCTGTGATGTTATTAGGATGCACTAGAGATACCTAGCAGCCGCCTGCCTGGAAGAAAGTTTGACTTAAAAAAGGTTGACAAACACTGGATCAAAGCATATATTCCACAGAAAAACTTTCTTTTAAAAACCAGCATCTCATTCCTCTGCCAGGGCAACCCAGAAGGGGAAAATCCCACCAGTAGTAGTGTGTAGATGGACGCAACAGCAGGACTCAGGAGCGAGCCTGCACAGGTCCCCCCAGGGAAAGCGGCTGTCTGTGGGGGCACCCGATGAAGAGGAGGAGCCTGGAGCGCTGGTGGGGAGACCCCAGAAGAAGATGGTCAGGGCTGCTCTGTGCAAAACAGTTACACAGAGCAAGTAAGTATAATTTGTTTGTTATTTTAATACAACAAAAGAAAAAAAACAAGGGTTTACAACCACTTTATTTTCAGGCTGCGATAAATTCTATGCTTCCCAAACCATCATTACCAAAACGACCCTGTCTACTGATAAGGAATGCACTGGATTCTCATGGCTGCCTGCATGCATATCAAATACATACAGCCCCTTTATAGAATGCAGATATTTAAAAATATTAATTTAATTTATGAAATAGATAATTAAAAAGTAAACATAATATTGAACATTTAATCTACATTAAATTGCATTTAAAAATAAACAGTTTTCCTTGCCTTGCTTCCAATATTACTATGCTCTTTAAATTGCTTAGCCATGCTTCACATAATTATCCTAGGAGAAAGTGCTTTGTAATCATGTCTGAGTGTGTTATTACTTGACAGCATGAATTATTTACTACTTTGTCTTCCTGGCTTTGGGAAGATCCTGAAGAATGGACACATTCTATACCTGTATATAAAAAATATATAATTTGTATACATCGATATAGTAGTTATGGCTGCAATTTACAATATAAGAAAACTAATAATATAATAAACCTATGATCTTCGGTCAGGTAACTGCAGATCTCAAAGCAACGTTGTCTCTGTGAAGTACCCCCCAGAGAAAAAACTATTCAATACAACAACCAACCTTTTATGTCATAAGCCAAAAAGACGTGCTGCACTAAGGGATTTGATTCAAAGCAAGAATCTGACTGCATGACTTTCATGGTTCTTCTTGTGTTTGGAAAGATCTAGTTCTTCAAATGGCCCAAGGTCACACCAGCTTTGGGCCTAGGGCGGCACATTTTAGGAGAGGGAAAAGGCTGCACTGTGCTTCTTAACCCTATTGAATTTAGCCATGTATGCATTACGCCAATAATGTGTTTCTTCTTAATTGGGGGTCAGCAACCAGTAGATCACGGCCAGACGACTCGTAGATCGCGGTCTGGGCTTGCTGACCTGCAATCCCAGAGCATCAAACAGAGTGCAATACAGAAGGACTACTTGTAAAGTTGGAGTTGTAGTAGGGAGCAAGAGGGCATAAGCCGATGTAGTGCGGGCTCATGTCCCATGCGGAGTGATACCAACTGTATTCCACCTCTTATTCCGGCTAGTGGTCTCCAGAGTGGTGCCAGCAAAGAGAAGAGATCTTCAGGTCAGTGTGAAGCACTACACTGGGCATTTTAGTATAGAGCTGCTTTCACACTGATGTGCCGCGGTTTACCCACACCGTGGGTGCAGTGCAGTGTACCTGCAGCTTTCCTGAGGGTTTGCTGCGCTTAGACTTCTATTATATCCTGTGGGTTTAGAGAACTTTCTGAATGCAGGAGTTTTAGTGCGCTTTCAGAAAGTGCACCACATCTGCAGGATATAATAGAAGTCTATGGCAAAGTGCAGCTAACCCAGCAAGGTCACAGATGCACTGCGCTGCACCCGCGGTGTGGGTAAACCGCGGCACATCAATGTGGAAGCAGCCTTATAGAGGGCTCAGAACAGTAATGCCGCGTACACATGATCGGAATTTCGGCCTGCAAAAGACCAATGAGAGTTTTTTGTCGGAAAATGCGACTGTGTGTATGCTCCATCGGACTTTTGCTATCCGAATTCCAGCCAGCAAAAGATTGAGAGCATGTTCTCAATTTTTTAGGTCGGCAAAAGTTCCTATCTGAAAATGCGATCATCTGTGGCAATTCTGACGCGCAAAATTCCTACGCATGCTCAGAAACAATTCGACGCATGCTCGGAAGCATTGAACTTCATTTTCTCGGCTCATCGTAGTGTTGTACGTCACTGCGTTCTTGACGGTCGTAAGTTCAGCAAACTTTTGCGTGACCGTGTGTATGCAAGGCAAACTTGAGCGGAATCCCGCCGGAAAAGCCGTCATATCTTTTTCCGACGAGAAGTCTGATTCGCGTGTATGCGGCATAAGAGTTCATCTACATTTGTAGTTTTGTGGGGGATAAAACCCCACAGTTAAGACATGTTTTTTCCACCCCTGCCCCAACTGCACCCCCTTTAGCTGCAGGGGCTAAAGGTGTACAGATGTTGCAGCCGCAGCAAGAGTTATACACCCTGTTATGATTGGTGGGTGTAGCACTTGTCAAACATGACCCATTCAAGTGAATGAGGCCACTATGCAAATGCCCTGCAATCTTGTGCAGTACAGCAAACAAGGGGAATGCAGTCACCTCAGCTAATGATTGGTAAGCTGCAATATATTACATTTTTGGTTTTGGGTTTAATACCACTTTAACAGTATGACAACACTGAAACAAGAGTTACTAGGTGTCACTATAAACTATAGGACCAGAAGAATTTTGCGACACACAGCAGCTTGAAGGAGGAAGGTCTGTGCTCAGTAAATAGCAAATAAATCAACAGTACATGGAAAGCTGGCATGTGCGAAGACAATACTTTTAAACCCTAATATGTTTCCCAGCACAGCATATGCTTCAATTAGATAATAAAATTAGATGATGAGAAACCACAAATATATATATATATACACACACACACAGCAACCTGTGAGGCTGGGTTCACACTGATGCGAACTGGATGCAGCTTTCAATGCATCCAATTTGCATTACAGGAGACTGTGATCGGCTCTCTATGGAGCCAGTTCACACAGCTCCGGGCGGCCGCAGTTCGCACAGGAAAAGGGTCCTGTGGATCTTTGGCTCCTTTTTAGGTCCGAATTCAAGCAAAAATGTGCCCCTGAAATGGAGAACAAGGACGCACCAGACCCCATGATGTGGGCCACGGCCGCAGTTAGCGTGAACCCAGCCTGAATGTGTGACCCTATTCACCGGGTGTATCCAAAAGATCTCCAAACACAGTCATCATCTCATCATCTCAACCAGTACAGAAAACCCAGCCAGCCCATTAACCACTTAAAGACCAGGCCTTTTTTGACACTTTTTGGTTACAAGTAAAAATCTGTATTTTTTGCCAGAAAACTACTTAGAACCCCCAAACATTATATATTTCGTTTAACAGAGACCCTAGAGAATAAAATAGCTGTTGTTGCAATTTTTTATTCTTTATGTCACACGGTATTTGTGCAGCGGATTTTAAAACGTAACTTTTTGGGGGAAGAAAATTCACTTTAAAGTGGTTCTAAAGGCAGAAGGTTTTTTTTTTTTATCTTAATGCATTCTATGCATTAAGATATAAAAACCTTCTGTGTGCAGCAACCCCCCTCAGCCCCCTTAATACCTACCTCGATGCAGCGATGAGACTCGGCTTTCTGGGACTCATCTCCTCATTGGCTGAGACAGCACCAGGCGCCATTGGCTCCTGCTGCTGTCAATTAAAGTCTGTGAGCCAATGAGGAGAGAGGGGGCGGGGCCGAGCCATTGCTCCATGTCTGAATGGACACACAGAGCAGCGACTCAAGCTGCTTGCTGTGGGGGCACTCGGCAGGAGGGAGGGGTCAGGAGCACTGAAGAGGGACCCGAGAAGAAGAGGATCTGGGCTGCCCTGTGCAAAACCAACTGTACAGAGAAGGTAAGTATAACATGTTTGTTATTTTAAACCCAAAAAATGTAAGTATCATTAATTAATTTTAATGCAAAAAAAACCACAATAGATAACCCAAATTTTGTTAAAATATGAAAGATGATGTTATACTGAGTAAATTGATATTCAACATGTCACACTATAAAATTGCGCACGCTTGTGGAATGGCGTCAAACTACGATACTTAAAAATCTCCATAGGCGACACTTTAAAATGTTTACAGGTTTCCCATTTACAGTTGCAAAGGAGCCCTGGAGCTGGAACTATTGCTCTTGCTATAACGTTCATGGAGATACCTTACATGTGTGGTACAAATAGGGGTGCTTTACTTTTTTTTTTAAATTACCGTATATACTCGAGTATAAGTCGTTCCGAGTATAAGTCGAGGCCCTAATTTACTACAAAAAAAATGGGAAAAACTTATTGACCCGAGTATAAGACGAGGGTGAGAAATGCACAGCTACTGTAAGTGGAAAAGAGGGTCAACAATGCCCATTTGCAGCATCACTGTGCCCATTTGCATGCCTCACTGTGCCCATTTGCAGCCATAGGTCCCCTGAACTTCAAACTCGGTAGTTAAGGGTTCCTAGATGCCCCCCTAGCTGCAGCCAAAATTTGGGGTCTCTGAACCCAAAGGGTCCTGAAATGACATTGCTGCAGATGGACACAGTTGACCAAATTTGGGGCCCTGTATCTCGGGGCCAGTTAGTGCTAGGAACCCCAAATTTGGTGTGCAAACCCAGTGGAACTAGCACCATAAAATTTCCAAAGCTGGGGTTTCTAGCACCAAGTGGCCCCGAGATACAGGGCCCCAAAAATCAGTTCAGAAAATGTCAAGCACTTTTCTGCAGCAGAAAATGACATTTTCCGAATCAGTTTTGGGGCCCCGTATCTCAGGGCCACTTAGTTCTAGAAACCCCAGCTTTGGATATGTTATGGTACCAGTTCCAATGGATTTGCACTCCAAATTTGGGGTTCCTAGCACCAAGTGGCCCTGAGATATGGGGCCCCAAAGTCGGTTCAGAAAATGTCAAGCACTTTTCTTCAGCAGAAAATGACATTTTCCGAACCGATTTTGGGGCCCCGTATCTCGGGGCCACTTAGTGCTAGGAACTTCATCTTTGGATATGTTGTGGGACCAGTCCCACTGTGTTTGCATACCAAATTTGGGGTTCCTAGCACTAAGTGGCCCTGAGATATGGGGCCCCAAAGTCGGTTCGGAAAATGAAATTTTTTGCTGCAGAAAAGTGCTTGGCTCCAGTATAAGTCGAGGGGGGCACTTTCAGCACAAAAAAATGTGCTGAAAAATTCGACTTATACTCGAGTATATACGGTATTTATTTTATTTTAAAAAAATATATTTTTACATTGTCCCTTTACATTTTTTTGTCACTTTTATTGTTATTACAAGAAATGTAAACATCCCTTGTGATAACAAAAAAGCATGACAGGTCCACTTTATGGAAACATCTGGGGTACCTAAGACCTCTCCTCTACCCTTAGCCCTTGTTCTCACCGGGCCGACTTGACATGCGATTCGCATGTCAAATTGCATGCTAAATTAGAGCTTATTTTCAGCAATGGCACCGTCCGAATCAGTGCGACACCAACTTTGCGACACCGCACCGATTCCCAAAAGTAATTTCTGTACTACTTTTGGCAACTTCGGGGGGATTTGTGCGATTTGTGCAATTTTTTATGTGCATGAACCCGCACAGATGTCTCTCAAATCGCCTCCAAAGTCGGACTCGAATGCCGGTTTGAAATTGTGCGAGTTCAGCTGATTTTGCACGATTTCAAGCCCTCATTCAGTGTGAACCTGGGCTTAAGGACATCAGATCAAAAAAAAAATCATTGATCTGATGCTTTCCTGAAAAAAAAAAGGCAGTGTTTACATCTGCTCTAAACCGGAAGTGATGTCATGGCGTCATAGAGGTGATCACAGCCTATCTGGTCCCCCTTCACCTCTATGGCCAGCCGCAACCCGCCGGATCGGATCCCATGCTTCCCGGTGAGACGGGTAAGATCGAGAAACACCGGTGAGCAGCGAGAATTGGAGACAGCCGTTCGGAGCGCTTTTAGGAAAAAGAGATTTGTCAGCTAAAAATTTTAATTGACAGCTGACAGCTGCAGCCATAGCCCCAGTAAACATCTTCAAAACCGCAAAGTATATACAGTATACATATGTCATCAATTCTATTCTCATCAATTTTTAAAAGTAATGGTCCTTGACTGCCATATTCACCTAGGTTATATAATTATGAAAAATTCCAAGTTTACAATAAAAAACTGCCATGGATAAGATCCTTCATAAACTTTTATCCAACTATAATAGATCACAAGACAAAGACATATTTTCTATCCAAACTTTTCTCCTCGGCAAAGCATTTTCACAAATGTATTTTTTATTACCTTACATTATTGCATTTGCTGTGCCGGTAAAAGAAATCTCCAATTGATGTTCATTTAAGTGGCACATTTAGCCATTAGGCCTGCGCCTGTATGGGTTAAAGCAATAGATGAGGAGTTTACCGGAATGCAGGTTAAAGCAGCCTCCTTCTCCTGGGGGACTTTGGCTGCCTCAGATTTCATGCAGAGGACACCCTAATGCATAATAGAGAAAATATACAATATGTACATTGTACTGCCAGGCACAAAATAATGGAAGGGGAGCCCTTAATGGACAATTTTCACTCTCAAAACACGTCTGAGTAGGAGTAATCTATAGGCTGCAAGGTTGTATATATATGCATAAAATTCATAAAGAACGATCATTTTTGGGAAATTGAAAATGACAAACATTTTCTTATAGTAAGATGCTGTTACTAAAAGCTACCAATTTGGACTTGACCTAAATTACCAAGTCCCTTTACTAACCACATGTAATAAAATAGACTTAAAATGTCCTTATGTGGTTGTAGAGGGAGAAGGTAGACAGGACTAATAGAGAGGGTGAATCTCCCTATCAGGGACACAGACAGCAATAAAAACTGACAGGTGTTCTAATCCCTCTCCACTCTATACAAAACTAAAAAAATAAATAAAACAGATTTTGCCTTTAGTTATACTTCAAATCTAAACTGATAACCTGTAAGGCTCTGTTCACATATATATACGAATTGGATGCATTCTGGACCACATCCGATTTGCATGGCATGTGAACCAGGAGCCTTTTCTATGGATCCGGTTTAAATATACAGTATGTGGTGCAGCGGCAGTGCGAATTTGCCGCAAATTTAGATTCAGGTGCGAATTCCAGGCTCATTGCCTTCTATGGTAACGCATATGAATCATACAATTGATCAATTTTGAACACAAATTTGATCCAAAAAAAAAAAAAAAAGCTTGGGGGGGGTCTGGTATGGATTTTAAGGGGAACACTACACCAAAATGTAAAAAAAAAATGGTGTGGGGTCCCCCCCCAAAATCCATACCAGACCCTTATCCAAGCATTCAGCTTGACAGGCCAGGAATGGAGGGGAGGGGGGGAAACGAGTGAGCAGCCCTCCCTCCTGAACCATACCATGCCACATGCCCTCAACATGGGGGGTTGCTTTGGGGTGGGGGGGTAGCTCTGCTGATGGGGACAAGGGCCTTTTTCCCACAACGCTGGCCAGTGGTTGTGGGGGTCTGCAGGCAGGGGGCTTATCCAGATCTGGAAGCCCCCCCAGATCCTGCCCCCACCCCCCCATGTGAATGAGTATGGGGTACATTGTACCAAAAAAAGTGTCTAAAAGAAGTAAAAACACAGAGACAGTTTTTGACAATCCCTTTATTAAAAAAAAAAAACATCCCCCTGAGTAGATTCATCGTCAATCACGACGCCCACCGCCACCACTGACCCCCCCCCCAAAAAAAGAAGCTCCGTACACATATACAAAATGTTCCCGCCATCTGTCTGCTCCGTCATCTGACATTTCCTTTATAGCTAAAGCGTGGGGCCATCTGGCAACACTGCCCCCTTGTGACATTATCAACTGGTGCATGCTGGGGCAGTGATGTCACAAGGGGCAGTTGCCCCAGGTGAAGTCACTGGGTGGTCCCACCCCTCAGGTGGCGGAGCAGGCAGACAATGGAAGCCTTCTGCGTGAGCAGAGCCTTTTTTTTCCTTATTCAGGCAGGCGTGGTAGCCGGCGTCCTGATTGACGATGGATCTACACCGGGGGGGACATTGTTTTTTTTAATAAAGGAATTTTAAAAACTGTCATTCACATGGTGGGGGGGCGGGATCTGGGAGTCTGGGATCTTCCAGATTCTGATAAACCCCCTGCCCATAGACCCCTTACAACCACCAGCCAGGGTTGTGAGGAAGAGGCCCTGGTCCCTATCAACATGGGGACAAGGTGCTTTGGTGTGGGGAGGGTAGAGTGGGAGGGGTACTTGCTCATTCCTCTGCCAGGCTGCATGCTCGGCACTCACTCGCCCCCCCCCCCCTTCCTGGCATGCCAGGCTGCAAGCTCAGATAAGGGTCTGGTATGGATTTTTTTTTTATTTTGGCATGGGGTTCCCCTTAAAATTTGTACCAAACCCAAAAGGGCCTGGAATGGATTAGGGGGGGGGGGGGGGGGAAACTACGTCATTTTTTTCACAATTTTTGTATTGCTGCCAATGATTTTGTTTACATTCAGCTGTCAGCGGGGAACCTGGCCCTCTCCTTAACAACCAGCTGATGATAAAGATGCCAGTGACTGTCGGCTCCAAAAATTCACACTTGAACCGCATCTAAATTTCAGCCGAATCACTGAACAGCTGCTTCGGAAATTTGCAGTGAAAACTGAAGGAACATTCGCACCGCATATGTGTGAACCTAGCTTTTAAAGTGTTGCCTATGGACAGTTTTAGGTATTGTAGTTTGTTGCCATTTCACAGGCATGCAACATTTTTCAAACATATTTGGCACCTATTTATTTGATGCATCATTATCTTTTACATTTTACCAAAAAACTAGGTACAATTTGTGTGCACTCATTTAAATGTATTTTTCCTAAAAAATTGGGTTTGATAAATGGCTGCACAAATATCGCACAACATAAAAAAACTACAACAGCCACCATTTTATTCTCCGGGACCTCTGCTTTCAGAAAATCTATAGAGGTATATACATTAAAACCAAACAAGGGACAGCTAAAGAGGGACAGAGTAATCTGGTCTCAAAAAAAAAAAGCAATTAAAAGCTGGCGGGATATAAAAAGCAGAATTCCTGAGGTGGTAACTATGTGGGCCTCACATTTAGCTTGTGGGAGATATATGCTAATTAGAAAAGTCCTTTCGCAGGTAAACATATATGTAACTGTATTTATCTGTGTGTCTGGAGGTCCCTGATGTCATTGGAGTCTATATAAATGTATACATACTGTATATATTCAATTTTTGTTTTTAACAGTGGTGAATGAAAAGAGCCCTAGCGCAGGTCTTCTCTGTGTGTTATTACTTTATAATACAGTACTGCCGAATTTCACACCGCTCTGCTGATTAACACGCCTATAGAACACACGGTGTGTTGTTGCAATTTGTTTTATATGCAGGTCTGCTTAATATTGGCACTAACATAATAAATAACAGACAATCCAGATTCCTGGAGTTATTAGTGCTGGTTTACACTGAAATCGCACAAGAATGCTGAACGCGCTTTCCTGTGCGATTCAGTGTAATGCGATTTTCAGCCTACTCATTTGAATGTGCTCAAAATGAATTGGACTGCATCGAAAGTACTGCATGCGCTACTTTTTAAAATGTACTGCAAACGGACCACATGGTACTGCGGTACAGGCAAACGCACTGCGATTGTCATCTGTTTTGGGTTGTCATTAGGAATACATTGACACCTGCAGCAGATCACACCTCCAGTGCGTTTCGAACGTGATGCGGAAAACACGTACAAAACGGTTTTCTGCACCACGCTCAGGTGTGAACGGGCCCTAAATGAAAGATTATTATTCTATAGCAGACTTTTCATTCTTCCCAGTTTTCTATAACTCCTACCTGTCATTTTTAAAAATGATTATATGGTAACTATCTGGTCATCTGGGAATATCCTGTCGGTCTGTTTGTCTGTCCGTCCATCCGTCCGTCCGTCTGTCTGTCTGTCTATCTGTTTTCATATAATAGGTATAGAATAAAATGTGGTTGTGAACCTCAGACATGAAATATGAACAAAGCTTATCCTTCTGTAATGTGTACTTGTCTCAGTTAAGAGCACTAAGTGTCATTTCTGCCTGCTGATTTGTTCCTCCGCTATCAGTATGAATCGCTTCTGAATCTCCTCACTGAGCTCTGCAGGGTGTAACTTCAGGTCCCATCCCCTTGTTTTATGACAACTCGGACAAGCTTTATAAATTCTGGACTTTTAATGGATGTAGAGAAGAGAAGACTGCAGATAAACAGATACAACGTATGTGGGAGGAGACATGGAATATGAACAAAGCATTTCCTTCTGTAGTGTGTACTTGTCTAAATTAAGAGCATTTTCTGGACTTTGAACTGATGTAGAGAAAAGAGTACAGCAGATAAACAGGTACAACTTATGTAGGAGGATTTTCTTTCATCTCTGTGTATCACCTGAGGCCAGTCACCACACTGGGTATATGTAAAGGTTTACAACCACTTTAAACAAGGATATTTATAGTAAGGTGACTGTAATTTTTAAATCTAATTGTATTCATCTGAGAATAATGTTAATTTGTTTTGTAATGTAGAATAAGGATCCTTAAAGAAGTATGGGAACTTTTTTATTTTAGAATCATACTTACCTAGGTGCTGCATCTGCCCCCCACCGGCTCTAAGGCTGAGAACTGAGTGATCAAGCACTGCCGATCACTCAGTTCTCAGAGCTCCCTGAGCAGAGAGCTGCTGACTGTCAGTCACCGCTGTCTGCTCTGTCCCCCCCCCCCCCCGCACTCACTGGAGTGCTGGGCTATGAAGAGGCTGGCTCAGGCTCTCAGCGGCTCTCTGTGGCTAAGCCAGGTGTGGGCCCAGGCATGTGGGCAAATCCCGGCCATATGGAAAGGCTCTGTGACATCAGTCGACAGCGGGCTTAAGCCCGCTGTCTGCTGAAAACGGGTCACAGGAGTGCAGAACAAACTGGTTTTGTGAGTTAAACCTATGGTGTGTTCCAATACACATCAACTATTCCTTGTTAGAAAATTATGAAATGCGTAATGTGTTTCTGTTAGACATCTACATATTCAGTGACAGTTATTCTAACAATGGCAGTTTCCTAACACTTTCGATCAGCTTTTGGTTGCATAAACAATCTGGAAGATCAAGGTAACCTACCAATATCCTTGCCATATATGCACTCTCAGGGGCAGTTAATATGACTTTCCCTAATAATGGATCTTCGGGTGCATGTGTTTTACTTTACAGTGATTGCTTCACCACCAGTGTTTGGAAGAAGTCGCATTCATCGTTTTATAAAAAAATTGGCGTTAGCCTACCCAAGAGGCTGTGCAGATGATATTTGGCTTGTGTCAATAATCAGTTTGACAACATGTTGCAAAGTTTCGAAGGTCATTTAGAATTCATTGACAGGTGCTTTTGATCTGCAGTTGACCTCCTTCTGACTTGCCTCAAGTGGGTTTTGCATTTCTATAAACTTGTATGGGAATGCAAAACCCGCTTGAAGAAAAAATTTTTAAAAAAGCCCATCCAGACAAGTCCTTTAAGCAGAACTCAATAACCCAACTAATAAATGGACAGTGAAAAATATACAACATCAACGTCAAAACGTCACTTCCGCCCATAGCTCCTAAAGCAACATTTTAGTGTAAATGAGATCTGAGGTCTTTTTGACCCCAGATCTCATATTTAAGAGATGTTTACATTCCTTGTCATAGGAATAAAAGTGACATAATTTTTTTTTTAAAGAACAGTGTAAAAATAAAAAATAAAAGGTAAAAAAAAAAATGTAAAAAATTTTTAAAACACGCCCCGTCCTGCCGAGCTTGCGTGCAGAAGCGAACGCATACGTGAGTAGCGCCCGCATATGAAAACGGTGTTCAAACCACACGTGTGAGGTATCACTGCGATCAGAAAGTATTGCAACGACCACCATTTTTTTCTCTAGGGTGTTAGAAAATATATATATATTGTTTGGGGGTTCTAAGTAAGTTTCTAGCAAAAAAAAAAAAAAAGATTTTAACTTGTAAACAACAAGTTTGAAAAATAGGCTTGGTCTTAGACCCCTTTCACACTGAGCCACCCTCGGCGTCAGCAGTAAAGCGGCGCTATTTTAAAGTGGGAGTCCGGCGACCAATCTTTTTTTTTTTTTGAGTCTTTGAGACACTTTGCTAATCCCAAAATAATACTCACAGTTTGGGTGTAATATTTCCGCCTCTGTCTGTTTTCGTACTGAAGAATAACTTTAAAAATGTGATGCTGGCTGTTTCCATCTTGCTTGTGGCATGTGAAGCCCACAAGCATTGATTTCCTGGATGCGGTGAATGCTGTTCATTCACAGCTTGTTCACAAGCATGATCATTGTTCCCACACTGAATCTTGGGAAGCCTGACACTCAGCTCCCAGGAGACAGTGCGGCGCCGGGGAAAGGCAATAAACACGCCTACTCCCATGGGAGGAGAGACAGGAAGTGCCACAATAAAGTATAATATAAAGGTAATTTCAGCGATAAAAATTTTTTCCGTGCGGCATTTCAACATCTATGCAATTAGCTGAAGGGGGTAAGATTAAGTAAAAAATTTGAGTGGAACCCCGCTTTAAGGGCCTCCTTTAGCCTTGTTTTAGCTGCATAGTAGCGCTGCCCCATTGTTGTCAATGGGCAGGAGCCCTGGAGGTGTATTCACCGCTCCTCCACCGCTGCAAAGAAGCTGCTGACAGGACTTTTTGTGAAGCCCTGCCAGCGCAGCGCCCCAATGTGAAAGTACTCACACTGGGTTTGCAGCTGAGGCTTTTTTCAGGCGCTATGCAGGCGCCTGAAAAACGCCTCAGTGTGAAAGGGGTCTTAAAGTGGTTAAAAAAAACGCTGAGCAAATACCGTGTTACATTATTGTAAAACCGTGTCACAAAATTGCAAAACTCACTATTTTATTCGCTCCTTAAAAATATATATATATCAATGTTTGGGGGTTCTAACTAATTTTCTGGCAAGAAAAGTGTCAGAAAAAGGTATGGGGGTCCATCTCCAGGATAAAACGAACTTGCAGGTGGAGTTACTCATCACAAAGGTGAAAAAGCAGTTATAGTGAGATGAATGGAATAAGCGCAGCAGCCAATTCACGGGGGATGGGATATGAAGCTGAGCGCAGCTAATTCGGCACATAAGATGCTTACAACAAAAACACAGTGGAGGGAAGGCAGTCTTCCACGGGAGCACTCACTTTTGGTTGCCTTTGTCAGGTTAGCTGTTTCCAGACATCGTGGCTGATTACACTCGTAGGGGAAGCTGGATTGACACCCGTCCAACTATTGTTTTGAAGGATGTCTGCCCTGCAAAACGTACGAAAACAAACAGAGGTGAGCGAGAAGCTGCTGCTGCGGTAATGCACTGAATTACACATTCACTAAGAATGTGTGAAAAGTAAAAATAGAACAGCCACACTCGCACCCAGAATTGAAAATAGCAGATGACTGCAAGACAGACCTGTATGGGAATTCAGAACATAAACAACAAAGAGTAATGGCTTCTAAAACTGAAGAAATCAATGATCGGCTTCTGGAACCAAAGAAAGTAGAAAGGATTTGAAAATGAATATAAGAAAGAACTAAACAAACTATTACAGCTGCATAAAGAATTTAAGAACTCAGTTCAATTATAACAGTAATTTGGCTCAAAAAATGTATTATATGTATGTTACAGGCAATGTATGAACATACTGTATAGGGTTCATTTATTAAAGACTGTACACTTCGCAATTGCAGTTGCACTCTGCAAGGGTATTTGCTCCTGAGCCTACTAAATGAGGGGAAGATTACCTGTAATTACATGTAAAGATTACCTAATCACATGCAACGAAATAAAAAAACAAACAAAAAAAAAAAACACCTATTTTGCTTGCACATGATTGGATGATGGGTGTCAGCAGAGTTTCCCCTCATTTACTAAGCTCTGGAATAATTGCTCTTGAAGAGTGCAACTGCACTAGCAAAGTGGACAATCTATTCACCTTTAGTGAATCAACTCCATAGAATCTTGCCAAGTAACCCAACATGGACCATACATGCTAGAGCAGGCATTTTCAACCAGGGCTGAGGTTCCTCTAGAGCAGTGGTTCTCAACTCCTGTCCTCAGGACCCACTATTAGGACAGATTTTAAGTATTACCTTGGGGAGATGAAGACTAGAATACTGCAATCACTGAGCAGAAAATGATATCACCTGTGATGTATTTCAGTTATCTTGCAAACCTGGCCTGCTAGTGGGTACTAAGGACAGGAGTTGAGAACTACTGCTCAAGAGCTTGGTTCCTCTTAGGTTCTTCAGGTCCAACTTAGGTTCCTTAAGTTGTGGCTAATTGACCACCCATCTTATGGTGCCTACATAGTTCCAGGGCTAATGCCCCTTGGCAAAGCCAGCAGTGTGACACCAATGATCTTTCTAGCTGTCTATAAGGGAGGCATTTTTCCCACTGACCTCCAATGTAAGGTGTTTTTTTTTACAAATGACCACCAACAAAATTAGTTTTAGCAGGGGTTTCTCAAGGCATTAACATTTATTTTAAGTGTTCCTCTGAGGTAAAAAGGTTGAGAAAGGCTGCGCTAGAGAACAAAGTAAAGCTGACCTTGAGGAAAGGGTCCTACAAAGCTCCGAAACATTTTTTGTTTTGTTTAATAGTTATGTGTGTGGGACACATGCTGGTGCTTGTTATGAAAGTTGCTCACATCCAATGCAATTTGATAGGCTTCCATTGATTTTAATAGACGCTGCATTTGGGGAAAAATGTATAAGCCTGAATCCGGCTGAAACTTAGTTTAGCACCCAATCACACCATTGTGCTAAAATACGTGCATTTGGGGCATTTTGAATGGTATCCCAGCACACCTTTATGTGCACTGCAGTGCACCACAATGCACGGTAGTGCAAAAAAAGTACTGGGACCTGTTGTGGTTAGGTGCATTAGGCAGCACATTCACATGGGGGCTGCCTTTTCTCCAGTTTTTTTAATTAATTTTATTTTCATTCAAGTGAAGCAGCTGGAGGGTACAATCACCAAAGAGTAAAGCGTGTTCTGTAGAACTGAAGATTTGGCATGTTCCCTAAATGCCCGATAGTTGTTCCCAAATAACTAGTTTTAAACACATTACAATGATATATCCAGGCAGTCTAAATTAAAGATAAACACAAATAAAACTAAGAGGAGAATATTGTAGGCAACCATAAAGCAAATGTTGTGGATAAACTTAAAACAAAAGGAAATGCCAAGGAATTCCCTGTACTACTTAAATAAGTCATATGAAACCCCATGAGCGGACAAAGCTAAAATGAAAAACTCCCAGTAGTGATGTCTTCCCCGCAGGTCTCTTTTTCCATTGAAAAGAAGGTCAAATCAGGCCTTGCTGAGACACCCATTTTGTTTCACAATATCTAAGGGAAATTAACAGAAAATGGAGAGTAGAAATGCAATTAGTCATTCATCTCATGCGTTTCTTTCCCATTCATTGATAGCCATTAAATAATTTTGAACTAATATTATGTTGATGCAATTAGTAGATGATTATGTGCTCACTGCAGTGAAGTTGTTTCTAGTGCTGGGACCTTGGTGCTGTATGATTTCACTGCACGACGCACACAGGTATCTGATTTAGGAAATAACATGCTGTGAAATAGACCTTGGTAAACCTTGGGTGACTAGGTAAGTGGGTTAGGTGTAGAGAACTAACGCCTGGTACACACAAGTTTATCGGACGAATTATCGTCCGTTTTGTTTTGCATGCTAGTCTCATATCAAAAATTAAGAGTTTACTAAAGCAGGGGTCTCCAAAAATTCTAAGCAAAGGGCCAGGTTACTGTCCTTTAGGGGGTGGACAGTGTCTAGTAGGAGTAGAAAATGCCCCGGTGTCAGTGGGAATAAACAATGCCCTCATTGATTCTAGTGGGAGGTATAATGTCCTATTGTTGGTATTCAAGGGAGGAATAGTGCCCCATCATTGGTGTCAGTGGGAAGAATAGTGCTCCATCATTGGTGTTTGTGGGAGGAATGGTGCCCCATCATTGATGTTGGAGGGAGGAATGGTGGCCCATCATTGGTATCGGTGGGAGAAATGGTTTGCCTATTATTGGTGTCAGTGGGAGGAATGGTGCTCCATCATTGGTATCAATGGGAGGAATATTGCCCCATAATTGGTGTCTGTGGGAGGAACGCCGCCCTATCTTGGTGTCAGTGGATGGAATGGTGCCCCAATACTGGCAATGAACTATTTAACTTGTCTATACACTTGCACACCTTTACTCGCCTATACTTAAACATTTCACGCCTGCGCTATAGCCAAAGAATGGCTACAGCACGGGCTTAAAATGCCGGGAGAGCGTACATGGAGGTCCTCCCGTGCTCACGCGCGGGCGGCACGCTCTGTGATCGCCGAGTCCTTGGGACTCGGCTGATCACAGATTGAAGTAAAGGGCCGATCATGAAATTAACATACAGTACAATCACTGTACAATCAATGCATATTTTCCCCCCCTTGGGTGCACATTGAAAATGTTTTCTTTATATTTTGATGAATTTCCCCCAGTGTTCTGTACACCTTTTCCTGGCAAAGTGGTCACTAAAGAGCCATTGATGGTGTTTAGCCTGTTCTTATGATCAATAAATACCAACCTTCCTGAAGAATCCACTTGGAAGTATCTTTTTTATTTAATGGGTGCCTCTGCTGAGCACACATTGGTTCCATTTCAGGGCTTTATCCTCTTTACCATTGTTCACTGTATCTGATCTTAGCCTAGCGTAGTGCAAGAATCTCTGGAAAACCCTAACAAACATCGAATACAATTGCGGATACTATGCGCGGAGACAGTTATATTCTCCTCATGTGCTAAAATAGATTTGCTTGACCCTAGGATAGGTATCCAGCAACCTTGTGAATGTGAGTATAAGCTTACTACATTTTTTACCATACCATGTACAAACTGAATACTATTCTTTTTTTTTTTTTTTTTTTTTTTTAGTCACATCAGACGACCATTTTGAGGGGCACAAATCAACTTTGTAGTTCATTTAAGTTCCGTTCCCTCTCATCTTTGTCTCATCATCGTGACTCTTTGCAATAGATAAGATAGAAAAAGTCCCCGCCAACCCCTTACCCACCCAACCATCCCCACCTCACCACCCCGAAACCCATCTCTCCAAGGTCTAATACGTCTATTTCCCCTAATCTACTATGGGGCTGTCAATTCTTCTGAATAGCTCCACGTTTTTTTAAATTTTTTCCATTGTTCCCACTCTCCCAGGGTCACCCTGCTCGAATCCCCTACTATACCCACCCCTGTCTGCATACTATAAGTTTCTTCTATTGCATCTATCCACTCCCAGATTTCCGGGGGCTCCCTCCTGAGCCAATTCTTCGGTATTATTCCCTTTGCGGCGTTCAGGAGGTGGGGAACTAGTGACTGCTTGTATTTGTGTATGTCCCCCTTCCCCCCATGGAACAAAACCTCCCAAGGGTCTTCTAGTACTATTTTTCCTGTTATTTTCCTGATCAGGATAAGTATCTTCCTCCAGAAGTTTTTTATTTTCGGGCATAGCCACCAAAGGTGTGCCATTGTTCCTATCTCCTGGCAGCCTCGCCAGCAGTACGCAGACCCTTTTTGAAATTTACTTGTTATTTCTGGGGTTAAATAGCTTCTACTTATGCATTTATAGCTCATTTCTGTCGTTTGTGTGTCTATTGTTGAATTACTAATCATTCTCAGAACTCGTCTAATTGTATTTACATCTTTTTTAGTGCCTAATTCACTCTCCCATTTGCTTATATATGGGGGAATCTCCAGCTGATCCATCTTCATAAGTATTTTATAGACCTTGGATACTAAATTTCTTGGATCTTCTGAGTCACAAAGCTTCTCAAAGTCCGTAAGTTTGTCCCCTGCTCTTATCGGACTTGATAATTTGCCTACGAAGTGACACAGCTGGAGGTACCGCCACTCATCTATTCCCCGTGTCCCTCTCCCAGATCTTAATTCTTTCAGTGTCATTATTTTACCCTCTTTTATGATATGTCTTAATTGTGTCGCACCCCAAAAAACTTCTTTTCCACTCATTTCCTTTAGCCCTGGATAGAAAAAATTACTCTCCATTAGCGATAATAAGGGTGAATTATATTCTCCATTAACTTTTTTGTAAACCCCGTCCCAAGTTTTGAAAACATTACGTGTTATTACATGTGTGCTCTTATCTAAATTTCTAGTGTGTGGAGGGTTCCAAATCATTCTACCAAGTGAAACTTTACTGAGGTTTCCCTCTATTTTTACCCACCTTTTTTCATTCTCACTTTTTGTCCATTCAACCATTCTAGACAGAACTATGGCCTTATAGTACATCTGGATGTCTGGTACTGCTAGGCCACCATTTATTTTCTTTTGTTTTAGAATTCTGAAAGAAACTCTTGGTTTTTTGTTTTTCCATATAAAACTCATAATTATTTTATTTAACTTTTTTAAATAGTATAGCGGTAGGGGGAGCGGAAGCATCTGAAACAAGTATGTGATCCTGGGGAGTAGGACCATTTTGATGACATTTATACGACCTATCCAGGAAAGGGCCTTCCCGGCGTAATTTTTACAATCAAGTCTGACTGTGTCTAGTAGGGGTAAATAGTTTATGGTAAACATCTTCTCACTTGAATTAGCTAGCTTAATTCCTAAGTACTTTAGCTCTTTAGTCCATCTAAAACTGTACACTGTTTTTAGTTTCTCTCTTTCTCTTTTGTGTAAGTTTATATTTAATATCTCTGATTTTCCCATATTAATTTGAAAGTTGGAGACCTCCCCGTAATCCCTAAGGGCTTTCACTAACTTGGGCATAGTAGATTCTGGGTCTGATATGTAAAATAACACATCATCGGCGTAGGCTGCTACTTTGTGTTCGTCTTTGCCGATCTTAAAACCTCTAATGTCTGGGTCTGCACGTATTGTTGCTAAGAGGGGTTCCATGGTCAAAACAAAAAGTAAAGGGGACAGGGGACATCCCTGTCTGGTTCCCCTTTCCATTTCAAATGGCCGGGACATCACTCCGTTTACACCCACCGTTGCCAAAGGGTGGTGGTACAGGGTTTTAATCCTCTGTATCATTCTGGGTCCAAGACCCATGATCCCCAAGGTTTGGAACATGAACCCCCAGTCCACCCTGTCGAAGGCCTTTTCGGCGTCGACCGACAGTAGAAGGCTTGGGGGCCCCTTCTCCCTCGTTCTGTGCAGCAGGAGCAATGTCCTCACCCCATTGTCCTTCCCCTCTCTTTTCGGGACAAACCCCAGCTGGTCGGGGTTAATCAGGGAATTCATTGATCCCTTTAACCTCTCGGCAAGTATCTTTGCATAGAGCTTTGTGTCGGTATTAAGGAGGGAGATGGGACGATAGCTTGAGCATAATGTTTTTTCTTTTCCATCTTTCAGTATGATCGTAATGGAAGCCATTGATGCCTCTCTGCTCATCTCATATTCCTCTCCCAGTCCATTAAAATACCGGCACAATCTCGGGATCAACAGTTCCTTAAACGTTTTGTAGTAAATTAGAGTGAATCCATCTGGGCCAGGACTCTTCCCAGAGGCCATTCCTTCTATTGCTTTCCTGACTTCTTCTTCAGAGATTGAAGATTCCATTACTTCTCTTTCCGTGTCTGTAACTTTAGGCAATGCTATCTTCGTTAAGTATTTGCTATTTTTCTCGCTCTTATTGTTTACCTGGAAATCTTGTTTAGGCGCTGAATATAGCTCTTGATAGTACTTCTTAAAGACCTCTGCTACTTTTCTGGAAGAGTACTCTAGGTTGCCGTCCTTAGTCTGAATTTTTTCTATGAAATTTTTAGTTTTAACCTTTTGTACTATTTTTGCTAAGAATTTACTTGGTTTGTTAGCCCAGCGGTATCTCTCCCGTATTATCCTACCATGTCTTGCTCTGGCTTCATATTCCATTAATGTTTTCAGCTCCGCCCTTTTAATTACTAGTTGTTTGTATGTCTTTTGAGTGAGGTGTCCCAGTTGTCTCTTGTGTTTCTGTTCTAAACTTTCCAACTCCTCTGTTAATTTTTGCAATTCCTCGCGTTTTTTCCTTTTCTTCCTTGCTCCCATCTCAATAAGAACTCCTCTTATGTAGGCTTTATGGGCCTCCCATAAGGTAGACCCCGAGACCTCACCGGAATCATTTGCCATAAAGTATGCCTCTAATTCTCTGCTAATTCTATTGAGCCCATCTTTCCCTCTTATCAGTTCTTCGTTTAGGCGCCATTGCCCTGAAGGCCTGCCCTCTTCTCCTATTGTTATTTCCATGGACATTGGGGCATGATCTGAAAAAGTTATGTTTCCTATCCAAGAATCCACCACCTTGTCAATGTCTCTGTGGTCGATCAGTCCATAGTCAATGCGGGAGTATGACCCGTGCACAGGGGAAAAGAACGTATAGTCTCTTTTTCGAGGGTGCTGCACTCTCCATATATCAACCATCTGAAGGCTGGCGAGTTTTTGCTTGAACTTTCTTACTTGTATACTCCCTTTCCCCTGTGTCCGGGCGCTACTGTCTAGGTCCGGATCCAGACAAAAATTAAAATCCCCCATTAATATTATATGTCCTTTCCTGAACTCCGTTAATTTTTCCAGAATTTTTAACACATACTTCATTGAGTTTTTATTTGGAGCGTAAATATTAGCCAGTGTATATTCTCTTTCGTTCAATCTACCTCGCAAGAATAAATATCTACCTTCTACATCAACCAAACGTTCCTCCAGCACAAACCTAGTTCTTTTTGCCAGTCCAATAGCCACCCCCCTAGTTCTACTTGAGATAGTATCTGCTTGGTACCAGACCGGGTACTCTCCCGAGAACAATCTCAATCTTGTTTGCTGCGAAATATGCGTTTCCTGGAGAAATACCACATCTGGTCCAAGCAGTCTAAGCTCGTTGAGGATACTCCGTCTCTTATGCGCCATATTTAAGCCTTTGACGTTGTACGTTATGCATTTTATTGTGTCAGGGCTCATTTTTCAGCATTCGTCCACCCGCCTTTTACCTTAGACCTTGGAGAGATACCCCACATCTTCATTTTTATCACTAAAGTGTAAACCCCCCTCCTATCCCTCCCCCTTCCCTCCCCCCCCCCTTAAATTCCCCCCCCCTCAACTACCTCCCCCCTGGTCTTAACTAGCCCCTTAGGCCAAAGTGGGTCACATAACCCGTGGCCCTCCATTGGTCTCCAACTCCAAAGGTGGGGCCATTGGTGTGCCAGTTCGTCTATTGATTATATTTTGATGATCACATTTGTTAAACATTCTAGTATCTCTCCTTCTATTATCTTTTCTATCTGTTTAGTTTTCTTATCTTCCTCTTCTATCTACCCCCCCTCCCCCTCTCCCCCCCGTCACCCCCCCCCCCTCACACCGCCCCCACCCCCAGTTCGATACATCGCTCGTTGGACCAGTCCATCACTGCAGGGACCTGTAGACCCAATTTCCTGCAGAATTCTTCTAACTCCCCTGGAAATCTTAGCCTAGCCGTTCTGCCATCTTTACTACCCAGCAAGCAGGCAGGGAAACCCCATGTGTATTTTATGTTTTGGTTAACCATTTGTTCCACAAGGGGCTTTAACTGGCGTTTTCTCGCCAACGTGTCCTTGGCTAAGTCTGCAAATACTTGGATCCTTGCTTCTTCAAAATGGAGTGGAGCTTGGCCTCTTAATTTAACCCATATTTTTTCTTTGTCTTCATAGAACCTAAACCTTACAATAACGTCACGGCTTCTTTCTGTTCGGTTGGTGTCCAGCCTTCCAATCCGGTGTACTCTCTCAATTTTTGGGAAGTCTTCTCGATCTAGCCCCAAGAGGGGTGAGAAAATAGACGCTACGGTCTTCCTCAGGTCTTCACCCCTTTTTTCCGGTACCCCACGGATTCTCAGATTTTGTCTGCGGCTTCTATTCTCCTGGTCCTCCAACCTGTAGCATATTTTTATCTGGTTTTGTTGGGTTATTTTAATTTGTTCTTTTAGCTCAGCGATTTCTCGCTCTTGGTGGTCTGCTATGTCTTCTACTCTCTCGACTCTGGCCAAAAGATTTCCTAGGTCTGTCCTCAGCAAACTTATCTCTTTTTTTATCTCTGTTTTAATTGAGGATTCTAGTTCTTTGAACATCTCTGCGATTTCATTTTTCAGGGAGAGGTCAAGGTCTTGTCTATGTTCCGCCATTCTGGAGGTTTCAAGTGCATTTTCAGTTAATGACGACTCTCTTGATTGGACGGGGGTCTGTTCTCCCTTCCCATTTTGTCCTTTTTTCTTTTTGTCCCCCATTGTTGGCATTTGGGAACCTTGGTGGTCACTCCCCGGGCTCCCCCCCCTGGTTAAATATTGTTTAATAGTGCTACCTGTGGCACTGAGGGTTGGGTTATCCTTTGGTGTCTTTGGTGGTCCCCCTTTCCCAGTTTTGTTTAAGTTTCTGCTCATCGTTTTCCCCAATTTGTTAACTTATTGGGTTTTGGGCAGTTCGTTTTTAAAACGATAAGGATTACTTTTATGTTCAAGCCTTCGGCCAATTATCTGTTCTTTTACAAGAACATTTCTGGGAGCTGGAGTTCCCCCTGTTATATCGTGCAGGTAATAGTTAGGTGATACTATCAAAGTGATGGTATTATGGAGACTGGTATTCTTCAGGGTAATATATCTTATCATTTAACCCCCCAATTTCACCAGACCGTTAACGCTGCTGCAATCACCACCGACCTTTCAGAACCAGGGGTATTGCAACCCCGCCGCTAAACAGATGTGTATGTGTGCTCCTCCGTGAGCCTTAGTGCAGTTAAACCACTGATCCCCTTTTCAAATTCACCGCCGGGAGGTAGGGTCTCAATTAGAGCATTGTCCGGCCAATATCTGCGCGGAACCAGCGTCACCTCATCTGTTTATTGTTGGCGTACCTGAATGCCAAACAAAACGAGGGGCAAATAACCGAGGTACTCCACAGTATGCTCCCCTAGCACCGTAATTACACCCTATCTCTCTTATTTCCCATGTATCAGTGTCGGTGCGGACGTTGCAGATATTACAGGTTATTTCAATGGATTCAGATATGTAACGCACAGTGATGGCAATAGCAAAGCTAGGCAGTCTAGTATGTTATTTGGCGTGTCTTCTATGGTATATATAGCCGCACACAAAACATCCCTTTGACAACTTATTTTACTTCTGCCAGAACTTGAATGTTTCTCTTCTTTTAAAATATTGGTTTCAGGTCCTTATCTTACCTTTGGGGAGTGGGTAGGGAGTGTGTATCTTACCACCACCTGAGCGTCTTCATCCTTTGTTCCAGTGTCAGCTGTATGTGTGATTCGGCCAAGGTACACTGTCGGTTTGGTTGGTTCAGTCTGACGTCTACTGATGTTTTCCGCCCGTCCTGCAGCCCAGTCTCGGTGAGAGAAAAAGGGGGGGGGGGGGGGGAGAGAACGCGGTATACCACCGCTGGGAGATGAGGGGCTATCACCTCACCGGTTCCGCCGTTCTCGCTATGTTTCCGGTGACAGGCTCTGTGATGTCGGCATACGAGCGCGGCGCACGGCTCTCTTCAGCTCACCTCGCTCTCATCAAGCCCGCCTCGTGCAGCTGTCATGCCGTCAGAGGGATACCGCTGAAGCGCTGACTCACTGGCACACCTCCGGACCCTCCCCTTCCCTCTGACGTCTCACGTCATCCTCCCCTTTCCCAAACTGAATACTATTCTTAGAAGGATCCCTCTTGCGACGTTCTCCCACTTTTTCTCCTTGTCTCTGCTCAATTGGAGCATGATTGACTCATTTGGTTGTTAAGGGTTCTCTTTAGGGGTTATTTGTTGGGGGATGAAGGGTGCTAAGTGACAATGGATCTCTTTATGGGTTATGTGAAATGTTAAAGTTAGTGTTGCAGATAATGTTTGTGTTATCAGCCCAATAATGCAGATATTTTCCCTAGGACTAGCACTAATCTAACTCCCCCTGAGCTAACACCACCAATCCACAGGTGCTAAAAATATTGCTAAAAAATAAGGTGAATAGTTTATCCTAAAGCTTTTGTTACCCCAACACTTCATATTCTTGATATGTGCCTGCTGTACCATGTACTTGTATGAGAAAGTATCCTGTTCTCTTTGTATTTTCTTTTGTGTGAAATCCCAGGGGTTCCTGCCAGTTCCTATGCTTTCCTATTAAAAACTGACAACAGTAAGCAGGAGAACACAGTGTGGTCAGTTCTGTAGTTATGCTGGGAACTCAGTGTACTCTCCTCCAACGATCAGACTTGTCCTGACACGCCCCTGCTGCCCAGCAATTCACTGGGAAGCTCAGTGTACTACTGGTTCTCCTCCCCTGAGCTCTTATGCAGCTGAGAACAGAGGGAATGTGATCACTTATAAAAAAGGAAAAGGTATTTATAATGTTGTTTTATAATCTATAATCTTTTTATATCTATACAAAAATGTTTTGCTATTCATTTTTATTTTAAACTGAATGAATTGTTTTACAAGGTGATTATTTACAATCACTTTGGCCTGGGTCACACCTGTGCAGGTTGCAGATTGTATACTCCAGGTGCGTTTTGCGTTTTTCAATACACGTTTTTGATCCATTAAAGTCTATGAAACCAAAAAACAGAAAAAAAAAAAGTTCCTGCCCCTTTCCATAAAATGCACAGATGTGAACGTGACCCATAGGAAACCATGTTAAATGGATGGTAGTGTGTTTCTGCAAAACTGAAAATGCACTAAAAAATGACTCACCTAGGTGGGGACAGCATCGATCTGATGCTGCATCTGTCTCCTGCTGCATCTAAGACTGAGAACTGAGCGATCAATGATTGCTGATCGCTCAGTTCTCAGGCTTCAGTGAACAGAGAGCCAGTGACTGCCAGTCACTGACTCTCTGCTCTGCCCCTCCAGCGCTCACTGGAGCATCGGACTGTGGCGGGGGCGGGAGCGACTGGCTCAGCTCCTAGAGGCTAGCTGAGAGGCTGAGCAAGCTGCCAGTCCAGGCATATGGGTGGATCCTGACTGGGTAAACATTTAAAACCACTATACCCAATACCACTGCTCAAGGTGCTCTGGTAGATCTGGTGTCTCACAGAAATATAAGGGTGCAGGCTGCCTAGAGCTCCTCCTGAGCCCTGTCTGATGCATTTCACCCCGCCCATTGGAGCGTAATTATAAAGATCTTTAGCCCAAGGGGTGGAGCGAAATGCATCAGTGATGGGGCTCAGAAGAAGCTCAAGGCTGAGACCGTTCACATTTCTTTTCACCTTTTAATGTTTTCTTTTTAAATATTTATTAGTTGATGGGTGGCTTCAAGTGCCAGGAGTCTGAAGTGCCAGATTTTATCCAATCCTTTAATATCAAGTTGGAAAATAAAGTGACAAGTCTATCATAAATGGGATTTCCTAAAACCATCTGACAAATTGATCCAAACCCCAAATCTTTATGAGCGGAGACAAACTTCTCCCATTTAATTGTTCCCTCAATTGTCTTGCCTCCTACGTTAGTAACTGATTAATACCATGTTTCCTATGCTAATGTTACTAATTTCTATGAAATATAAATGAGTGATGGACCATCAAAAAACAGAAAAGTCTAACTTATTGATGGGAATCCACCCTTCTGTGAAAGGAGATGAACTTTTGAGCCAACGCAAGATCGTACAAATGCCATTTATTCTCTAATGACTACAAACAGTATTTCAACTGAAATCAAAAAGGCTCCTTCCCCATTGGACTGACTGCACCATCGACATTATACAGGTGAAAGAACAATACATTAATATACCGGTAATTTTGAGCTATAGGCATTAATTGATATATTTGTTCCTTTGCTTCGTTCTTTGTTTCTTGACACATTGTTGGACATCAAACAAATAGAATTCAACTTTAATTTGTCAAGTTTTATGCTATATTACACTGCAATGCTATTTGGGCATTTGTGAATGCCTCATAAATTTTCTAAATTATATTCTCTTATAATGATTTAAGCATCTATTAATACTTACTTATAATAACCTTGTCAATATTTCATTCATAGGTTATTATAATATTTGTACCAAATTTGTGCTACTTTAAGGCCCTGGCAAACCGGGGCTCCATGCAAAACGCGTAGGCCATCTGTTTTGATCCTTCCTGTCAGGATCAGCACGTCCTGGACCAAATAACAGTAACTGTGATTTTAACCTGTTATAATTGTAAAATGTTCTTATTTAACCATTAATATATGTAAAATAAAGTTTAACTATTTTTATTCTGTGGTATATACCTTCATTTAAGCCCTACAGGGGTACATACGACGTCCCACTTCACTTTACCTTTGTATCTTTTTGGGATGGTACCTATGTAGGGTTATAATTGTTCCACATCCACCTCCACTCCTGTGCAGTATTTAAACTAAGCCATTGCTTATCTGCCTCACCTTCTGTCTGCCCATGTACATACAAACTTAAAGAGTTACGCAGCCAACAATGCTCATCTGAACTCAGTTGACTTTATGAAAGGCTGTGGAGTTAACTAACTACTATCTGAAAAAAGTCAAAATGCCCCAAATAAGTCCTCAGGGGCAAATCACTACTCAGTCTTATTCCCAAATGGCACTTGCAATTTAGATTGTGTGTTGAACCCATTTTAATTAGCACCAGTTAAAGAGTGACAGAAAGATGGATCACATACCCAGTAATTGCAATTATTGTTATGAAAATTTAGATTTGGACTAACAACTAAAGCAAGCATAATATTATAAAAGCAAGACAAAGGAAAAAGCAAACCTGTAATAAAATGTTCAGCATAAATTATAATTCAAAAAGTGGTATTAAACCTGTAACGACACCCCGAGTACGAAAGGGGTTAAAGTCGTTTAGGACATTCCATACCCAAAAACAAAGGCAGCTACCGAGCACTTCAATCAGCCGAACAAGGAACCCCATACGAATAATTCTTCCCCCCCCCAAATACGAGACGAGGCTCTGTCTTGAGGGTCAAACAGGAATAAACTCATTTATTTTTACACATGGACACAACAGATAAAATAACTCAGAGACTTTTTACCCCCACCTTTGGAAAACAGGGTGGGTTAGACTGTCCAATGACAATGGACACACAGGTCAGGTGTGTCCAATGTCTCATCAGTACACAGTCGTATCAGCAAGGAGAGCTGCTGGAGGAATCCCCCCTCCCTCCATAGAAATACACATCCTGTGATCCAAGGCAGACAAACACAATAGAACATTGGAATACAGCGCCACCTCAAACTAGCACAGCAAACAGTACACAACAGCATGAGACAACACACAATATATACACAACATTGTGAAGCAGTCACTATTTATAATATGGCACATACGGGGTTCCCAGAGTTCTGTGTTTTGGGGGGACATGGACTTGAATCCAAAGTAACATTAGTTCAGGGTCCCCAGGCAAACACCTCACAAAGAGCATTGTTCCCTTAAAATCCAGGGCCCATAGTCGAAAGGCAAGAGGCCTGCATTCAGTCCTCTCCAAAAGCCTCTGTCCCGGCTAGGTCTGTCACAAAACCCAACCCCCCCAAAAAAATTGAATTGCAGCTTGACAATTCTTAGAAGCAGTGGCTGCATTCGGTTTCTATTTTTAGGCTTTTTCCTTTAATTTTACCTGGTGATCCAGCTAGTAAAGCCGACCATAGATGGTTAGAATCTCGGCAGGTTCAGCAGGCCTGCCCGGCTGATTGGATCGACTTCGGTACAACCAGCATGTCAAATTTTTACATGCGATTATTTCCAGTGGCTATAGACGCTAGCAATAATCACTGTGATCTCCTGGGAGTGACGGCTCCCTGCACCCTCCTACAGGTAAGCCTATAATAAGGCTTACCTGTAGGTACAGTAAGTACCTCCTAAACTTGCACTGTTTAAGAGATATTCACACTGAGGTCATGCACTCTGAAGGAACGGCATACTCGTGCCGTACCTTCAGAGCTCTGGGCCAGGGCCATCGTGCCTATGTGTGGGAGCGACGTCATCGTGGCCCCCGCCCATTCATACAGCCGCAGTCCACAAACCCGGAAGGAAGACTGGGTGAAAATGGAAGCGCCAGGGAGCCGTGACAGGGCGCTGCTGGAGGGCTCTGTGTCCAGGTAAGTCTGTCATAATGTGCTAGTTTGCAGTGCAATTTTTTTTATTTTTCTGGCAGTTTACTACCGCTTTAACCACTTGCCTACAGAGCATTTACACCCCCTTCCTGCCCTGGCCATTTTTCAGCTTTCAGCACTGTCGCACTTTTAATGACAATTGCGCATTCATGCTACACTGTACCCAGATTACATTTTTATAATTTTCTTCACACAGATACACAAATAGAGATTTCTTTTGGTAGTATTTAATCCCTTCTGGGTTTTTTATTTTTTACTAAAAAAAAAAAAAAAAAAAAAAAGACCAAGAAATTTGAAAAAAAAAAGTTTTTTACTTAGTTTCTGTCAGTAAATTTGGTAATTAAGTAATTTTTCTCCTTCACTGATGTGCGCTGATGAGGCGGCACTGATGGGCACTGATAGACTGAACTGGTGGGCATTGATGAGGTGGCACTTATGGGCACTGATTAGGTGGCACTGATGAGGTGGCACTGATGGGCACTAATAGGTGGCACTACTGAGCACTGATATGCAGCATTTGTGGGCACTGATGGGCGACACTGATGGGCATTGATGGACAACAGTGATGGGCATTGATGGGCAGCACTGATAGGCAGGACTGATAGCCAGCATGGACTGGCATCACTAATGAGCACTGATTGGTGGCACTTGTGGGCAGTGGTGGGCACTGATTGCTGGCAGTGGTGGGCACTGATTGCTGGCAATGGTGGGCACTCATCGCTGGCACTGATTTGTGGCACTGTTGTCGCTATTGTAATCAGGGCACTGATGATCAGTGCCCTAATTACATGTGTAGATATCTCCTGTGAGGAGATGGCGCTGATTGGCTCTCCTCACCATACACCCTGTCAGTGTGAGGTGAGGAGCGCCGACTACCGGCATCTCCGTGTTTACATGTGACCAGCTGTGATTGGACACAGCTGATCACATGGTTAAAGAGCCGCGGACGCGGCTCTTTACAGAGATCGGGGTCGTGTCATGTCCTAGCAACACGGCGTGGTCACGATCTCCGCGCTGCACCCCCCAGCCGTCATTTGACAGTGGGCGGGCGGCAACACGTTAAAATAATAACATAACTAACAATTTTTAGCCAACTTTGGGTGGGAGAAATATTCCTAGCCTCCTTAATGTATGCTTTGTAATCTCTTTCTCGTTTGGTCAACTTGGAAGCATAATGATAAAACACATGGAAGGTGATGTTATGCACAAAAGCTAATGATAATTGTACATTAACCTCTACGGAAGCCTTTTCAACCTTTTTAACACAGAGGAACCCTTGAAATAACTTTCCAGTCTCAGGGAACCCCTGCTAAAAATGACTAGATCTACAACTCATGATACATTAGTGTGATAGTCAGTAAGAAGAATGCTCCTTACACTTGTGGTCATTGGAAAGAATTACCCCCTTAAAGATACTGTACCTATAAAAAAATTATTGGTGTCAGTGGGAACCTATCTGAGAGGCATAAATTGCTCATTGCTCAAGGAACCCTTAACAACCTCTGATTGGGAAACCCTGCTCTACAGCTTTCCAGTGGCAATAAATAGAATTCAACAAGATGAATAGTCCAACACAACCAATAAAGTAAAGAAATTAGATCAGTAATAAACTCTACTGACAAAGATTATTTTTTTACTGTTTATCCTTGTATTTTCAAATTATAGTTGTGTTAAACTCTAAAAAATATTAAAAAATGGCCTCCTACAGATTTAAGTCATAATGTGCTAGTATGCACCGTATTCTGTGTTGTAGCCACTCCAGCTGGTCCCAGGTGCTTCCATCTTTGCCCGGTCTTATTTCTGGGTTCTGTCTCTTTAGCCACTTGAAGGGCTGAGCTGCAATTAAGTCACTCCTGCACATGAGCGCAGGAGTCACATTACCACGGCATACAGCAGGTGCCATAAATGTGTTCTGAGCTGCACATGCGTGGCTCAGATCACATTGCCGCTTACAGGCGGGGTGGGCATTTATGACAGCAGAGACCACTAGGGTCCCTTTTGTTATAAAAATCCTGCCTGTCAGCGTTTTTTTGTAAATATGAGTTGAATAAAACTTTAACCAGGAAAGCGAAAAAAAGATTTTAAATACAGTATCTCTCAAAAGTGAGTACACCCCTCACGATTTTGTAAACATTTTACTATATATTTTCATGTGACAACACCGAAGAAATGACACTTTGCTACAGTAGTGAGTGTAGAAGTAGTGAGTGTACAGGTTGTATAACAGTGTAAATTTGCTGTACCCTCAAAATAACTCAACACACAGCCATTAATGTCTAAACCGCTGGCAACAAAAGTGAGTACACCCCTAAGTGAAAATGTCCAAATTGGGCCCAAAATGTCAATATTTTGTGTGGCCACCATTATTTTCCAGCACTGCCTTAAACCTCTTGGGCATGGAGTTCACCAGAGCTTCACAGGTTGCCACTGGGGTCCTCTTCCATTCCTCCATGACGACATCACGGAGTGATGTCCGTTTGAGGATGTCACCTTCCGTTTGATGATGCCCCACAGATGCTTAATAGGGTTTAGGTCTGGAGACATGCTTGGCCAGTCCATCACCTTTACCCTCAGCTTCTTTAGCAAGGCAGTGGTCTTCTTGAAGGTGTGTTTGGAGTCGTTATCATGTTGGAATACTGCACTGCGGTCCAGTCTCTGAAGGGAGGGGATCATGCTTTGCTTCAGTATGTCACAGTACATGTTGGCATTCATGGTTCCCTCAATGAACTGTAGCTCCCCAGTGCCGGCAGCACTCATGCAGCCCCAGACCATGACATTCCCACCACCATGCTTGACTGTAGGCAAGACACACTTGTCTTGTCCTTACCTGGTTGCCGTCACACACGCTTGACACCATCTGAACCAAATAAGTTTATCTTGGTCTCATCAGACCACAGGACACGATTCCAGTAATCCATGTCCTTAGTCTACTTGTCTTCAGCAAACTTTGCTGGCTTTCTTGTGCATTATCTTTAGAAGAGGCTTCTTCTGTGAAGACAGCCAATCATGCAGACCAATTTGATGCAGTGTGCGGCATATGGTCAGAGCACTGACAGGCTGACCCCCCACCACTTCAACCTCTACAGCAATGCCGGCAGCACTCATATGTTTTACATACGTTTCCCAAAGACAACCTCTGCATATGACGCTGAGCACGTGCACTCAACCTCTTTGGTCGACCAAGGCGAGGCCTGTTCTGAGTGGAACCCGTCCTGTTAAACCGCTGTATGGTCTTGGCCGCTGTGCTGCAGCTCAGTTTCAGGGTCTTGGCAACCTTTTAGGCCATCTTTATGTAGAGCAACAATTATTTTTTTCAGATCCTCAGAGAGTTCTTTACCATGAGGTGCCATGTTGAACTTCCAGTGACCAGTATGAGAGAGAGAGAGAGAGAGAGAGAGAGAGAGAGAGAGAGAGAGAGAGAGAGAGAGAGAGCGAGAGAGAGAGAGAGAGAGAGAGCGATAACACCAAATTTAACACACCTGCTCCCCATTCACCCCTGAGACCTTGTAACCCTAACGGGTCACATGACACCGGGGAGGGAAAATGGGTAATTGGGCCCAATTTGGACATTTTGTACTCACTTGTGTTGGCACCATTTTAGACATTAATGGCTGTGTGTTGAGTTATTTTGAGGGGACAGCAAATTTACACTCATTACTTTATATTGTAGCAAAGTGTTATTTCTTCAGTGTTGTCACATGAAAAGATATAATAAAATATTTACAAAAATGTGAGGGGTGTACTCAATTTTATGAGATACTGTACATTACGCCGATGAGGGGTAGAAGTTGTTGGCTTTGGTGAGCCTCAGAGCAATGGAAATCTGCCACTCCAGATCAACGCAAAGTGTAAAGCCTAGTACACACTATCAGTTTTTTTTCCATTCAACCCAGCAGGCTGAATGAAAAAAACAAAAAAGCTCGGGAGGAGATCCTGTACTAACAATCCGATGTTAGTACAGCAATCTCCACACTGAGCTATTGTGTTCTGACAGGGGAATGCCCCCCGCCAGAACACTCTCCCAGAACACTCCGGCAGACCTTTTTCGTCATGCCTCTTCGACAGAAGCTGGATGTTCGGCCGGCTTCTGTTGGACCGACTGCCGTACACATGGGTCGAATGTCGGCCTGTTTCTAATAAACTGACCGATACCGCCTGATATTCACCGCATGTGTACGGAGCTTAACACTCAATTTGGTTGTGATCAAACAATTATCTGTAAGACCATGATTCCTAGCAAGCACAATTTTTGACTGATGGAAAGCAAACTGTCTATTGAGAATTAAGTCAATTTTAATGCTGTCATGAACATGTGTATATACAATATAGATACGTCATATATACAAGCTGTATCTATTATATACATTGTCACTACTTTTTTAGTTCAACTTCAACTGCTTGGTTCTTGGAAAAGTTATATGTAAAGAAGAATCATTATTTCCATAAAACGGTGAATTAAAAGACAGAGAAAGAAAAAGCTAACTTCCTTCCTCCTACAAGATGAGCTATATTTAAAGACGCCAACCTCTTCTGGCAAGTTGTTTGTGCTGCTGCATGCATAATGTGCAATGGAAAATAAATGCGTAAAGAATAAAGAAGATACAGTAATATCTGCTTCGTGAGGAACATTGTGTATCCTAGACATACCATTCATCATTTCAAATTTCCCCTAAAAAAAAGTATAGCAATATTTTGACGTCTAACATGGGTACATTCTATATTTTTATATTACAAAAAAAAAAACACCACACACACAAACATTATGTGCTCTCAAACGGTTTATAGAACAAATTAAGTTTTTTAAAAATGCCCATTGCAAGCAACATCTTTTTTACAACTTTTAAAGTTTTCAGTTTGCTTATAAAAATGTTTGCCCCGAATGTCCCCAGACAATTGCACCACCAAATGTCAGTTACCTTTAATGCCGCGCACACACAGTCGGACTTTCTGGCAGGAAAAGTCAGACGGAATAATTTCATCGGACATTCTGATCGTGTGTGGGTCTCATCGAACTTTTTTTTTTTCAAAAATTCTGACGGACCTAGAAATAGAACATGTTTTAAATATTTCCGACGGAATCAGTTCCTATCGGGAAAACCGCTCATCTGTATGCTGTTCTGACCTACCAAAAACGATGTATGCTCTGCAGCAAGTACAAGACGGCAACTATTGGCTACTCGCTATTGAACTTTCTTTTTCTAGTCCAGTCGTACGTGTTGTGCGTCACCGCGTTCTAGACGGTCGGACTTTGGTGTGATCGTGTGTAGGCAAGACAGTTTCAGTGGAACTCCGTCGGAACTCCGTCGGAAAGTCCTTCAGAATTTATTCTGACGGAAAGATCGGTCGTGTGTATGCGGCATAAGAGTTACTATTCCACCTACAGTTACTTACTTTAAAGTGAACCTTCGGCATGCCATGGACGTACACTTTTCCTAACAAGCAGTAAATGAGCTTTAAAACAAGCCTCTGTAGCTATAGGCACTGTGGAGCAATTCATCCTCAAGTTTCACAGCAGAAGTACTTATCGCACTAAAGAGGAAGTCCAGAAAAAAAAAAAAAAAGTAAAAGTCAGCAGCTACAAATACTGTAGCTGCTGACTTTTAATATCAGGGCACTTACCTGTCCAGGGAGCCTGCGATTTCGGCACCCCAGCCGATCTTCGGATCGGCTCTCGGGTGCTGCCGCCGCCATTCCTGTTAAGGGAACCAGGCAGTGAAGCCTTTTGGTTTCACTGCAGGTTTCTCTACTGCGCATGCATGAAGCGCACTGCGCTTTCCAATTGGCCCAGAGGAGGGGGAAGGAGGAGGGGGGCCGAACTTTCATACACGGGGGCCCCGCTCCCCCAAAAAGGTGTTAAATGTGACACCGGAGGGGGCGGGGGAGCATATAAGCGGAAGTTCCACTTTTGGCTGGAACTCTGCTTTAAGTTTTCTCTCATGCAGCTCAGCTCTCACTCCTCTACTCTCTCCCTGTACACCAACGCTTCTTCTGCTCTGTTGCTGATGATGGGCTGTCCCCACTGCTGTAGAGCACTGTTCTCTGCAGCCTTCTCCTCTAAACCCTAGCTGCCTAATGATGCACCCCCAGGGGGGTGTCCATGACGAATGGGCTCACGGGAAGTTAGTTGAATTATGTTGGGCAACACAAACCAGAAGAGGACTGGTAACCATGATGCGGGAAAGATGGGAAGGGTAGTGCTGGAACATGGAGACGATGTGAAGTCTAAAGCCCCGTACACACGGTCGGATTTTCCGATGGAAAATGTGTGATAGGACCTTGTTGTCGGAAATTCCGACCGTGTGTAGGCTCCATCACACATTTTCCATCGGATTTTCCGACACACAAAGTTTGAGAGCAGGCCATAAAATTTTCCGACAACAAAATCCGTTGTCGGAATTTCCGATCGTGTGTACACAAATCCGACGCACAAAGTGCCACGCATGCTCAGAATAAATAAAGAGATGAAAGCTATTGGCTACTGCCCCGTTTATAGTCCAGACGTACATGTTTTACGTCACCGCGTTCAGAATGATTGGATTTTCCGACAACTTTGTGTGACTGTGTGTATGCAAGACAAGTTTGAGCCAACATCCGTCTGAAAAAATCCTAGGATTTTGTTGGCGGAATGTCCGATTAATGTCCGACCGTGTGTACGGGGCATTACAGTTTGTCCCCTGCCAAAATAAATGTACAGCGGGACCCTTCCTTGATAGCCCTAGTACTGAATCAGCCGGGGGTGTCAGACATCTGCAGAGACACCATGGCTTCCACAAAGAGAGCAGGGGGTTCTTTTTTGCATCATGATGGTGGGGTACAGGCTTTTCCACTTAGGCTGTGGCTGCTTTCGGAAAACCATCCATAAGAAACAAACTTTATGGAAACTGAATATCCACAGCCTGGGCAAATTCACTTTAAAGCCAGAAAAAAATATGAAGCTAAGTAGACAAACCAAATGTTAACAGATTAGGTTAAAGCAAAGGTGAATTCTAAATACTCGCATAAACATTGGCTCACCATAGGCAGAACATTTTCTTTTCCAATATGACAAAGATTTGCTAAATACTCACAATAATTGGGCTATTTCATTTACAAAAATGTCTAACTGGCAAACATGGAGAAAATGTTTTTGAAACAGGATGTAAAATCTCAGCATCGTTCACATGTTATCAGTGCGAACAACAACAACACAGAGCGGTGTGCAGTGGAGTCATTGTTTAAACACGAGTGTAATGACGAACAGTTCCATGGAAAATGGTGTTATTCTCCCAAAGTGTAGTCCTGTTTAAAGGGTGTTTTGCTGTAATAAATGCTTATGTTTAAGGGCTCGTTCACAGGTGACCGGCAATTTTCTGTACTGGATAAACGCCAGTCACCGTTAAGTGTGTCCCGTTCGCACTGGAACGCAGCCTGGAGGTGCGGTGCAATCATCACCAAAGGGGGTATAAGCATGAAGCCATGAAAAAGACATTTTGGATAATGCTAGGTGGGCATATCTCAGTTTGGGGATTTTTTTTACACTTTAAATGAAAAAAAATGTTGGCTTGAGATACTCTTTCATTCCGAAAGAGTTGGCCGAAAGGAGAGGTGATCTGATTGGGTGGGAGGAGACACACGGCGTGATGCAGGGAATCGGCCACCCGCAGCCGCCGCAACCTAGATGGGGTGAGTGCCGGGCCGGTGACAAAATGTAGCACAAATTGTATAGGCAAAGGACACACCAATGTCATTACCTCAGTTGCACAGTCACAAAGAACTAATATGCAGAGAAATAATCCACAATGGCCTTTATCACCACTCATTCCGATAAACCCACCAAGGTACTAACTTTGTCAGCAAATGTCCAATTCTAATTCTCTGCTATAAACTGTAAGTAGAGCTGCCCGATTAATCGTTAAAAAAATTGCGATCTCGATTCAACCCCCTTCATGATCTTAATCCGGCACTTCCAGGATTCATGTAACATGTGCAGAGCAGTTCTCTGCTTAGAGCTGTCAAAAAAAAAAAAGCCGCCAAAGTTTATCACAACATTGCACAGTGCTGAGAGATAAAAAGAAACATTGTATCATTCGGTTCTTTTAAATCAAAGGGATGAAACTTCGGTCTGTAAATGAGGTCAGTTTAAAGCGGGGTTCCACCCAAATTTTGAACAATATCTGTATGTATTCTCTTCCTTGCCTAGATGCTGACATGCCGTTTAAAAAAATTTAAATCGCCGTAATTACCTTTTATTTTTCTATTCTTCTTTGTACTTCCTGGTTCTCCTCCCGTGGGAGTAGGCGTGTTTCTAGGCTCTCCCAGACTCCTGGGAGCTAGTCTCAGGCTTCCCAGGATGCCACTGAGCATGTGCAGGAAAGAGCGGTGAATGCTGGGAGCACAGCATTCACCACATCCAGGAAATAAATGCTTGTGGGCTTCAAATGCCCACAATGAAGATGGAAACCGCCTGCAGTGAATAATATAAGTTATTCTTTCCGACGAAATCTGACACAGGCGGACATATTACACACAATATGTGAGTATGTAATGCTGAGAAGAAAAGTTTGTGAATGAACTAAAAAAAAAAAAAACAATAGATAGGTGGACCCCCGCTTTAATCACTTAAAGACTGATGCCCTGTACACACGACCGGATTTGCCGTCGGAATAAACTCTGAAGGTTTTTCCGACGGAGTTCCGACGGAATTCCACTCAAGCTGTCTTGCATACACACGGTCACACCAAATTCCGACCATCCAGAACGAGGTGACGTACAACACATACGACGGGACTAGAAAAAGGAAGTTTAATAGCCAGTAGCCAATAGCTTCCGTCTCGTACTTGCTTCAGAGCATGCGTAGTTTTTGGTGCGTCGGAACAGCATACAAACGAGCGTTTTTTCTGAAAGTAATTTGTTCCGTCAGAAAAATAAAGAACATGTTCTCTATCTAAGTCCGTCTGAATTTTTGACAGAAAAAGTCCGATAGAGCATACACACGGTCGCAATATACGATGAAAAGCTCCCATCGGACTCTTTCTGTCGGAAATTCCGCTCGTGTGTACGCTGCATAAGCCTTTTTCTGACACTTGTTGCTTCCAAGGTAAAATCAGTATTTTTCGCTAAAAAATTACTTAGAACCCCCAAACATTATATATATTTTTTTTTTTTTCTAGCAGAGACCCTAGAGAATAAAATGTCAGTCGTTACAGTATTTTATGTCACACTGTATTTGCGCAATTCTTTGGGAAAAAATACACTTCAATGAATTTAAAAAAAAAAAAAACAGTAAAGGTAGCCCATTTTTGTATAATGTGAAAGATGATGTTACGCCAATAATTGTGATCTTTATTCTGAGCAAAAAAATTGTGATTCTCATTTTATCCAGAATCATGCAGCTCTAACTGTAAGGCTTCAGCAACATACACACTTGGTGTTCTTACTTTATGAAATATTCTGTATGTCTGACCATTCTGGTGATGCTTCACCCTCTCTCAGTCCAAATAGAAATAAATAACAAGTACAAAATTATAATCTAGTCAAGAAGGGATTTCTTTAATATATTCAGTCACTAGCAGAGCAGGCTATCCGTTAATCCACGTTCGTGATATGGGAAGTAGGACAGACTTCCTCTCTAAAATACCAATATCCACAAGGAAGTCATGGTTTACATCAAAGTAAAACGGTGCTCCTTATGCGTTCACAGACAATTGTTATTGAAGTTTGTATTAACTAATGCATATTTGGGAAACTTCATAAACGTTGTCGTAGGATTCTGTTGGGGCGTAGTAGTGAAAGCGTCGGTGCTTGCGCCCAATTTTTGAATCTGTCAGATGCATACTGAATACTCCGTCATCACTACACTCATCATACTGGCAGACACATGCCAGAGACATTGTATACTAGTGGCGGGCAGATCCCATAGGGCAACTGAGAGACTAGGTTCCCATCAGGTCCATTCTACTTCTGAATGACTGCATACAGCAGAGGGCAAATCCAGCAGCTTTTGAATCCACCCACTGCGGTGTGCAGTCAATGAAAAGTAAAGCAGACCTGATGGGGAACTAATCCCCAAACACAGGTGTGAAGCTGCGTGCACTGTATGATAAATGCCGTGGACTGGCTTATATAAAAGGTGCTATAACATATCAAGCAAAAAACAGTGAAATATATATATTATATATATTAATAATTAATAAATCGTTTGTAAGTGCAAAAGAAAATTAATTTACGTAGAACAAATTTATAAATAGGTGAAAAGTTCAAAGACTATACAGTAAAAATTAAGTAATTAATGTCCATATATCAAAAATGGTGGTGACAATCTATCTTGAATTCCAGTACCAGAGCGCCTTACCACTGCAGGGGTAAAAGGCATGTAATACTCCTATTCCTGGTGGCCCAATGCCGGGATATTTCCTCCTCCACTGCCTGGTATGGACGATCGAGTCTCCATCTGGAAGCCTGGTCCCTCCTGGGGTGAGTAGCGTGTAGTGGGGTGAAAACAGGCTCCTAGTATTCCACTAGCGGTGTCCTCCTCCCTCCACTAAGAGCTTGGAGCTTTCAGGTAGCCACATGAAAATGAGTAAAAAGAACGAACCCTCACAGTGTATCACTGTAAAAACTGTAAGTATTTTATTAAAAATATATCTATACAGTGGATTCTAGTTTAAAAAGTGTGGAGCTCCAATTACTCCAGTTGCCATGAAGCGAATAAACAAGACAGTCTCGGGGTCTGGACGACGTGCATTCCACAGACCGCGACAAGAGAAACCGGAAGTGCCGGAAGTGACGTAGTGCGTACCAAGTCCTGCCTCCGCTACTCACGCCAGGAGGGACCAAGCTTCCAGATATTGACTCGATCGTCCATACCAGACAGTGGAGGAGGAAATATCCCAGCACTGGGCCACCAGGAATAGGAGTATTACACAACTTTTACCCTTGCAAGGAGTAAGGCACTCTGGTGAGTGCAAATATGAGACGGGAGCACGGAAAAGTCACTTATATATTTCTGGCACTGGAATTCAAAATAGATTGTCACCACCATTTTTTTGCACCAGTCACTTTTGGGAGTTCATTTTTGATAGGCTTTGGACTTTTTCACCTATTTATAAATTTGTTCTACGTAAATTAATTTTCTTATGCACTTACATACGATTTATTCATTATATATATATATATCTTTCACTGGTTTTTGCTTGATATGTTATAGCACCTTTATATAAGCCAGTCCATGGCATTTATCATACAGTGCACACAGCTTCACACCTGTGTTTGGGGATTTGTTCCCCCGCACTACCCGGAATACTTCCACCACCCCCATTTTACGGTAGTTTGGCTTCATAGAACAGCGCCGTTTTCCCTTTCTTTGATTTTATATTTATTGGATTTCACTTTGTGAAGTTTGTTATAGGGAGGCAGCAGTTCATATTATTCCTAAGCACGGAATTCTTTTTAATTCTGATGGTGAACTAGTCCTGAATCTTGATACAGTATAATCCACAAGCAAGTAGCCTTTATTTAAGAAGAACAAATCCACACAAAGGCCCAATGCTTTTTTGGCCATTGGGCCTTAATCATGGCTGGCAATGTTGTGCAAGTACATACCATATATAGAAATAAAGAAACCACATGTAATTAGGGAGAAGGACAAAAGAAAGCTGGGTAATATATGAAAATTTCATCAGAATGGAAGGGAATATGGATACAAATATAAACTACCACATAAACATAAGGATATACTACTATTTTACTGTTGTAAAGTTTGATCTGGGTCCCCCTGACATATAATAAGCAGGTCATCAATAAAATGACTGTACCAATAAAAATTTTTGGCAAATAGGGTTACGCGGGGAAAAGATGTAAAGCTCCTCCCACTACCTTATTTATAAATTAGCAAAGGAGGGGGAAAAAACCTGGCCCCCCATGGATGTTCACCATGGCTGTAAGTGATAAACTGCAATATGTGGGTTGTAAGTCCTCATGCACACGGACGTTTTTACAGCTGCTTTTTTGAGCTTTTTTTGCAGCTTAAAAAGGCCTGTCTATGTTAGTCTATGGCTTCATGCCCACCTAGGCGTTTGTAGCTGCAAGTGGCATAGGCGTTTTTAAGCTGTAAAAAAAACCCAGGACCAGCGGGTTCTGAGAGACGTTTTTCAGCTGTAAAAACGCTCTAACGCTGAAAAACGCTCAAAAACGCTCAAAAACGTCATTCACCAACGTTTTTCAGCGTTTTTGATCCATTGAAAAAAAAAAAATTTTTTTTTAAAAACGCTCAAAAACGCTAACGCGGAAAAACGCTCAAAAACGCTAAAAACCGCTATTGCAAAAACGCTGAAAAAAGCTGAAAAAAGTTAAAAAAAGTCACTGCAAAGATACTGGCGTTTTCATAACGTTTTTTTAACAGCCTGTGTGCATGAGGGCTAATACTCGCCCACTACAAGGATAGGGGAACATTACTGTGATGCGGTCAATGCAAATGACAAAAATATTTCCAGTGTATCTAAACACTGTAGAACTGCACACAGTGGCAATATGTCATCATTTGTATTTTCTGGCATAGAAAAATTAACTTTTACAGACAGAGATGGTAACAGATATTGCAAGCTTTTAGAAAGATGTGGTGGATATATAAAATTACAAACTCATGCACCAGATGGTCTCAGTTATCATTGGGATGTAGATATATATTTGAAATAATCTGAAATAGTTATTATGTACATCTTGTGATTTGGTATATCCTTATGCTGTATATTATTATTTTTTTATCCATATTTCCTTTCATTCTGATTTTTATATATTACCCAGCTTTCATTTGTCCTTCCCCTAGGCATATGTGGTTTATTTATTTCTATATATAGTATGTATTTGCACAACATTGCCAGCCATGATTAAGGCCTGATGGGCGAAACGCATTGGCCCAATGGCCCTTTGTGTGTATTGTATGCTTTGTTTTTCTTAAATAAAGGCTACTTACCTGTGGATTTTACCTAAGTGCTGGCATTCTATCAAGATTCAGTCTCTACAGGGTTCACAGCAGCCAACAGCCAGAGCACCGCTGCATACACTCAGTGGTGTATTTTCGTTTTGTATTGCCCTAAGCAAGACTAAAATCGGGTGACCCCCCCCTATGTGAATGTAAATTTGTCCCACCCCAGCAGCGGTAAACCATTCTTGTCTCAGGGTCTGATGAGGAAGCTGCAGCTGTTCACAGTAAACAGCTGTTGCTTCCTCATTAGACCCAGAGACATCATTCCTCCAAGAGCCAAATATCAATGGAACAGAGGATATTTAAAGGAGGTCTGCGGGACATAGGACGGGGTCAGCAGGACAGAGGATGAGGCGGCACTGGTGGGCACTGATGAGGAGGCACCGATGGGCACCAATAGTCGGCACTGATGGGCACTGACGAGGAAGCACCGATTGGTAGCACTGATTGGCAGCACTAATGGGCACTGTTGGGGCTGCACTGATCATCAGGATACTGATGATCAGTGCCCTGATTATCAAAGTAGATGTCCCCTTTTACACTAGCCAGCTACCGGCTCTCTCCTGACGCTGTGATAGCATTAGGAAAGGAATGCCGATATCTGGTGTGTTTTTCGATCGTAATCAGCTGTGATTGGATACAGCTGATCACAAGGCAAAGAGCCGCTGTGATTGGCTCTTTACCCCGATCTGTGATCAGCTGGGTCTGAAGGACACAGGGATCACAGATTGGGCCGACCACGCTGTAGCCGTCATTCAGCTATAGCACGGTGGCCTGGGTGGTGGCGCTGCCCCCCTTAAAAATGCCACCCAAAGCAAATGCCTGGTTTGCTTCGCCACTGGTACATCCCTGCATACACTCAACTTAATTAGGGAGAGACTGCAACAGCGCTGTATATTTGGCTTTAGTTCCCCATTAGACTCCACCCAGCCAGTGACAAGTCATTTTCCAAATTATGGGCATTGCCGCTTAACAGCTGAATGGTGCTGGTGATAGAGCACTTTATGGGAAGCTGTCACATACATGAAAGTTTCCCAGCATAGACATGTCCAACTGGCATACCTCTGTCACCAACTCAAACTTGTACTTAATTATTCCCAGCTTCCTTTGCTGAGAACTATCGGAAATTCATTGAGTTTGTCACTGCCATAGCAACAGAAAAAGCAAAAAGGGGGTGCCCCAGGGATTTTTTGGGCGAGAGTAAAGACCAGATAAAGGAGTAGAAAACTACTCCTTCATCTGGTCTTTACCCTCGCCCATAAAATCCCTGGGGCACCCCCTTTTTACTTTTTCTCTTCGATATGGGATGCGGCTTGGGTTCCAGTTCCTAACCTATAGGTAGCCTTCAATCAATTTTGTTTGCCATAGCAACAGGTTCTAAAAGTGGCGAGAGCAAGGGCTACCTGAAATTGCCACACCTGTTGGTAATGTTATCGACACTGCCGAAAATGCTTGCCTGAATTAGGTGCAGGCAGGTCTTAAGGAAACTACCACCAGAAAAGAGTTGTTATAGTTATATTGTATTTTCCTGATGGTATCTAATAATCTACAAAATACAAGCTTATAGACCGTTCTCAATGTCCTCTCCATTGGGATGGGTTTGCTGGCAACAAACCCAACTCCAGTCAAAATCGTTTACTTCTTTTGGATAAAACAGGGAAAGGTTAGTGCCACTGTCAGGTTTCTACTGCTGTCTGTATCCTTGCTAGGGAGATTTCCCATCAGTTTCTGTCACAACAGGATGGGAAATATTTTGGATGGTCAGGAGCCCTTCATCAGTCATGAAGGTCTTTGGTAAGGCAATTCCTGGATACTTTGGGTCTCATTTTTTAAATGTCTGAGGGAAGAAATGCCGCTTATAGTTTGTTTTGTCTGTAGATATCTATTCTGCAGATTAAACAACTAGTTGATTTATCCAAATGGTTATGTGGTCACTGCTAAATTACAACATTATTCTTCTCAAAAACCCAATGGTATAATAAAGATCATACAGAGAGATACTGTATTAAAACCCCTTTCTTATTGCCTGTTGATTACGAAAATCTTTGACACAAACTAGAGTATGTAGCGTTAAATGTTTGTTCTTCAGTGTTCCATTACAATTTCAAACACACACAGGAGATGCTGAAGCCTAATTCCCATAATGCTACAAAACTACACAAGCTCTAATGAAGTTCATTAAGATATTCTCCTGATGACGATGGCACGTCACTCTCTGGCCACTTGGGACATGCGTTTGGACAGACCTATGCCACCTTTAATGATCAAATCAAAATATTGACAGCACTAAACATGCAGAGCTTCAGCTTTGTCGATAAGAAGCTGGAAATACTGAGACATGTTGATTCATCTCCTAATACGGACTCATGTCCATTTCAATTACTCTGTTTGTATTGTGGAGACTAGAGGACAAATACTAATTACATTATTTGTCCATTTTGGATCTATGGCACCAAGCTAATCTGTCTTTCTCTAGGGAGAAAAATATCTCAAAAGGGCAAATTAAATCAATGTTTTGCTTTGCGGTCTTTGGTTGGAAGCTCTCCCAGAAGTAGGCCAATAGTGGAGGCAAGACATTACATAGAATATCTCTAAACTAGCAAATAAGTTGCCAGTCACCTACCTGCTGACACCTACAAAGGTGACACATAGAACCATTTACACAAGTACCTTTCTAATAATGAACATGAATGATGTTAAGCATTGGTGGGCACAGTACATTTTAAGGGTCTTATTATGCAGTTACCAACTCCAGTAAAAGAACTGTCTATGATACATTTTTTACATGAACTTCACCCTCCAATGCATTTTTTTTGCTCTAATATCCCTACTTACTTTTGTTGCTGGGGCTATCTATGATTACAAAACTCACATGCCAAGCAAATACAGCATAGTCTGCTCTAATCTGCTGATGCCATGATGTACGCTGGGTCTTGCGTCACCTATTTCAATTTTATGTTAATGGGATCCAGGTGTCTCTTGAGTTTTTTCAGACAGTCCCCGATGATGCACCTCCTCCAGCCACAGGTCTGCCCTCCTCCACCTGCACTGTGGAGGTCAATGCCATCTGGGATATCTGATGTAGAACTTCCAAGAGGCTGCTGGAGGAAGGGACATGCCATTCTTACCTAGGTTGGAATGGAGTTGGGGGGCAGACTGGAGTTAGAAGTGTAAGAAAAAAGGTAAATAAATCTAAAAAGTAAAACGTGGCTTTACAAATTGTGGAGGGGGTTGAGTTGCAAGGGTTTTGGGAGTGAAGTTCATGATTTAATAACTGAATTTAGCCAACTAAATGCTACTTCCAAAATCTGATTGCCTCTCAGGGGATCAGGAAGGATTTTTTACCCTGCTGTAGCAAAATTGAGCATGCTTTGATGGAGTTTTTCCCCTTCCTCTGGATCAACTGTGGGTGAAGAATTGTGTATATGGGATTGTATTATTTTTTTGTTGAAATAGATGGACTTGTGTCTTTTTTAAACCTAACTATGTAAAATATATATATATATATATATATATATATATATATATATATATATATATATATATATATATATATATATATATATATATATATATATACATATACATAGAGATAGATATAACTATGTATATATAAATATAGAGAGATAGATATATCTATCTTTTTATTTATCTATCTATATATATCTATATATATATATATATATATAGATATATATATATATATACACACACACATACATACATACATACACACACATACACAGCACCTTAAAAGTGAGTACACCCCTCACATTTTTGTAAATATTTTACTATATCTTTTCATGTGACAACACCGAAGAAATTACACTTTGCTACAATGTAAAGTAGTGAGTGTACAGCTTGTATAACAATGTAAATTTGCTGTCCCCTCAAAATAACTCAACACACAGCCAATAATGTCTAAACCGCTGGCAACCTGAGTACACCCTTAAGTGAAAATGTCCAAACGTTCTCAACGTGTCAATATTTTGTGTGGCCACCTTTATTTTCCAGCGCTGCCTTAACCCTCTTGGGTATGGAGTTCACCAGAGCTTCACAGGTTACAACTGGAGTCCTCTTCCACTCCTCCATGACATCACAGAGCTGGTGGATGTTAGAGACCTTGAGCTCCTCTACCTTCCGTTTCAGGATGCCCCGCAGATGCTCAATAGGGTTTAGGCCTGGAGACATGCTTGGCCAGTCCATCACCTTTACCCTCAGCTTCTTTAGCAAGGCAGTGGTCGTCTTGGAGGTGTGTTTGGGGTCGTTATCATGCTGGAATACTGCCCTGCGGCCCAGTCTCCGAAGGGAGGGGATCATGCTCTGCTTCAGTATGTAACAGTACATGTTGGCATTCATGGTTCCCTCAATGAACTGTAGTTCCCCAGTGCCGGCAGCACTCATGCAGCCCCAGACCATGACAATCCCACCACCATGCTTGACTGTAGGCAAGACACACTTGTCTTTGTACTCCTCACCTGGTTGCCGCCACACATGCTTGACACCATCTGAACCAAATAAGTTTATCTTGGTCTCATTAGACCAGAAGACAGGGTTCCAGTAATCCGTGTCCTTAGTCTGCTTGTCTTCAGAAAACTGTTTGCAGGCTTTCTTGTGTATCATCTTTAGAAGAGGCTTCCTTCTGGGACGACAGCCATGTAGACCAATTTGATGCAGTGTGTGGCGTATGGTCTGAGCACTGACAGGCTGACCCCCCACCCCTTAAACCTCTGCAGCAATGCTGACAGCACTCATACGTCTATTTCCCAAAGACAACCTCTGGATATGATGTTGAGCACGTGCACTCAACTTTTTTGGACGACCATGGCGAGGCTTGCTCTGAGTGGAACCGGTCCTGTTAAACTGCTGTATGGTCTTGGCCACCATGCTGCAGCTCAGTTTCAGGGTCTTGGCAATCTTCTTATAGCCTAGGCCATCTTTATGTAGAGCAACAATTCTTTTTTTCAGATCCTCAGAGAGTTCCTGGCCATAAGGTGCCATGTTGAAGTTCTTGTGACCAGTATGAGAGAGTGAGAGCGATAACACCAAATTTAACACACCTGCTCCCCATTCACACCCGAGACCCTGTAACACAAATGAGTCACTTAACCCCGGGGAGGGAAAATGGCTAAGTGGGCCCAATTTGGCCATTTTCACTTAGGGGTGTACTCACTTTTGTTGCCAGCAGTTTAGACATTAATGGCTGTGTGTGGAGATATTTTGAGGGGACAGCAAATTTACACCGTTATACAAGCAGTACACTCACTACTTTACATTGTAGCAAAGTGTCATTTCTTCAGTGTTGTCACATGAAAAGATATAATAAGATATTTACAAAAATGTGAGGGGTTTACTCACTTTTGATACTGTATATATATATATATATATATATATATATATATATATATATATATATATATATATATCTACAGTCAAATGTGTTATAATTGGTAAAAAACGACTGTATTTGTAGAAATCTCCATGATATTTTCCACAACAATCTATAACCTTTTTTTTTTTTTTGTAATTAAAATGAAAATGTATCTTCATCATATACACTGCGCTGACTTGCTCCATCATGGCAAAATAATGTCAATAGCATGCGGGTCAGATTGTAGAGGAATACTTTCACTGCTTACTATGTAATGATAGAAAAATCATCCATTATGTAACGCTTCTCAAAATGCATCCTCGTCAAATGTAATCTTCCAGCATTGCTCATTGAGCTGTCACAGGGGACAACAGCCAAGATAATAGCAGTTAAGAGCCAGCAGGGGCAGGCAAAAGGATTAAGATGGTGATTGCGCATTACCTATCATGACACAGAAAAAAAAGAGTGTACGAGGACACATGAATATTTGCATTTAAATAGTATGTTCAAAAAAGTTTAGACACAAGAAAAAAAAAAAACACTGAGTCCGAGCATAAGAGCATTATTGCAAAACAAAGGTAACATGCTAGAACACCTGCTGTATACACAAAATCAAATTGCATTGACAGTTTAATGATGTGTCTGCTTAAACCACTGCACATACAGTATGATCTCTTTATTTCAATCATCAAATCATTGGGGTTGATTTACTAAAGGCAAATAGACTGCACATTGCAAAGTGCAGTTGTTTCAGAGTTTAGTAAATGAGCAGCAGCTCTGCTGACTTCCATCATCCAATCATGTGCAAGCAAAAATGCTGTTTTTTTCAATTTCCCTTGCATGTGATTGGGTATTCTTTGCAGAAGAAGTAAAGCCTTACCTCATTTACTAAGCTCTGGAGCAACTGCACTTTATAAAGTTCACAGTCTATTTGCCTTTAGTAAATCAACCCCACTTTATTTAATTTGCCTCGGGTAAACCTACACAATGGCTAGACACAGATAGCTCCAATTTTATTCTTGGCATTTCTTTTATTTAACTAGTATATAAACATAATCGATCGTCCATGAAAAACAGAATAATGGCCAAATCCAAATATATTCTCTGTGAATGGAGGAAAAGGATTTTACGTGACATTAACTTTACGACTAATTTACCTACCTAAAGTAGTTCTAAAGGCTGAAGTTTTTTTATCACCTCCATGCATTCTATGCATGAAGGTAAAAAAACTTCTTCTGTACCCAATGTACCCTGTCAATCAAACTCTGTGACGAGGGAGTGGGGTCGTGCTCCACTGACTGTGTCTATGGACACGGGCAGCGGGCCTCAAGAGCGAGCCCACACGTGAGCCACCTTAGGAAGCAGCTTCCTATGGGGGCACTGGATGAAGAGGAGGAGCCAGGAACATCAGCGGGGACCCAAAAAGAAAAAGGACCAGGGCTGCTCTGTGCAAAACCATTACACAGGAGCAGTGAAGTATGACATGTTTGTTGTTTTTGTAAAAAAAAAAAAAAAAAGGGAGAAACAAAATTACCTTTAGAAACACTTTAAGAAATGTTTCCACAGACTTTCTTTTAAGGGCGTGCAAGGCTCTTATTTGGGACAATGTTGTAATAAATACCCTGCTCATATGTATTATTATTGGCTATCAAAATAAATATATATATTATATATATATATATATATATATATATATATATATATATATATATATATATATATATATATATATATATATATATATATCCAAATATGTATTATTATTGGCTATCTAAATAAATAAAATTTTATATATATATATAAATATATATATATACACATACACACACACACACCATACAAGGGGTCTTCAACACGTTTCCATACTTGTCCCTGTTTAATAGAGTTAAAAAAAACATGTGGAAACTTTTTGAAGAGATAAATATATATATATATATATATCAGGGTGGATTTGATTAAAATCAAGTCGATTTAAATCCTGATTTAAATCACTAGTAAAAAGGCTTGATTTAAATCATAACTTTTAAAGAGCAACTGTCATCTCTGTCCCGCAGTGGCTCCTCCTCTGACCCGCTGTAGACTCGCCGACAGTACCATTCACTTTAATGGGACGGCTGGTGATGTGGCAGTGACACAACAAGGTGAGGGAGGTGGCGGCAGCAGGTGAGTGGATGCCCGCTAACAGGCGCTGCCATGATGGATCTGAAATGACAGGTGCTCTTTAAATGTAAGGACTTATTCTTGCTGGATGTTAGAATCTTTAATATTTGCAAACAAATTGAAGGTTTCCTATTTAGAATAATAAGCTGTCAGGTTAGTAAAACAGCGATATCAGAACCAATTCAATCATATAGTTTGTAGTGTACATAGATTTGCAAAACAATGGGATAAAGGAATATTCATGAACTTTCTTTTATCTCATGGTTACTGTGACATTGTGTGAATGCATCAAGTACAGCACGGCTGACCTAGGCAAACCTCAGGTAGGAAGTCTTTGCGAGGTTTGCCGAGGTCAGCCGAAGTGTCCTCGGGCCTTTTCGGCCGTTTCCGAGGCTCTCCGGCGCCCCCCCCTCCCTCTGGCCGCATGTGGTATTGCATCCCATTGAAGTCAATGCAGAACGAATTATATATATATATATATATATATATATATATATATATATATATATATATATATATATATATATATATATATATATATATATATTAGAACCTCGGATTACGAGCATAAGCCGTTCCAGGAGTATGCTCGTAATCCAAAAACACCGCTTTGGCCTGAATCGAGCTTGTGTTGCGAGACAACACTGAGTTACGATTTTTAAAAATACAGTGCTCATATTGCGAAACGCTCGTTAACCGCGTTACTCGCAATCTGAGGTTCCACTATATATATATATATATATATATATATATATATATATATATATATATATGTGTATATATCTATATATATAAAATATTTATTCATGCTAATTTAAAAAAAAATGCATTTCTTTATGCTCAGAGAAAGCAATAAACTGACACTTGGAACAATACTGGTTTGTTATAGCTAACACAGTGAACACATCATGGACCATGAAGGTAGAAAACGGCGCTAATTGGCTCCCTTTGGCTTGCAGAGACCAAAAGCTGTCAGTTACAGAGCTAAAAGTGAGCAGAGCTGTGCGCTCCAAGCTGTGAAAGGAAATTTAGATGAACGTTCTCTGAGCATCATGATAAGAAATATTACTGTACACACTGCGGTCACCTACGCTGGGAAAAAAATGTAGGCTGCAGTTATTGATCTCCTTCTGCAAATATTGGCTGCCCGGCTGTCATGCTGACCCGCTGACCTCAAACAAGTGCGTATATCATATGTTATGTGCACATTCATTGACAATCAAAGTAACATCCCAACTAAAGAATCCCCTTGTTTATACAGAATGTTTTCTGGCTGAGAATATTATATTATATTATATATTATACCCTTTATTATACAGGCAAAAGCCATCTCCTAGCTAGCTGTGCCTAAAGGTAAGCTGCCCATACATTAGTCATATTTTTTCATTAAACCAGCGGGTTGAATGAAAAAAACTGACCATATTCCCCATCCACACATTTGATGGAGGAAACCTCCCTGCTGTGACATTGTATTCTGACAGCAGAGAGACTTCCCCGCCATCAGAATACTCTAATCAGTCCTGCAGGACTGATCAGGTGAAAAAAAATCCAACAGGGTGGTTGAAAAGACGTTGATCGAGTAGATTACATCAAATCAAAGTCCGTCCCCCCCCGCCTAGAGCACATGGACAGTAGTAATTTTAGTGTTGGCTGGCAGCTCCCCAGAGCACCGCGACGTAACCTTACGTTTGTAACGAACTTCCGGTTTGACAGGTGCATGCTCCCCCTGCCTCTCGTGCTGGACACTGCACGAGTTTGTCAGCAGGCTCACAGCCAATTTTGGCTGTGAACCTGCTGATTGCTGTGGCCCATCACAGCACAAATTTGGCTGGTTTTGTTTTTCTCCCCGATTTCACTTACCATTAAGAGATGAAATCAGGGAGGAAAGCCAGCCAGTCTAAGTGAGTTAAATCAGCACACATACACTTGTTAGGCACACAGTTAACCCTTTGACTGCCCTCCCAGTGTCAGCGCCAGTCCTGGATTGCCCGCCACACTATCACAGTCCCACTACAAGACACTGATCACCGCCATTACTAGTATAGTCTCTGTATGAATCAGTATCCTGCTCACAGACAGAACTATACTAGTGTCCCCAATAATATAGTGTCCCCAAAAACTCACTGATAGCACTTGCGACATAAAGCAGAATACATTTTGGCACAAATTTATGAAGAAATTTGATTTTGTTTTATATATTTTTTATAACAGAAAGTAGCAAATATCTTTTTTTTTTCAAAATGTTATTTTCTTTTCATTTATAATATAAATAAAAACGCAGTGGTGATCAAATACCCTCACATACACCCAATGAAGTGAACGGCCTCAGATAATACACAGGGATGAAACAAATCTCCCTACATAAGTTATACATGTATATCTGCTGTCTTCAGCTTTATATATTCTTTAGAAAGTTCAGATCATGTTAGGACATTTTATCTTTCTGTTCAGCACTGCAGTGAAGCCTGGCCATACAGCCAAGACAGCTGATTGGAGGAAAGGCACACACCCCCTCTCCTCATAGGTAGAGACTTTCAGCTGTTTGAATAGTTCAGCTTTCTACTAATCTATTTAGAGCACCCTCCCCAACACAAAACTCAGCTGCTTTTATCTCAGTTGACAGAGAACTTGTCAGAAGTTATCAGGCTGATAACAGAAGAACTGAGCAGCAGAAAGCCAGGAGACATAGTGCTTTGAAGAGAGATAAGAAATAAGAAACCACTGCAGATATATGTGCCCAGCTCAAATTTCATGAATCCATTTTAACCACTTGCCGACCAGGTCATGCAGATATACTGCGGCAGGTCGGCTCTCCTGTGTGAACAGACGTACCTGTACATCGGTTCGTGTAAGGAGGATAGCAGGCACGCGCGCACCCGCCGCACTGTGGGAGCATGCATGCAGGTCCAGCAGACTTGATGTCTTCTGGCAACCTGCAATCGCGGTGAGGAGAGGCCGAACGGGGAACTGCCTATGTAAACAAGGCGATTCCCCATTTTGCCAGATGACAAGACAGAAATCTACTGTTCCCGTTGATCGGGAACAGTGATCTCTTTCATGTTCCAGTAAGCCCATCCCCCCTACAGTTATAACACACTGAGGGTAAACACCTAACCCCTTGATCGCCCCCTAGTGTTAACCCCTACCCTGCCAGTGACATTTTTACATCGATCAGTGCATTTTTATAGCACTGATCAATGTAATAATGTCACTAGTCCTCAAAAAGTGTCATTTGGGGTCAGATTTGTCCGCCGCAATGTCACAGTCCCACTAAAAATCGCAGATCGCTGCCATTACCAGTAAAAACAATTAAAAAATATAAAAGTCCCTAAATCTATCCCGTAGTTTGCAGAAGCGATAACTTTTGCGCAAACCAATCAATATACGCCTATTGCGTTTTTGTTTATCAAAAATATGTAGAAAAATATATATCCGCCTAAACTGAAGAATAAATTTGTTTTTTTATATTTTTGGAATATGTATTATACCAGAAAGTAAAAAGGAAATGTTTTGTTTTTTTAATTGTTGGTCTTTTTTTGTTTATAGTGCAAAAAAAAAAATAGGTGATCAAATACCAAAGGAAAGCTCTATTTGTGGGGAAAAAAGGACGTCAATTTTGTTTGGGTAACGCGTTGCACGACCGCGCAATTGTCAGTTAATGCGACGCAGTGTCGTATCACAAAAAATGGCCTGGTCATTAAGGGGGCAAATCCTTCCGGGGCTGAAGTGGCTAAAGTACCCATACATATTAAGCGATCTCCTTTACCAATAACAGTATATACCGATCTTATTCTGCCCAGCCTCTCATTATTAATGATGCCATATAATTGAGCCCCTACATTCGCACCTGAACACACAGGTGATTGCGCAGGAGGCTACACTGAAAAGAATCATGTGACCAGAAGCTGCAATTCTGTACAGACTCAAAAGGATTCAAGAGACTTTAGCCCCGCTCAGGCGCATAGTGAAAAGCTCATAAAAACAGCTGCAAGGTGTTGCATAAACTGAGGTAAATTGAATTTGAGATGTTGCAACAATGTTTTCTTTGAATCAGAGTCATAGTCAGAAAAAAATGTGAATCTGTAGTCTTCATTCATCAAATACATATTTATTTCTGTGCACTATTTTTATTCCTATAGGGATCCTTTACTCTGTTGCTAAGTCTCAAGCATATTACGATATCTCTAAGCAATATTCTACCCACCCTACACCGTAAATACAGTATATTGTCATTTCCTTAGCAGAAGCAACAGATGGCACACAAAATGTATGTTTTAATAAATGCACAAGAAGCCATTTAATCTTTTAATCTTTAGCTATCAGGAACGATTTCTCACCAGCCTAGCCAGAAGTACACCATTCCTGAACCACAATAGTGCATAGGTGGCCCCACACTCATAATGCCTTTGACCAGGAACCTGAGGAACATCTGGATTCTATTACTCTACTGGGGAGACCTTTAATGATCTGCTGGGGAGACCTTTGATGATCTGCTGGGGAGACCTTTGATGATCTGCTGGGGAGACCTTTGATGATCTGCTGGGGAGACCTTTGATGATCTGCTGGGGAGACCTTTGATGATCTGCTGGGGAGACCTTTAATGATCTTCTGGGGAGACCTTTGATAATCTGCTGGGGAGGCCTTTGATGATCCTCCATACTGTTGGGGAGCAACCAGATGTCTTTGCATTCCAATCAACAATGTGGAAACCTCAAGTCCACTTCAGTAACCCCATCAATGGCTAAGTAACTGTTGTAGGAGTATTGTGAAAGCTCTGCAACTGTCTTTTTAAAGTGGACCTTGCACTAAAATTAAAAATCTGCTTTTGGCATTAGGATCCAATTTGCAAAATGCTGCAAAAAATTAAGAACAAAAGATACAGGGTAAAAAAATTAATACAAGTCCCTTATTGCTGTTTCCGGGGCACCTAGGCAAAGGGGGACATCAGCATCTTTTTGGCAATATCTTGGAAAATTGTAAGAAGCCTAGATCTTGCTAGAAGATGCTATTGTACTGTCCCTGTGCTACAGAATAATCTAATTTAAGGTCCATTCACACTCGGAACTGCATGTGAATAGCACAGGAAAGCGCTGTCTGTTCCTCTGCGATTCACACGTAGTTGTGTGCAGTGCAATTTCAGTCCACTCATTGTGAATGGGCTGAAACTGCACCACACCGCACCAAAAGCAGTGCATGCACTACCTTCGGACACACACTGCAACCGGTACAAAACTACCATGAGATCTGGTCTTTAACCTGCTTTTGGGGTGTCATTAACTTTGCACCGATACCTACTGCAAATCGCAAGAGCTGTGCAATTTGAATGCAGTGTGGGAAACCACCACAGAATGCAGGTTTCCTAAGTGTCATTCTAGTGAGAATGAGATATCTCCTGAAGGATTTCTCCCCCAAAAGTGTGTTCTTTTAAAGGGCATTACCCAGGGAGGGGGGCTTTCACCAATCAGACTGGCCTTGTATGGAGTGCAATGTCTGATTTAAGAAAACAGCGTAATGAAGGCCCCTTAAGCTCCATAGGGATAGGAAGCCTTGATGTCAGTGGCAGATAGTCAGTTCCCCCTTAGTGTCAGTTAGTGGCAGATTATCCGCCGCACAGTCCAAATATAAGTCACTGATCACCACCCATTAGTATTATCGAAAAAAAACATGTTTTTACAGTATATATACCATCATTTGTAGACTTCAGTTTTTTTTTTTTTTTTTTTTTTTTTTTTTTTCAAAGAAGTTTATTGCGTTTTTCATGAATACAGGGTATAGTAAACATACACATTGCATATCATTACACGAAGTTACATGAAAAAGGTAGCGACAATTTAGAGGCCTGTAGGCCAAACAGTAGAATAACATGTGGAAGTTTTCCATCATTATAGTTGCAGTCAGGTACAGATAAAGCATGAATATAGTCAGAAGGAGCATATAAACATAAAGAATAGGTATTCTATAGCAAGTAGGTATGAGTATGGGTATTAAGGGGAATGTACACCGCAGTGTTCGGCCCAAGAACCATCCACCCCTATAAGGGAACTTTTCTGTGGATGGGAGGGCGACCAAACGTAGGTAAGTCATAGTTTAACAGCCAGCGGTGTGTTAGGGTAGCGTAGTTATGTTTGCGAGGGAGCATCATTATAGATGCGTTTTAACATTGGAAGGGGGTTGGGGGGGGGGGGGGTGAGGGTAAGTGAGGAATCCAGTGACTGAGCTGCGATTTGATTATATCCCGTGTTCGGAGGGGTCAGTGAGAAGGCAGGAGTGGTCCCTCGGTGATGTCAAAGAGTAGGTGTAGTGTCCTATATGTGGGAAGGGGGCGGGCATTGAGTATCGTGCCCTGTGTGTGTAGTCAGAGGGATTTGGGAGAGGGCATGTGGAAGGTTTGTGTCTTCTAGTTTCAAGTTCTCACCGTGGGGTCGATGAGGAGGTAGGAGGAGTAGTCTGGATCGTGGATTGTTTATAGTGGAGCCAACAGGCCCAGGTGGTGTTGAATTTGGATGGATTATCCTGGGCTTGACTTATGAGGTTTTCCATGTCTGCGATCCTGTCTACTCGACGGATCCAGTCGTTTACCGTTGGGGGAGAGGTGGATCTCCACAGGGGTGGGATACAGAGGTTGGCAGCATTGATAAGGTGAATTGTGAGCGATTTTTTATAGGAGCCAAGGGGAACTGGGGTGTGGTGTAAGAGGTAGAGCGCGGGAGAGAAGGCTGGGGTGAAGGTGGTTATTTGTGAGATTAGTTGGTGGATCTCCGACCAGAAGGGTCGGATGATGGGACAGTCCCACCATATATGTAGGAGCGAGCCGCGTGCTGCGTTGCATCTCCAACAGGTAGGGGGGACAGTCGGATGAAAATGGTGAACTTTGTCAGGAGTTCTATACCATTTGGAAAATAATTTGTATCTGTTCTCTTGTGTTGTGACGTTTATTGAACCTTTGTGTAAAAGGGTGAGGATGCTTTCCCATTCAATGGGAGTGAGGTCAAGGGAAAGGTCCGATTCCCATTGTCGCACTAGTTTGTCTTCCTTCAAGTTGTAGCCAGAGTATAGGAGAGAGTAGATGGCAGAAATTAGATGGCCCTGAGGTCCCGCATTTGTGCATAGTAGTTCAAAGGGTGAGTAATCTTTATGCCAGTGGGTGGTGCGATTGGGGGAGGAGAAGAAGTGTCTTATTTGGAGATATTTATAAAAAGGAATGTTATAATCCGGGATGGCAGTGGAGAGTTCGTGGTATGGTAGGAGTGAGCCGTTGCGGAAGAAGTGTTGCGCTCTGGCGTGTGAATTTGGCGTGACGAGAGTCGGGTCTTTGAGTACGAGTCCAGGAGGGAATTCTGGATTATTATCCAGAGGCGTCATGGGCCCAGCGAAGGGGGAGATAGCAAGTGTTTTACTGGCTATTTTGAAAATGGAGAGGGTGGTTCCGATGAGTGGGTGTGTCGTGTATTCTCTGGGCAGGGAGGTAGGTTTGAGCCATGGTGAATTTTCTATCGGTGGGTTGGCAAAAGCGTCTTCTAGATTTGTCCAGTCCTTGGTTGGACGGTGTATATGCCAGTCTACCACCCTGGTGAGGTGGCAGGCCCAGTGATATTTTTGGATGTTCGGTAGGCCAAGGCCTCCCAGAGGTTTGGGTAAGGTTAACCTATCCCAGCTAAGACGTGGGGGTTTGGAAGCCCAGATGAAAAGTCTGCACATGTGTTTACGGGACTTAAAGAAGGAGGATGGCAATTTGATGGGAAGTGCCTGAAAGAGGTAGAGGAGTCTGGGAAGGACGTTCATTTTGATAATGGCGATTCTTCCCATCCAAGAGAAGGATCCCAGATGCCACTTCTGGAGATCGTGTTGGATGGACAAGAGTGTTGGTGAGAAGTTACAGGCATAAAGGTCAGTCAAATTTGTTGGGATCTTAATTCCTAAGTATGAAATAGCATTTCGTTCCCATCCAAAAGGGAAGTTAAGTTTACATTGGGACACTATGGTGGTCGGTAGTGTAATGTTAAGGGCTTTCGATTTGTCAAGATTAATTTTCAAATTGGATAGAGATTGGAAAAGCGAGAGGTCTGCCAGTAGGTTAGGGATGGTGGTGATGGGATCGGTAAGGAATAATAAAATATCGTCGGCGTATGCGGCCATTTTGTATTGCTTATGCTTGATTTCTACGCCTTTAATAGATGGGTTGTCCCTGAGTTTGCGGAGCATGGGTTCTAAGGTTAAGATGAAAATAAGTGGGGACAGAGGACAGCCCTGTCTGGTTCCGTTGGTGACAGAGAAGGCGCTTGACAGGTTACCATTAATTCTAATTCTTGCCGTAGGGAATGAGTATAGGGCCAGTATCATCTGTAGCATTCGCGGTGGTAGGCCGATCGCCCGTAGCGAGGCTTCCATATAATCCCAAGCTACCCTGTCAAACGCCTTCTCTGCGTCAAGGGATAGGAAAAACCCTGGGGTCGAGGTTTTGTGAAGCCAGTGGTGGACGTTTAGGGCCTTGGTGGTGTTATCCCGAGCCTCTCTGCCTGGGACAAAGCCAGCCTGGTCTAGGGATACAAGGTTTGGGATGAGAGGGAGAATGCGATTCGCTAGGGTCTTAGCGTATAGTTTTAGGTCCACATTTAGTAATGAGATTGGGCGATAATTTGATACTAGCGTGGGGTCTTTGTCAGGTTTGTGTATAAGAGTAATATGTGCCTCCAGGATATCTTTGTGGGCCACTGAATCGGGTGTAAGATTATTAAGGGCTTTAGTGAGATGAGGGACTAAGATATTGGGAAATGTTTTATAATAACAGACCGATAGGCCATCTGGGCCAGGGCTCTTGCCTGATTTCATTTGTTTTAGTGCGAGGAGGATTTCGTCTGTGGAGAGAGGCCGGTCTAGGGTTTGAGAATCGTCCAAAGAGAGGGGGGTAGGGCTGTATTGCGCTAGAAAGTCTGTGATAGCAGTCGTACGGTCTACGTTGTTTTCAAGGGTATGGGTCGTTGGGAGGTTATACAGTTTGGAAAAGTATTGTACAAATTGGTCCGAAATCTCCTCGTTAGTGACTGCTGCATCACCCGATGGTCGGTGTATTTTGTGTATCGTCTGTGCTGCTCTCTTGGATTGGAGAGCTCTCGCCAAGAGATTGCTTGCTTTATTACTAAATTCATAGTATAGCTTTTGTGTTAGTGTAAATTTGCGTTTTAAAGTGCTGTTGAGTGTTTCTAGGAGATCTTCCCTTGCTGTCGTAAGGTCTGCTAAAGCGGATGTCGCTAGAGACGCTTTGTGTGTCTGTTCTAGCGTGCGGATGCGTGTGGTTAGTTCCATAATGCGCACTTTTTTGTGTTTATTCCTTTGTGCTGCTAAAGAGAGCAATTCTCCCCGCACGACGCATTTATGTGCGGCCCAAATGACCGATGGTGCAGCAGTTTCTGTGGAGTTTTCAGCGAAGAAATTGGAGAGGCAGTCAGTTATGCGTTGAGCGTTAATCGGGTCTGACAATAAGGAGCTGTCAAGCCGCCAAATGTGGGTCTTGGGGGGTGCAGTGGGTAGAAGGAGGGTCATAGAAATGGGGTTGTGGTCAGAGAGTACAGACGGCTCAATGGTAGCTTTAGTGAGATTTTGCAGGTCGTTCTGGGACAAGAAGAAGTGATCCAGTCTAGTATATTTACCGTGTGGTGTAGAGAAAAAGGTGAAGTCTTTTACTTTAGGGTGCAAAGTGCGCCATGTGTCGTGTAGTAGCAAGTTGGTAAGTTGCAGTTTGATGGCTTTGAGGGCCCTGTATGTCAAAGAGGAGGTGCCAGTGGAGGTGTCCATGGAGGGGTTGAGTGCTACATTAAAGTCACCGCCGACAATCAGTGCGCCAGTTTGGAAACTGGTGAGCTGGTGGAGTGTGGAGCGGAAGAAGGCCACTTGCTTGGTGTTGGGGGCATATATGTTGGCAATCGTGAGATGTTTACCGTAGATAGAGCCCTTAAGGAAGAGGAATCTGCCATGTGGGTCTCTTTGAATGTCGGTAATTACAATGGGGCAATTTTTAGAAATCAAAATAGACACTCCTTTTGATTTTGCCTCTTGATTTGAGGAGTGGTACACTGTGGGGAAGTGATTGTCTTTAAGTTTAGGGATCGCGTCCGTGCGAAAGTGTGTTTCCTGTATAAGTGCTATCTGGGTCTTTGATTGGCGCAGACAGTACAGGAGTTTGGACCTCTTTTCAGGGGTATTGAGACCCTTAATGTTGAGGGAGTAAAATTTGATGGAGTGCATTGGGATTTGTGCGTTTGTGTTCTGTGGGTCAATAGGAGGTGAGTCTGCCATGGTGTGTGCAGGGGTTAAATGTAGGGTAGTGATGGGTGTTAAGTGCCTCCGAGGGGTGTGAGTAGCAGATGCAGAGTTCGTCAGTCACTGGTATGAAACCGATGAGGTGTGGAGAGGGGTGTCCACAGACCTCGGCAAGGGTGGTTATCGGACGGGTACAGTACGTGTACGGAGTACGTGCACCTAATAAAGGTACAACGCTCCGGCCCGTAACTGTGTGGGGGTTGGTCTAACACAAGGCAACGAAGAGGGTATAAATTAGGGTGTTAATAGAAATGTCAAAGGAAAGAACGAGAGAAAAAAAAAATAGGAATTGATTCTATCATCCGCCGCCACAGGACGGTAGATAGTAATGATGAAGGTAGGTGTTAAGTGTACGGGGTGAGGTGAGTGGTGCCTAGAGCTCAGTAGCTAAATTGTGTAGTTGTTGTGGGGGCTAAGTAGTGGAGTGTATGGTTGGCCAGGAAGGTATCCCCTAATGTGGCCAGGTAACAACGTCAGCTGTATTGTGTCCAGTTGGGGTGTGTCATGCGAATCCCCTTTGAAAGTCCTAGGGATCAAGACTAGATGGGTATCAGTGCTTGGGCCAAGAGCTATACTAGAACAAAAGAAATGGATAGTACAATAACATTGATTGTAAAGTCTATCAGAGCAGCCATTATGTGCAATTCTGCAAGTCAAGGGGGGCATCCTGTTAATGCTATCAGTAGTCTAATCAGTATGTGATGTATCCAGGGGAACAACATTTCAAGAGACAAGTAGGTAAGGCTATTGGAATGTACAATTAGAGAAATCTTAGGTCCCAATAAGGTGTGAAGGGAGAGGCATCTGAGGGGTAGGTAGCGTCACTTGGAGGTTATGAGGGCAGTTCTTAGCGGGTACCTGGTTCGTCGATCTGTGTATCCAGACATTCTGAGATATGGGTTGGGTTGGTCGTGTGTTCAAATGAGCCGCAAGCTCGGGCTGCAGTCTGAAGATAAACAGCGGTGGTGGTAGCTGTGATGTGGATGAAGGGTCCGGTGTCGGTGGCTGCTTGCTCCGAGTCGTGATCGCTTGCGTCCCGGACTTGTGGTGAGGCAGGTGAGTTGAATCTTGCTTCTGTTCCGTGTCGTCCTCTAGTGTGGTAAGCCGCGACTGCTTGAATGCGACCTTGGAGTAGGAAGTGGGGAGCAGCGACCAGTCCGTCGTCATTCCGTCAGGGGGCGTGAGTACGTGCCGTCAAGGATTCTGGTATTTGTAGTATAGTATTAGAAGCTTGTTGCTGGGCAGATTGTAAGGTTTGGCTGCGTGTCTGGGTAAACTGATAGAGCTGTAAGACAGGGAAAGGTATCTGTGATGACTCAGCCGTTCAAGCAGCGATGGTATAGCAAGTGCATTTGGCCCCTGTAGGCATTGTTGGGGGGTTGAGAGGAGGATCAACACCGTGTGGGGGGGGGTCCCGAGCATCCATTCGTGTTGATGGCACAGTATAAGGTCCAGCTTGAGTAAAATTAAAAAGGATAAAGTTCATCAAATCTGTAATTAGGTTGTAACAGCGGCAGCCAAAAGAAAGTGTGCCTTTTAAGGGGGCCCAAACGGGGCCAACGTAAGGAACAAGTTGATGGTCAGTGTGCTAGTTTCAGCGATCCCTGCGGGTTCTCCTGGCTCGTGGAGACTCCGGGGAGACTGGGTCTCTATAGCCGTGGGGGTTGCCCTGGTATCTCCGTGCTGAAGGAGAGCGTCTCCTGCGAAATCTTGAGGACTGAGTTTCCATGGGTTCTTCCCGCCTGGTGTTGTTGTGGAAGGACAGAGGGCGGAATGTTGCGTACCAGTTAGGAACTGGTGTCAACGGTATGCCGAGCGTGTCACAAAATTGTGCCAGATCTTCGGGCACTTTTAGAAGGGCTGTGCGGCCATGCGCCGAGGCTGATAGGCAAAACGGGAACCTCCATTTATAGGGGATATTCCTCTCCCTCAGGGTGTCAAGCAGGGGTTTGAGGTCTCTTCTGTGCTGTAGGGTAATTCCAGATAAATCCTGGTATATTTGAATGGGTGCGCTGTTGTGTGTGATCTGTTGTTGCCCCCTAGCTTGGCGAATTATTTCTTCTTTCAATTTAAAGTCAATCAGGCAGCATATGATGTCGCGCGGGGGGTCATTTTCTCTGCCTTTAGGGCGCAGGGCGCGATGGATTCTCTCCATGAGGATGGGGGTCTGAGGAGGCCTGCGGAGGAGATTATTAAAGAGAGCAGTGACTGCAGGTGTGATTTGGTCTCCCTCTATCGATTCCGGCATGCCTCTGATCCTGAGGTTGTGGCGCCTGCCGCGATTATCGAGGTCCTCGATGTGCCTCTGCATGTCTCGCATTTGCATTGTGTGCGAGTCAATGGATGAGGTGGTGGAGCGGAGGGCTGATTCGTGGCGATCTGTCACCTTCTCCACTTTGTGTACCCTGTCTGTGAGGTCGCGTAAGTCTAGCCTCAGTTCCGATATGGCCGCGGCTAGGGTGTCTTTAATTTCATCCGCAATGGAGCGGAGATCCTGTAGGCATATTGGCGTTTGAAAGCCGGTCACAGGTCCTTCAGGAGGGAGAATATGGGGGGACGTTAATGTATGTGGCGCTAGCAGTGTTGGCGGCTGTGTATGAGCGCGGGAAGGTCCGTGCTGAGAGGACGCCATATTGCCTCTGCTGTTCCGGAACATCTCCGGGATGTTCTGGCTCTGGGATCCCGAGTTGGCCCTGGGCGAGCGAGAACGGGAGGTGGACGAGGTCCGGGAAGCTGTCCCCATGGTCTGGGGTAGTTTTTATCAGAAATACCTTCGCTGTATAATGGTTTTTTCCTGTGGCGGCAGGAGCTCAGGAATCAGGCGACCGTCTTCATGCCAGGTCAGGCCACGCCCCCAGTTTTTTTATTAGACATGTTTTATAGCAAAAAGTATAAAAATTGTTTTTTTTTTTTTTACATTTCGGTTATAGCACAAAAAATAAAAAACCCAGTGGTGATCAAATACCACCAAAAGAAAGCTCTAAGGCTCAATTCACACCTATGCATGTTGCTTTTGAGCGTTTCTGCAGTGCTTTTTGGGTTACTTGCCGCGTTTTTGAACATGCGTTTTTTTTCAGTGTTTTTTTTATACTGTATACAGTATAAGAAAAAAGAAAAACGCAAAACGCGTCAAAAACGCGTTTTTTTTATGTGGGTCCATTGAATTCTATTACATGCAAAACGCTGCATTTTGCATGAAAAAAAATCCCTGACCCTTTCCAAAAACGCAGAGGCACAAAAATGCATTGATGTGAACATGTTCCATAGGAACCCATGTTAAAAAATTCCCATGCATTTCTGAAAAATGCATCAAAAAACGGATTCGTGTGAATGGAGCCTTATTGTATGTAAAAAATTATATACATTTAATTTGGGTATAGTGTTGCATGACCACGCAATTACTGGTTAAAGTAGCACAGTGCTGAATAGTAAAAAAAGCCCTGGTCATGAAAGGGGTAACATTTTCCGTAGCTTAAAGTGGTTGTAAACCCTCCCTAGTGACTTTTAACTTTTAACCAGTAGCTCCCGCTTGCACACAGGAACACATACAGAAATAAATGCTGTATAATATGAAATACACTATAATCCTTATTTATAATAGCCAATACATATATTTCTCCTCGCTAATGTTTGAGCTGGGCCAGGGCTCTTGCCTGATTTCATTTGTTTTAGTGCGAGGAGGATTTCGTCTGTGGAGAGAGGCCGGTCTAGGGTTTGAGAATCGTCCAAAGAGAGGGGGGTAGGGCTGTATTGCGCTAGAAAGTCTGTGATAGCAGTCGTACGGTCTACGTTGTTTTCAAGGGTATGGGTCGTTGGGAGGTTATACAGTTTGGAAAAGTATTGTACAAATTGGTCCGAAATCTCCTCGTTAGTGACTGCTGCATCACCCGATGGTCGGTGTATTTTGTGTATCGTCTGTGCTGCTCTCTTGGATTGGAGAGCTCTCGCCAAGAGATTGCTTGCTTTATTACTAAATTCATAGTATAGCTTTTGTGTTAGTGTAAATTTGCGTTTTAAAGTGCTGTTGAGTGTTTCTAGGAGATCTTCCCTTGCTGTCGTAAGGTCTGCTAAAGCGGATGTCGCTAGAGACGCTTTGTGTGTCTGTTCTAGCGTGCGGATGCGTGTGGTTAGTTCCATAATGCGCGCTTTTTTGTGTTTATTCCTTTGTGCTGCTAAAGAGAGCAATTCTCCCCGCACGACGCATTTATGTGCGGCCCAAATGACCGATGGTGCAGCAGTTTCTGTGGAGTTTTCAGCGAAGAAATTGGAGAGGCAGTCAGTTATGCGTTGAGCGTTAATCGGGTCTGACAATAAGGAGCTGTCAAGCCGCCAAATGTGGGTCTTGGGGGGTGCAGTGGGTAGAAGGAGGGTCATAGAAATGGGGTTGTGGTCAGAGAGTACAGACGGCTCAATGGTAGCTTTAGTGAGATTTTGCAGGTCGTTCTGGGACAAGAAGAAGTGATCCAGTCTAGTATATTTACCGTGTGGTGTAGAGAAAAAGGTGAAGTCTTTTACTTTAGGGTGCAAAGTGCGCCATGTGTCGTGTAGTAGCAAGTTGGTAAGTTGCAGTTTGATGGCTTTGAGGGCCCTGTATGTCAAAGAGGAGGTGCCAGTGGAGGTGTCCATGGAGGGGTTGAGTGCTACATTAAAGTCACCGCCGACAATCAGTGCGCCAGTTTGGAAACTGGTGAGCTGGTGGAGTGTGGAGCGGAAGAAGGCCACTTGCTTGGTGTTGGGGGCATATATGTTGGCAATCGTGAGATGTTTACCGTAGATAGAGCCCTTAAGGAAGAGGAATCTGCCATGTGGGTCTCTTTGAATGTCGGTAATTACAATGGGGCAATTTTTAGAAATCAAAATAGACACTCCTTTTGATTTTGCCTCTTGATTTGAGGAGTGGTACACTGTGGGGAAGTGATTGTCTTTAAGTTTAGGGATCGCGTCCGTGCGAAAGTGTGTTTCCTGTATAAGTGCTATCTGGGTCTTTGATTGGCGCAGACAGTACAGGAGTTTGGACCTCTTTTCAGGGGTATTGAGACCCTTAATGTTGAGGGAGTAAAATTTGATGGAGTGCATTGGGATTTGTGCGTTTGTGTTCTGTGGGTCAATAGGAGGTGAGTCTGCCATGGTGTGTGCAGGGGTTAAATGTAGGGTAGTGATGGGTGTTAAGTGCCTCCGAGGGGTGTGAGTAGCAGATGCAGAGTTCGTCAGTCACTGGTATGAAACCGATGAGGTGTGGAGAGGGGTGTCCACAGACCTCGGCAAGGGTGGTTATCGGACGGGTACAGTACGTGTACGGAGTACGTGCACCTAATAAAGGTACAACGCTCCGGCCCGTAACTGTGTGGGGGTTGGTCTAACACAAGGCAACGAAGAGGGTATAAATTAGGGTGTTAATAGAAATGTCAAAGGAAAGAACGAGAGAAAAAAAAAATAGGAATTGATTCTATCATCCGCCGCCACAGGACGGTAGATAGTAATGATGAAGGTAGGTGTTAAGTGTACGGGGTGAGGTGAGTGGTGCCTAGAGCTCAGTAGCTAAATTGTGTAGTTGTTGTGGGGGCTAAGTAGTGGAGTGTATGGTTGGCCAGGAAGGTATCCCCTAATGTGGCCAGGTAACAACGTCAGCTGTATTGTGTCCAGTTGGGGTGTGTCATGCGAATCCCCTTTGAAAGTCCTAGGGATCAAGACTAGATGGGTATCAGTGCTTGGGCCAAGAGCTATACTAGAACAAAAGAAATGGATAGTACAATAACATTGATTGTAAAGTCTATCAGAGCAGCCATTATGTGCAATTCTGCAAGTCAAGGGGGGCATCCTGTTAATGCTATCAGTAGTCTAATCAGTATGTGATGTATCCAGGGGAACAACATTTCAAGAGACAAGTAGGTAAGGCTATTGGAATGTACAATTAGAGAAATCTTAGGTCCCAATAAGGTGTGAAGGGAGAGGCATCTGAGGGGTAGGTAGCGTCACTTGGAGGTTATGAGGGCAGTTCTTAGCGGGTACCTGGTTCGTCGATCTGTGTATCCAGACATTCTGAGATATGGGTTGGGTTGGTCGTGTGTTCAAATGAGCCGCAAGCTCGGGCTGCAGTCTGAAGATAAACAGCGGTGGTGGTAGCTGTGATGTGGATGAAGGGTCCGGTGTCGGTGGCTGCTTGCTCCGAGTCGTGATCGCTTGCGTCCCGGACTTGTGGTGAGGCAGGTGAGTTGAATCTTGCTTCTGTTCCGTGTCGTCCTCTAGTGTGGTAAGCCGCGACTGCTTGAATGCGACCTTGGAGTAGGAAGTGGGGAGCAGCGACCAGTCCGTCGTCATTCCGTCAGGGGGCGTGAGTACGTGCCGTCAAGGATTCTGGTATTTGTAGTATAGTATTAGAAGCTTGTTGCTGGGCAGATTGTAAGGTTTGGCTGCGTGTCTGGGTAAACTGATAGAGCTGTAAGACAGGGAAAGGTATCTGTGATGACTCAGCCGTTCAAGCAGCGATGGTATAGCAAGTGCATTTGGCCCCTGTAGGCATTGTTGGGGGGTTGAGAGGAGGATCAACACCGTGTGGGGGGGGGTCCCGAGCATCCATTCGTGTTGATGGCACAGTATAAGGTCCAGCTTGAGTAAAATTAAAAAGGATAAAGTTCATCAAATCTGTAATTAGGTTGTAACAGCGGCAGCCAAAAGAAAGTGTGCCTTTTAAGGGGGCCCAAACGGGGCCAACGTAAGGAACAAGTTGATGGTCAGTGTGCTAGTTTCAGCGATCCCTGCGGGTTCTCCTGGCTCGTGGAGACTCCGGGGAGACTGGGTCTCTATAGCCGTGGGGGTTGCCCTGGTATCTCCGTGCTGAAGGAGAGCGTCTCCTGCGAAATCTTGAGGACTGAGTTTCCATGGGTTCTTCCCGCCTGGTGTTGTTGTGGAAGGACAGAGGGCGGAATGTTGCGTACCAGTTAGGAACTGGTGTCAACGGTATGCCGAGCGTGTCACAAAATTGTGCCAGATCTTCGGGCACTTTTAGAAGGGCTGTGCGGCCATGCGCCGAGGCTGATAGGCAAAACGGGAACCTCCATTTATAGGGGATATTCCTCTCCCTCAGGGTGTCAAGCAGGGGTTTGAGGTCTCTTCTGTGCTGTAGGGTAATTCCAGATAAATCCTGGTATATTTGAATGGGTGCGCTGTTGTGTGTGATCTGTTGTTGCCCCCTAGCTTGGCGAATTATTTCTTCTTTCAATTTAAAGTCAATCAGGCAGCATATGATGTCGCGCGGGGGGTCATTTTCTCTGCCTTTAGGGCGCAGGGCGCGATGGATTCTCTCCATGAGGATGGGGGTCTGAGGAGGCCTGCGGAGGAGATTATTAAAGAGAGCAGTGACTGCAGGTGTGATTTGGTCTCCCTCTATCGATTCCGGCATGCCTCTGATCCTGAGGTTGTGGCGCCTGCCGCGATTATCGAGGTCCTCGATGTGCCTCTGCATGTCTCGCATTTGCATTGTGTGCGAGTCAATGGATGAGGTGGTGGAGCGGAGGGCTGATTCGTGGCGATCTGTCACCTTCTCCACTTTGTGTACCCTGTCTGTGAGGTCGCGTAAGTCTAGCCTCAGTTCCGATATGGCCGCGGCTAGGGTGTCTTTAATTTCATCCGCAATGGAGCGGAGATCCTGTAGGCATATTGGCGTTTGAAAGCCGGTCACAGGTCCTTCAGGAGGGAGAATATGGGGGGACGTTAATGTATGTGGCGCTAGCAGTGTTGGCGGCTGTGTATGAGCGCGGGAAGGTCCGTGCTGAGAGGACGCCATATTGCCTCTGCTGTTCCGGAACATCTCCGGGATGTTCTGGCTCTGGGATCCCGAGTTGGCCCTGGGCGAGCGAGAACGGGAGGTGGACGAGGTCCGGGAAGCTGTCCCCATGGTCTGGGGTAGTTTTTATCAGAAATACCTTCGCTGTATAATGGTTTTTTCCTGTGGCGGCAGGAGCTCAGGAATCAGGCGACCGTCTTCATGCCAGGTCAGGCCACGCCCCCAGTTTTTTTATTAGACATGTTTTATAGCAAAAAGTATAAAAATTGTTTTTTTTTTTTTTACATTTCGGTTATAGCACAAAAAATAAAAAACCCAGTGGTGATCAAATACCACCAAAAGAAAGCTCTAAGGCTCAATTCACACCTATGCATGTTGCTTTTGAGCGTTTCTGCAGTGCTTTTTGGGTTACTTGCCGCGTTTTTGAACATGCGTTTTTTTTCAGTGTTTTTTTTATACTGTATACAGTATAAGAAAAAAGAAAAACGCAAAACGCGTCAAAAACGCGTTTTTTTTATGTGGGTCCATTGAATTCTATTACATGCAAAACGCTGCATTTTGCATGAAAAAAAATCCCTGACCCTTTCCAAAAACGCAGAGGCACAAAAATGCATTGATGTGAACATGTTCCATAGGAACCCATGTTAAAAAATTCCCATGCATTTCTGAAAAATGCATCAAAAAACGGATTCGTGTGAATGGAGCCTTATTGTATGTAAAAAATTATATACATTTAATTTGGGTATAGTGTTGCATGACCACGCAATTACTGGTTAAAGTAGCACAGTGCTGAATAGTAAAAAAAGCCCTGGTCATGAAAGGGGTAACATTTTCCGTAGCTTAAAGTGGTTGTAAACCCTCCCTAGTGACTTTTAACTTTTAACCAGTAGCTCCCGCTTGCACACAGGAACACATACAGAAATAAATGCTGTATAATATGAAATACACTATAATCCTTATTTATAATAGCCAATACATATATTTCTCCTCGCTAATGTTTGAGCATCCTCATTGATTCTTCACAAAACATTTCCAAGACAACACTGGATAAAGGGCAATGGTCAACTGCAAACTATTTTGTTAGAGATTACAAAAAGGAAGAACAACCAAGAATTAGAACAATGACTGTATACAATATTATAGAAGGCCATTAGTCATATGCAAGTGTATACTGTATATATATGTTAATCTAAAAAGAACATTTTAAATTGTAACTGAGGCTTCATGGCAGGCCTAATCTATACTACAATGCAGTTATGTTATTCTAAGGCCCCTTTCACACGATCGGACCGTTCAGGTCCGCCTGTCAGTTTTGACGGCGGACCTGAACGGGCGCTCCATGTTAGCCTATGGAGCGACGGATGTCAGCGGAGACATGTCCGCTGACATCCGACCCCGTCCGATCCTCTAAAAGCAGACAAATGGCCCTACGTCCAGGTCCGTCGCTGGCGGATCGGATGAGATCTGATGAAAACGGACATGCTGTCTGTTTTCATCCGATCCCTCCATAGGCGGCAGCGGCGCCTGACAAGCCCCTCCCCGCTCAGTGAGCAGAGAGGGACCTGTCATACGCCGGCTCAGCGGAGATCAACAGAGAGATCTCCCGCTGAGCCGGCGGACCGAGGCGGGCTCCGTGGAAATGGAGTCCGCCTCATGTGAAAGGGGCCTAAAGGAAGTATTTTAATATTTATCCTTAACCATTCTCAAATCAGATCTCTGAAGATGAAACGTATCTTATCAGAGATGTAAATTCTAGGGTAGTGGTTCCCAGACCTATGCCTCCTTGAAGGTCAAGAAAGGCTTCCAGCTTTAAGAAAGCACCTCTGGAGTCTGTCTGTAGCGCTAAATTTTTTTCTGATATAATTTTAATGCTAATTTGTGGGTGGCAGTGACATCAATGACCTGGGTAATTTCTGATACAGCATACCCTGGGAAGACATCTGCGGTGGGGAAGCAATGAAGCAGCATGGATGAGTAAGTATTCCCTGCTAAGGGGGTGGACTATCAGAGAGGCTGTCACTTTGCCCTGAATCAAGCTCTGTAAAGAGGATAGAAGTGATGGAAACCTGTATATAGCACAGTGGCTAAGTGGTTAGCGCTAGGGTTATCGGTTTAAATCCCAATCACGACACTACCTGCATGGAGTTTGCATGTTCTCCCTGTGCCTGCGTGGGTTTCTTCCGGGTACTCCCATTTCCTCCCACACTCCAAAGACATGCTGGCAGGTTAACTGGCTCCTTTCCAAATTGGCCCTAGTGTGTGTGTGTATGAATAATGCCCAGTACACACTGTCAGACTTTCCGACGGAATATGTGCGATCGGAGCTTGTTGTTCGAAAAATCCAACCGTGTGTGGGCTCCATCGGACTTTTTCCATTGGAATTTCCGACACACAAAGTTTGAGAGCAGGCTATAAAATTTTCTGACAACAAAATCCATTTGCGTAAATTCTGACCATGTGTGGACAATTCCGATGCACAAAGTGCCACGCATGCTCAGAATAAATTAAGAGACGAAAGCTATTGGCTACTGCCCCGTGGTTTTTTTCCAATGGATGTTGGCTCAAACTTGTTTTGCATACACACGGTCGCACAAAGTTGTCGGAAAATCCAATCGTTCCGAACGCGGTGACGTAAAACATGTACGTCGGGACTATAAACGGGGCAACAGCCAATAGCTTTCGTCTCTTAATTTATTCTGAGCATGCGTGGCACTTTGTGCGTCGAAATTGTCTACACACGATCGTAATTTAAAGGATCGGATTTTGTTGTCGGAAAATTTTATATCCTGCTCTCAAACTTTGTGTGTTGGAAATTCCGACAGAAAAAGTCAGATGGAGCCCACACACGATCGGAATTTCCGACAACACAATCCGATCGCACTTTCTCAGTCGGAAAATCCGACCGTGTGTACGGGGCATAAGACTAAAACTAAATTGAAATTTGACTTCTAAATTAACACTGGTCTGTAATGCATGTTCATACCTCAATACCTTAAAGTGGATGTAAACCCGAAATGTATTTATTTTTTTTTTTTATGTTATACTGTAGAGTATAAGATTTTCTATCATTTGAGCCCAGTCATGCCACAAAGAGTTCATCCAGCTCTGAGCAATTCTCTTTTATTGTTCAGTGAGATAAAAGTTGACAAACAGAGAAAAACTTTGTCAAATCCTCCCCCTCGCTGTGAGTGACAGGTGATTTATATATCTCGTGCATAGGTATTATTTTTTAATTCCCTCCCACACCTTTCTTCAGCAGCTCTGCAAGGATTGGCTGTTCCATACCTCAGCATGATTTGGCATGCTGAAGTCATGTGGTTACTTTCCTTTCTTTTCACTGGCTGTGAGAGATCATAGCAGAAGTTCCGTGTAAGAAATACACAGGAGAAATGAATATTGACAAGGGGAGTGTAGAGGTGGGCGGGGAGTCTTCTGACATCACGACTCCACCCACCGAGCTCCAGACAACAGACCCACCCACAGAATCTGCAGTTTTTCGGATCTAATAACAGACAGAGGGGAGACATTTGACAGGTAAAGATACATGCAGGAGGCATGTATATCCTTATAGATAACCCCTATGGCAGTAGTTTAGAAAGGATGAAATTGGGTTTACATCCACTTTAAATAAAATATGAGATTTTTCACTCCAGCAGTATATAATGAGTTTGGAAATTGTAGAGAAATGTTCACTAATGCATTACAATTTGATTACACCTATTAGATTTTAGATGTCTAAAATGAGTTTTAGTCGACTAAAATGTACTGGAAATTTAGTCAACTAAATATGACTAAAACTAAAACAATTACAGAAGTCTAAAATGGCACTAAAACTAAAATGCCATTTTAGTCCTAAGACTAATGCCCCGTACACACGGTCGGATTTTCCGATAGAAAATGTCTGATCAGAGCGTGTTGTCGGAAATTCCGACCGTGTGTGGGCTCCATCGGACATTTTCCATCGGATTTTCTGACACACAAAGTTGGACAGCAGGAGATAAAATTTTCCGACAACAAAATCCGATCGCATCAATTCCGACCGTGTGTGGCCTGTTCCGACGCACAAAGTGCCACGCATGCTCAGAAGAAATTCCGAGACGGGACAGCTCATTCTGGTAAACTTAGCGTTCGGAATGGATACAGCACTTTCGTCACGCTGCAATGTTAAAAATGGTTTAATACAGCACACTCTCTTCTTCTTTATAATGTGACAAGAATGAAGTAGTTTTGCTGCTCATATTCACACACACTTCTCACAAAGTTTTATTTGTGTTTTTTTAGTGGGATTCCCTGAATATATTGTTATTAGTTGTCACATCTGACAGTTTTATATTATTATTTTTTTTTGGATTTCCAGCCTTTTTTTTTCTTTAATGTTTGTATTTTTTCCAAGGCTGATCTTTGTTCAATGTTATTTTTATTTTTACTCCAGAATATTTTTGTGTGTGTTTTGTGTGTCAAGTTACCCCAACACCATTGATATCTTGTATTATTTAATCTCCAGGAGATTGTTTGGTGTTGGTGTCCCTTGTTCATTTCACATTGTATATTTGAAATGTACCTGAATCCTCACAAACCAACTGTCCTTTTTGAAGAAAAACACATAGGAGAGTATGATTCAAAACAAAAATCCTTTATTAAGGGATCAGAACCAAACAAAGAGGAAGGCAACACTGGATCAACAGGAGAAATTAGCGAAGCCTGGGACCCCCATGGCAGACATCAATTCTTCAACATCAAAATTGGTGGCCTGAGGAGTCCATATGTAAGGGAGGGCAGTCTGGTAAAGAATTCGCAGAGATCCGGATAGCAGCAGATGACATCTGTGTCCCCAGGCTGTGGTACCACAAGAGGCTGCATTTTTTGGCCGACCAGACTGAACCCAGGGCAATCACTGTCTGGTCTTCCTTCCACGCTTCCTTCCGGGCTGTGGCTGTGCAGTTGGAGATGTGGCAGGAGGAGGAGTAGGACCTGGAGGAGGAGGAGGACTGGGAGGACCTGGAGGAGGACTGGGGGGACCTGGAGGAGAGGGAGGAGGAGGAGGAGGACCTGCAGGAGGAGGAGGAGGACCATCACAAAGGTGTGTCTGAGGTGTCATTTGGCCTCTCATACCTTTCTCAAGAGCCTCCAATATGAGGGCCTCACACATGACTTGTTGGCCCTCCTCCATCCTCTGCATTTTATATGCAACGAAGGCAGCAATGTTCTCCTCCATGGTGTGGGGTGCTCCCAGGACATCTGTAGCCCTCCAAAAGAATCCTATAGCAGCCTCCTCTAGGGCACTCCTCCTACTGCCACTTTCTCTTTTCAGGGGGGGGTGGAGGGACCTGCAGATCAGCCAGCCGGCTCGGCCCGGCCACCTCCTGGCTGAGACTTCCCTGTGTATGAAAAAGGGACATGGTTGTAATGTTTTGCATCATCAATCACAATCATAAATTAGTACTCCCAACTAACATCTAGTTAACATCATTGATTGGACAACCAGCAATATTTAGAGGAATGCTATACATGGCTCAATCTGGGCTCCTCCACATGTTGCCTGGAAGGCCCAGGTTGGGCGTCAGAAGCCTCAGCCGGGGGGGAAGGAAGCGTGGAAGGAAGACTGGAGAGGGATGGCCTGGGTTCAGTCTGGCCTGCCAGAAAGTGCAGCCTGTCGTAGTACAACATCCTGGGGACATAGATGTCATCTGCTGCTCCGGATCTCTGTGAATCCAGGACCTTCTTGCGCTCCCTTAGATATGTACTCCTCAGGCAACCAATTAATATCTTTAAATAGGTGATGTCTGCCGTGGGGATCCCCTGCTTCACAATTTCACACAATTGCTCCAGTGCTGCCTTCCTCTTTGCTTGGTTCTTGAAATGGGGGTGTTTAATCTCCCACAGACAGGGCAGCTTCCTTAGCATCTCTAGGAATACTGACATGAAGTCATTATCTTTGAGTAGCATATCCATGTTCACTGCAAGACACAACACAAGACAAAGCCTAATGTCAGACAAAACTCTCCTAATCTTGTTACAATATAGGCCTCAATCTAGAAGCAGTATAGGCACAAGTTTGTCTCTTACCTTCGTTCTTACGATCGGCGCGTCCAATGCTCCTTCCTCCGCTCACAGATCGTACATAATACGCACGCGTGTTACGCTTTATACACATTGCGCATGCGTGTAACTCCGCCCGCCCCTGACGTTCTTTCTAGTCTATTCCCCGCCCCTTTTCGTTCGGCGCAGTGGGTGAAGAGCATGATGGCGGAGTTAGAGCAGGTGTGTGCTAATCATAGCAACGAGGAGGAGGAAAGCCCGGATCCGGACACGTCCCGATCCAGAAGGAGACATTTTAAGGCCACAAATATGTCCTTTGGGGAGATGTTGGAGATGGTCGACATCATGAGGAAGTCCGACTATGACGGGAAGTATGGGCCTTACCCCAACCCCAACATCAGAAAGGCCAAGATCATGGCGAAAGTGATCAAAAGCCTTCACAGGAATTTCGGGGTATGAAGATCGAAAGATCAGCTCAGGAAGCGGTGGTCGGACCTGAAGTTAAGAGAGCCAGAGCAGTACCGAAAGATCCGGAGAGTGCTGCAAAAAAGTAAGTAGTTGTGCTGTGTTCCTATTCTTTCTGTCTTTATTGCGTTCGTGCTGCTACATATGCTTTTATTAATTGTAACGTTTAAAAAGGCAACTTTAATGTTCATGGGCCCATTATTCGTTCGTATCAAACATTTTTCTTTCGGCCTCTAAAACACCATTGTTTAGGCCATATGCATTTTCCCACATTTTTTTTGGGCCTACTTGGATGCCAAATATTTGTTTGTGTAGATGGGTTTGTTACTAGAATGAAATGCCTAGATTGTGTGTAAGGAGAGGACACTGAGCAGCTGTTTTCACATCTGGAGCACTAGTGTGGGACCCCAGAACACCATTTTTATTAGGGGGGGCACACAGGTGCTCCAGTGTATACTATAGGGGGGGCTACATCTGTGAAGCTTGTACTAAACAGGTAAAGTATTGCAGCTTGACAAAGGGCAATAAAAAATATACATCTTGGAACTCTGCTAAAATAGACAATTGTACCCCACTTCCAAGCAATGTTTCCTATTTATAGTTCTGCCATCAAATATCTGTGTGCTAATTATACCATTTTTGTTTTACATAGGGGAGAAAAGACTCGGAGGACACCCCTCATCCGAGGAGACCACAGACCCCCCACCTCTGGAAGAAGGTGAAATACCCCAAACCCAAGCTGAGCAGGAGGAGGAAGAAGATGTGGTGGAGATTGGCACCACAACAGGTGAGTGTCTGCGACCACAGGCTCAGGTAAAAGAGATGGATGGTGGCAGATTTTTGAGACCTGTTTTTTTTTTCTTTCTCTCTTTTTAGGTGATCGTGATGTGAGGGATAGAGAACGTTTCACATCAGAAAGTGCCCAGATCCTGATCGGGGAGATCATGGGGTGTAATGCCGAACTGCAAAACATCCAGCAAAAAATCAATGATGTTATTAAAAAAAATAATAACATTATTGATGTTTTGGGGCGAATTTAAAACCCCACAAAATCACTTTTTGGATTGTGGTCCAATCTTTTACATTTTTTTGCAATGTTTTGAAAAGCCAAATTTGGAGGATGCACACAGTGTGTCAACATGTGCTATCTGCCATCACGGGAGATCAATGGACGCGTTTTGGGGGTGCAACTCCTTCCTCAATTATAAAGTCGCGTTGAGGAAGGGCTTGCTCCCCCAAAACACGTCCCTTGATCCCCCCTGATGGCAGATAGCACATGTTGACATTCGTAAATTGGTGTGCATCTTCCAAATTTGGCTTTTCCAGGGGTGATTTCCCCCCATCTGAACGCTATATCAAACCCAGTTCCTAAATACTGATGTCTAATATAGCCTTCAGGTTTTACCTAATGTGAACTTTGTAAGTTCAAGTTTTTTGGCTTTCTTGTTGGTTTTACACAGGCCTGTTTTATCTGAAATGGACATTTCGAATTTTGCTAATGCTACTGCAAAAATTGTTATACAACAAACATGTTGGTTTGTTTTAAAAACCTTTGGTAAATGCACATGTGATTGTGCAGGTATAAAAAAGTGGCTTACTCAAGAATGTGTGGATTATTGTCTCAACACTACAACACTTTTGGGGTGAGGTAATAGCTGTTTTATGCAAAAATGGGGGTTATTTCCTAAGGGCAAATCCTCTTTGCACTACAAGTGCAGTTTCAGTGCAGTTGCTAGTGCACTTGTAGTGAAATGTGTTTTTGCATTTAGGAAATATCAGCCAACTGTGCTTTGTATAAGGTTACCCAATCACGACATTTTCTGCACTCAAAACATTTATGTCTGGGTCAGCTAAAACAAACACAAGCAGTAAATGTCCACAAAGAATTGTTATTAGTTGTCACATCTGACAGTTTTATATTATTATTTTTTTTTGGATTTCCAGCCTTTTTTTTTCTTTAATGTTTGTATTTTTTCCAAGGCTGATCTTTGTTCAATGTTATTTTTATTTTTACTCCAGAATATTTTTGTGTGTGTTTTGTGTGTCAAGTTACCCCAACACCATTGATATCTTGTATTATTTAATCTCCAGGAGATTGTTTGGTGTTGGTGTCCCTTGTTCATTTCACATTGTATATTTGAAATGTACCTGAATCCTCACAAACCAACTGTCCTTTTTGAAGAAAAACACATAGGAGAGTATGATTCAAAACAAAAATCCTTTATTAAGGGATCAGAACCAAACAAAGAGGAAGGCAACACTGGATCAACAGGAGAAATTAGCGAAGCCTGGGACCCCCATGGCAGACATCAATTCTTCAACATCAAAATTGGTGGCCTGAGGAGTCCATATGTAAGGGAGGGCAGTCTGGTAAAGAATTCGCAGAGATCCGGATAGCAGCAGATGACATCTGTGTCCCCAGGCTGTGGTACCACAAGAGGCTGCATTTTTTGGCCGACCAGACTGAACCCAGGGCAATCACTGTCTGGTCTTCCTTCCACGCTTCCTTCCGGGCTGTGGCTGTGCAGTTGGAGATGTGGCAGGAGGAGGAGTAGGACCTGGAGGAGGAGGAGGACTGGGAGGACCTGGAGGAGGACTGGGGGGACCTGGAGGAGAGGGAGGAGGAGGAGGAGGACCTGCAGGAGGAGGAGGAGGACCATCACAAAGGTGTGTCTGAGGTGTCATTTGGCCTCTCATACCTTTCTCAAGAGCCTCCAATATGAGGGCCTCACACATGACTTGTTGGCCCTCCTCCATCCTCTGCATTTTATATGCAACGAAGGCAGCAATGTTCTCCTCCATGGTGTGGGGTGCTCCCAGGACATCTGTAGCCCTCCAAAAGAATCCTATAGCAGCCTCCTCTAGGGCACTCCTCCTACTGCCACTTTCTCTTTTCAGGGGGGGGTGGAGGGACCTGCAGATCAGCCAGCCGGCTCGGCCCGGCCACCTCCTGGCTGAGACTTCCCTGTGTATGAAAAAGGGACATGGTTGTAATGTTTTGCATCATCAATCACAATCATAAATTAGTACTCCCAACTAACATCTAGTTAACATCATTGATTGGACAACCAGCAATATTTAGAGGAATGCTATACATGGCTCAATCTGGGCTCCTCCACATGTTGCCTGGAAGGCCCAGGTTGGGCGTCAGAAGCCTCAGCCGGGGGGGAAGGAAGCGTGGAAGGAAGACTGGAGAGGGATGGCCTGGGTTCAGTCTGGCCTGCCAGAAAGTGCAGCCTGTCGTAGTACAACATCCTGGGGACATAGATGTCATCTGCTGCTCCGGATCTCTGTGAATCCAGGACCTTCTTGCGCTCCCTTAGATATGTACTCCTCAGGCAACCAATTAATATCTTTAAATAGGTGATGTCTGCCGTGGGGATCCCCTGCTTCACAATTTCACACAATTGCTCCAGTGCTGCCTTCCTCTTTGCTTGGTTCTTGAAATGGGGGTGTTTAATCTCCCACAGACAGGGCAGCTTCCTTAGCATCTCTAGGAATACTGACATGAAGTCATTATCTTTGAGTAGCATATCCATGTTCACTGCAAGACACAACACAAGACAAAGCCTAATGTCAGACAAAACTCTCCTAATCTTGTTACAATATAGGCCTCAATCTAGAAGCAGTATAGGCACAAGTTTGTCTCTTACCTTCGTTCTTACGATCGGCGCGTCCAATGCTCCTTCCTCCGCTCACAGATCGTACATAATACGCACGCGTGTTACGCTTTATACACATTGCGCATGCGTGTAACTCCGCCCGCCCCTGACGTTCTTTCTAGTCTATTCCCCGCCCCTTTTCGTTCGGCGCAGTGGGTGAAGAGCATGATGGCGGAGTTAGAGCAGGTGTGTGCTAATCATAGCAACGAGGAGGAGGAAAGCCCGGATCCGGACACGTCCCGATCCAGAAGGAGACATTTTAAGGCCACAAATATGTCCTTTGGGGAGATGTTGGAGATGGTCGACATCATGAGGAAGTCCGACTATGACGGGAAGTATGGGCCTTACCCCAACCCCAACATCAGAAAGGCCAAGATCATGGCGAAAGTGATCAAAAGCCTTCACAGGAATTTCGGGGTATGAAGATCGAAAGATCAGCTCAGGAAGCGGTGGTCGGACCTGAAGTTAAGAGAGCCAGAGCAGTACCGAAAGATCCGGAGAGTGCTGCAAAAAAGTAAGTAGTTGTGCTGTGTTCCTATTCTTTCTGTCTTTATTGCGTTCGTGCTGCTACATATGCTTTTATTAATTGTAACGTTTAAAAAGGCAACTTTAATGTTCATGGGCCCATTATTCGTTCGTATCAAACATTTTTCTTTCGGCCTCTAAAACACCATTGTTTAGGCCATATGCATTTTCCCACATTTTTTTTGGGCCTACTTGGATGCCAAATATTTGTTTGTGTAGATGGGTTTGTTACTAGAATGAAATGCCTAGATTGTGTGTAAGGAGAGGACACTGAGCAGCTGTTTTCACATCTGGAGCACTAGTGTGGGACCCCAGAACACCATTTTTATTAGGGGGGGCACACAGGTGCTCCAGTGTATACTATAGGGGGGGCTACATCTGTGAAGCTTGTACTAAACAGGTAAAGTATTGCAGCTTGACAAAGGGCAATAAAAAATATACATCTTGGAACTCTGCTAAAATAGACAATTGTACCCCACTTCCAAGCAATGTTTCCTATTTATAGTTCTGCCATCAAATATCTGTGTGCTAATTATACCATTTTTGTTTTACATAGGGGAGAAAAGACTCGGAGGACACCCCTCATCCGAGGAGACCACAGACCCCCCACCTCTGGAAGAAGGTGAAATACCCCAAACCCAAGCTGAGCAGGAGGAGGAAGAAGATGTGGTGGAGATTGGCACCACAACAGGTGAGTGTCTGCGACCACAGGCTCAGGTAAAAGAGATGGATGGTGGCAGATTTTTGAGACCTGTTTTTTTTTTCTTTCTCTCTTTTTAGGTGATCGTGATGTGAGGGATAGAGAACGTTTCACATCAGAAAGTGCCCAGATCCTGATCGGGGAGATCATGGGGTGTAATGCCGAACTGCAAAACATCCAGCAAAAAATCAATGATGTTATTAAAAAAAATAATAACATTATTGATGTTTTGGGGCGAATTTAAAACCCCACAAAATCACTTTTTGGATTGTGGTCCAATCTTTTACATTTTTTTGCAATGTTTTGAAAAGCCAAATTTGGAGGATGCACACAGTGTGTCAACATGTGCTATCTGCCATCACGGGAGATCAATGGACGCGTTTTGGGGGTGCAACTCCTTCCTCAATTATAAAGTCGCGTTGAGGAAGGGCTTGCTCCCCCAAAACACGTCCCTTGATCCCCCCTGATGGCAGATAGCACATGTTGACATTCGTAAATTGGTGTGCATCTTCCAAATTTGGCTTTTCCAGGGGTGATTTCCCCCCATCTGAACGCTATATCAAACCCAGTTCCTAAATACTGATGTCTAATATAGCCTTCAGGTTTTACCTAATGTGAACTTTGTAAGTTCAAGTTTTTTGGCTTTCTTGTTGGTTTTACACAGGCCTGTTTTATCTGAAATGGACATTTCGAATTTTGCTAATGCTACTGCAAAAATTGTTATACAACAAACATGTTGGTTTGTTTTAAAAACCTTTGGTAAATGCACATGTGATTGTGCAGGTATAAAAAAGTGGCTTACTCAAGAATGTGTGGATTATTGTCTCAACACTACAACACTTTTGGGGTGAGGTAATAGCTGTTTTATGCAAAAATGGGGGTTATTTCCTAAGGGCAAATCCTCTTTGCACTACAAGTGCAGTTTCAGTGCAGTTGCTAGTGCACTTGTAGTGAAATGTGTTTTTGCATTTAGGAAATATCAGCCAACTGTGCTTTGTATAAGGTTACCCAATCACGACATTTTCTGCACTCAAAACATTTATGTCTGGGTCAGCTAAAACAAACACAAGCAGTAAATGTCCACAAAGAATTTCTTTTTTTTTTTTAATTATAAAAAGGCTTCACATATTGTCTGGCATATTGATAGCCCCCCTACCCGCAAAGAACTCCAGGTAGCGTAACCGGACATCACGGGCACTCAGGGAGGGCAAGCCAGGACGGCCACTTTCAAGCGCCGTCAGTGTGGTTTGATGTAGGATTCCGGCCTCAGGCCCAACTGAGCCAGCATAGTTGGCCGAATGTTTCTGTAAAAAGTTATGGAGAACACAGCACGCAAGTATTATATGGTTCAGTTTATACTCCGCCATATGGATAGGTGTCAGAAATAGGCGGAACCGGCTGGCCAGGATTACAAATGTGTTCTCCACCACTCTTAGGGCTCTGGCCAGCCGGTAATTAAAAACCCTCTGTTCCGGGGTGAGGGTCCTCATTAGGAATGGCCGCATCAGGTGGTCCCCCAGCGCAAATGCTTCATCAGCAACGAACACAAATGGGAGTCCTTCCACATTGTCCTCTGGAGCTGGCAAGTCCAAGCTGCCATTCTGGAGACGCCTGTAGAACTACGTCTGGGCGATGACTCCACCATCGGTCATCCGGCCATTCTTCCCGACGTCCACATACAAGAAGTCGTAATTAGCCGACACCACCGCCAACATCACTATACTATTAAACCCCTTGTAATTATAATAGTACGACCCCGAGTTGGGTGGTGGGACGATGTGGACGTGTTTCCCATCAATTGCCCCTCCGCAGTAAGGAAAGTCCCACCGCTCGGCAAAGTGGGAGGCCACAGTCTGCCATTCCTGTGGCGTGGAAGGAAACTGTTGAGGAAAAAACAATAAACATTACTATTTTTACTCTAAAACATGGCAAGCAGATTAGACACAAACATTATGGGGCAACCTCCAGATAGCATTTATTAAGGGGAACTTAACAACACCAAAGTATAAGGTACACCTATCATATTCCCCCTCCCCCCCCCCCCCTCATGGACCATTTCTAACATTTTAGGGGGTGTGTGGAAATCTTGGACAGGTAACCCTCTTCACTTCATTGAGAGATGAATGCCTAAATAATGGGTATTACTTGAAACAGCCCCTCCTTAGTTACACTATTGGCAGACCACTGGACAGGTAAGAAGTGTCTGAATACAAAGATATAAATACACACTGTACACATTTGAGGACATTTGGACATTCTGCTATTACCTATCAAGATAATAATAGGATACAAAAACTTTAAACAGTACCATTGGAAAGTATACAGGCAGGCCCTTGCACTACATGCTTTGGGGAATTCATCCATAAATCTGACCCGTAAAGAGGTGGGTATAGTGTGTATGGGTTTGGCAAAGTCAGCAGATAGATGATTGAGGATAGAGAATTGGGATCAGCTGACTTAGCAGTTGGGGGAGGGAGCGTTACTAAAAATTATTTGGGGACACCACAAAAAAAAGCCTCTGGCACTCTGCCTGAATTTAAAGCTAAAATAACATTTCCAATCATTTTAGGGGGTGTTTGGGGTAAATCACTACTATGGAGCTGATAAAATACATTGTTAAGTGACTACATGAGGTGAATATAGGGCAGGAGACACCATGCTGGGGAGGTTATTGAAGGGCAAATATGTATGAAGGACATAAAATAATAATTACATAAAAATCCAGCATGCATGAGGACAAAGGGGACATTCACAGCATATTACAATCATGGTAATTAGGGAATGAGGAAAGAAATACAATACATTATCAAATATTCAATACAATAAAATGTGATATAAAAGGATAAAAAATCTTACCTTCATATACTCCTTCTGTAGGACCTGTATGATGGCAGAACAGGTCTCTGGGATAATGATCCCCAGAGCCTGGGGGGAGATGCCTGTCAAGAACTTCAAGTCCTGCAGGCTTCTCCCTGTGGCCAAATACCGCAAGGTAGCGACCAACCTCTGCTCCGGGGTGATGGCTTGCCTCATGCAGGTATCCTGCCTGCTAATATAGGGGGTCAGCGAAGCCAACAAACGGTGAAACACGGGGTCCGTCATCCTGAGAAAGTTCCTGAAATCATCAGGATTATTCTCACGGATCTCACGGAGCAAAGGCATATGAGAGAACTGGTCACGATGAAGCAACCAATTCTTGGTCCATGAACTCCTCCCCACCCTGTTCATGGACTGGACTTGTGTCAAGGTCAGGACCCCAACACCAAGCCCCCGCACAGCACGAACTCTACAAGGAGTACGCATACGAAACATGGCTAGAAAACGGTCGGCTGCTCAGAACGAAGTAACAGAACGCACTGAAGAACAGCAAGGCCTGTGAAGAGCGACCTGAAAAACAGTAACGAATGAACAAGAGAATACAATGACTACCTAAAGTCACGCGGAACTTGCTGCACGCACTGAAGAGCAGATACAAACCCACAAGCACAAACTGAACGGCAGAAAACGATCTGAAAGCCACGAGTCTGAAAAAGCGCAAATCATCTCTCACCAAACTTTTACTAACACGAGATTAGCAAAAGGAGCCCAAAGGGTGCCACGCTTGGTTCTGAACCGGCCTTTTCTAGTCTCGTCGTACGTGGTGTACGTGACCGCGTGGTTGCCGATCGGAAATTCCGAAAACTTGGTGCGACTGTGTGTAGGCAAAACAAAATTGAGCCAACATCCGTCGGAAAAAATCCTAGGATTTTGTTGTCGGAATGTCCGAACAAAGTCCGACCGTGTGTACGCCCTATTAGACTAAAACTAAATCGAAATTTTCTGCCAAAATTAACACTGCCAGACAGATGGTTGTCATAGAGTAAACAAAGACAAATTGAGTGTTAAATCTTTTATCAACTGGGGTGGTGGCAATTTTAATAATTTTTGAAGTAGCAAAAGCACAGCTTTATAAAAAAAAAAAAAATCTGCATTGGTATTATAATCCAGTATGCCTAAATCACATTTCCATAACTCTGGTCAACAAGGCATTGTAGACCATATTTTGGTTTTGTCTGAAAATACGAGACTTCTTGAAAGAAGTCTTTTTTTAGGAAACATAATACCTTTTAATTCACTAACGCAGAAGATGATTAACCATATTCTGACAGCTTCTCGCTATTTTGTTTCTCAGTATTTGAAAGATTTAATATTGCTAATAATAAATTCACTGTAGGCTTTAAAAGGATGGAATAGATGACAGGTATATTACACACAGTAGAAAATTTCATCAAAATGTGGTTTCTGTAGAAAAATTATATAATGATCTTTCTCCGTATCCTGAGATGTGTCTAATTGTCACTTGATATTTTGGAGTTGATTTACTTAAAGGCAAATCGTTTTTTTGCTAGCACATGAGAAGGTGATGGAAGTTAGCAGAGCTTCACTTTTTTCATAAACCACTTCAGCCCCCGGAAGAATTTACCCCCTTCCTGACCAGGCCGTTTTTTGCGATACAGCACTGCGTCGCTTTAACTGACAATTGCGCGGTCGTGCGACGTTGTACCCAAACAAAATGTATGTCCTTTTTTCCCCCACAAATAGAACTTTCTTTTGGTGGTATTTGATCAACAAAAAAAGACCGACAATTTTGAAAAAAAAAACACAATATTTTTTACTTTTTGCTATAATAAATATCCCGAAATAAAAAAACCAAAAACAGTTTAGGCCGATCTATATTCTTCTACACATTTTTGGTAAAAAAAAATTGCAATAAGCGTAAATAGATTGGTTTGCACAAAAGTTATCGCGTCTACAAAATAAGGGATAGATTTATGGCATTTTTATTATTTGTATTTTTTTTACTAGTAATGGCAGCGATCTGCGATTTTTATCGGGACTACGACATTACGGCGGACAGATCGGACACTTTTGACACTTTTTTGGGACCAGTGACATTTATAGAATCAGAGCAAAAAATAGCCACTGATTACTGTATAAATGTCACTGGCAGGGAAGGGGTTAACACTAGGGGGTGATCAAGGGGTTAAATGTGTTCCCTCAGTGTGTTCTAACTGTAGGGTGATGGGACTGCCTGGGGGAGGAGACCGATCGTTGTTCCTATATAAGAGGAACACACGATCTGTCTCCTCTCCCCCGCCAGAATGTGGATTTGTGTGTTTACACACATACATTCCCATTCTGGCTCTGTCGGGAGCGATCGTGGGTACCCGGCGGACATCACGGGCTGCCGGGCACACTGCAGCTGTGCAGTCACATGATCTCCCTCGGCTCTTCTTCCCCTATCTATGGAGAGAAGTGGGAGGGGGTGATATTCCCCTGTGACATCAGCCGGCTAGCCGAAGGAAGTCATGTGACCACACAGCGGCGGTGTGGGAAAAGGTATTTAGCCACACACACTGTAGATAATGCCAGAATAATCCAGAGGGGATACATGTATTTTTGCTGAATAGCGGTGTGAGGGGCGGATGGGAGAGCTGCTCTCACGCTGATGGACAGGGAGGGTGGAGGAGAGGGGAGAGACTCAAGGCAGAGATCGCGCTGACGGAGGCAGGTAACCTGACCACGGTATCATGGATCAGCAGCCATGATTAACGTGGTCAGCACAGACAGGTGGACACAGGAAGAGGCAGGATCAACTAGGTATATTACAACACAGGATGGGACAAATTACATGGCACAAGCACTGTGCTATAGATCATGCCTTAAAGGAACAAGATCTTTTTTTTTCTTTTTTAGGGTTACAATCACTTTAAAAAATATATATATTTTTAAGATTTAAAATATTATTCATGTAGTCCATGGAAAATCCAAATGTCTCTTTATTATTTTCATGAATGTTTCTGGAACCCCAAAGTGGCTAATCTAACTTCAAAAGGTAGAACTTTTGTACCCTCCACTTACTCCTCTAACAATATAAGCCTCTCTATCTGCTGCTGTGGCTTCAGCATTGCATTAATGGAACTCAAACATTGCATATTTAATACCAGAAATCATGGGCACCTAGGGGGATGTTGGGGAGAAAGGGGGGTGGACGGGTACATACAGATGTTGGAGTTATAATAGCATTATAATTTAAATTTAAAGGGGTTGTAAACCCTCATGTTTTTTCACCTTAATGCATCCTATGCTTGGACGCGCTATGCATCTTTCCGGGGTTCTCGGCACTTGATTAGACAGATTGATAGCAGCGCAGCCATTGGCTCCCGCTGCTGTCAATCAAATGCAATGACATGGGCGACGGGGGGGGGGGGGGGTCGCGATTCCGGCATTCGTGTCTATGGCGCAAGGTAACCACCTCAGGAGAGCACTATCTAATGTAAGGAGGAGCCGCGAGAGCCGCCGGGGGACCCCAAAAATCGAGGATCGGGGCCACTCTGCAAAGCGAGCTGCACAGTGGAGGTAAGTATGACATGTTTGTTATTTTTAAAAAAACGATCCTTTACAATCAATACAGATAGGTATGAGTGTGCCAACATCTTAGATATATTGCAAAATGTATTCAAAAGAAGGAAACATGGACTTTAGAGGCACATGTGCAGCGTTGAAATAAAAATGAACTTTTATTAATCTTTAAAATTTACACTATTGACATGACATGTTAAAAACAAAACATGGTGTTTGGTCTAAACGACGCTCACGCCACCTAACACAACCAACTATTACCCCAGTGGAACAGATCAATCAATAATGATTCACAATGAGATGATGTCAAATGGAAGGAGCAGCTGGTTGGTGGTAGAGACGTAGTGAAGAAAACTCTACACGTTACGCGCCCTTAAGCGCTTCTTCAGGAGCTTGCGGTCTAATATATACGTGAAAACAATAAAAATAATTAAAAAACAAGGACAGCCGAATAATGTATCAGAACTAAGAATGTAACAATCATTTAATAATAGTGTAGACAAAAACTAACATGTCAAGGAGTCTGCCCCTCACCCCTACCCCTCAAAAAAAAACCTTGGGAAGCAACCAACCCAGATCAGCGGTTTCTCATGCCTTAAGCCAGTGGTTCTCAACTCTAGTCCTCCAGACCCACTAACAGGCCAGATTTTATGTATTACCTTGGGGAGATGAAGACTAGAATACTGCAATCGCTGAGCAGCAAATTATATCACCTGTGATGTATTTCAGTTAACTTGCAAACCTGGCCTGTTAGTGGGTCCTGAGGACAGGAGTTGAGAACCACTGCCTTAGGCCCCTTTCACACGATCGGACCATTCAGGTCCGCCTGTCAGTTTTGACGGCGGACCTGAACGGGCGCTCCATGTTAGCCTATGGAGCGACGGATGTCAGCGGAAACATGTCCGCTGACATCCGACCCTGTCCAATCCGCTAAAAGCAGACGGATGGCCCTACGTCCAGATCCGTCGCTGGCGGATCGGATGAGATCTGATGAAAACGGACATGCTGTCCGTTTTCATCCGATCCCTTCATAGGCAGCAGCGGCGCCTGACAAGCCCCTCCCCGCTCAGTGAGCAGAGAGGGACCTGTCATCCGCCGGCTCAGCGGAGATCAACGGACTGATCTCCCGCTGAGCCGGCGGACCGAGGCGTGCTCCGTGGAAACGGAGTCCGCCTCGTGTGAATGAAGCCTTAAGCAATATAGAGCTCTAGAAGGAAGTGCACAAATATGTATGTGTCTATACGTATAGAAAAACAAGGCACAAGAGAAACACCCTATCTGTAAGAAATGGCCAAGGATGGTGTATAGAGTTCAAAAGGTGCTTACCGAAGGGTACTTATAACTTGTGAGGGATGGGGATAATAACCATATCCTCAACAGCCAAACTAGGGCACTTTGAACCAGGCACTAGTACCATACAGCGTCTACAAAATAGGGGATAATTTTATGGCATTTTTTTTTTTTTACTAGTAATGGCAGTGATCTGCGATTTTTATCAGGACTGCGACATAATGGCGGACACATCAGACAATTTTGACACATTTTTGGGACAATTGGCATTTATACAGCGATCAGTGCTATAAAAATGCATTGATTACTGTAAAAATGTCACTGGCAGGGAAGGGGTTAACACTAGGGGGCGATCAAGGGGTTAAGTGTGTTCCCTAGTGTGTGTTCTAACTGAAGGGGGGAAGGGACTGTGTAGGGGAGATGACAGATCACTGTTCATACCCTAGGAGACACACACAGATCCCCGTTCTGCGTGTTTCAGCAGCGATCGTGGGAGCCCGGCGGTGATCGTGACTGCCGGGCACTCGCACCGGCTTCAGGGGTGAGCAGCGGGCACGCGCGCCCCTAGTGGCCACAGGGAGAAGCAACGTAACATAATGTTGTTTCGTCCAGCCGTGCCATTCTGCCGCAGTACAACTGTGGCGGCTGGTCGGCAAGTGCTTAACATGTCAAGTCAATAGTGTGAATTTTAAAGATTAATAAAAGTTCATTTTGTATTTCAATGCTGCAGATGTGCCTCTAAAGTCCATGTTTCCTTCTTTTGAAAGTGTGGGGGTATTTACAATACTAGCATTATAGGTGTAAACAAAGGTGACAGACTATTTTTTGCAAAACCACTAGACAGCGAAATTAGATTGCTGGTTCTAATGATACAAGGACTGATGTGAATGACTTAAAGCTACACTTAATGTGTTAGAGCTCTAACAGGAAAAAAAACCATATCAGCATTAAAGATAAATTAAAAATAGTCTTAAAAGCAAGGTACCAGTGACTACCCTAAGGGTGTCCTGTATAGCACACTGGGAAAAATATGTTTTGCTGCCTAACAGACAGGAATACATGCTTACACAGAAGGTTCTTAAATACTGCCAGCTGTTCTACAATACAGATGCAATAAAAGTGGGACAATTAGACAACACGCTGCTTGCTGCCATTGCATAACAAGAACTACTACTAAAATCTTACTCCAGGACGAAGCTCTGTACTGGAGATAAAGACTGATTAATTAACTTAAAAAAATAAAAAAAAACACAAAAATATCATGAATGGTATTAGACAGCATCATTTTTTTAGTTGCCAAAAACCTGGAAAATCTGAAACACATGAAATACTGCAAAAGCTGAAGGGTCAAAATTGCAGATCCACAGATATCAACAGCTAAGATTATATGCTAATGCCCAAAAAAATCTCGACCCGACATCTCCCGAGCTCCCCGTTTATGTCTCCGTTCACAACTCAGAGGTGCGTTGGAGCATGCGCGTTCCCATTCATTGTGTTTAGGGCAAACCATTCATTTCAAGAATGAAAGTGGTTGTAAAGTCTTATGTATTAATTACTTTGAGTCTCTCTGTTTTAGGTCCCTATTCAGTACAGTGTGTGCGCTTTCCTAAAATTATAATGCTAAAAACCTTCTTTGCAGAGTCCTGCTGTCCTGTCATGTGACCTCCCTCTGCTTTCCTTCCTGAGTAAGTGAGCACAGTGGGAGGAGTTGAGATTCCCTTCTATTGAATGCAATCTAGCAAGGGGAGGTCACATGTCTGCACAGCAGGGCTCTGGAAAGAAAGTATTTAGCATTATAATTTTAGGAAAACACACACACTGTACTGAATAGGGAAACAGAGAAAAAAAAAGTTTACCACTCTATACAAAACCATAAAAAAAATGCTTTGGCTTTAAATAAATTTTAATAATTTACTATTTTAAAAATGTTCTGGACTTTAAATTAAAGTTAAAAAAAAAGCTCATGACTTCAAAGCATCGCTGACATCGTATTTTTTAGCCAGCAATCAGTTGTTCAGTAAATGCGATGCTTTTTTTGATCACTGTTTTGGCAATGAGAAGGAACTGTGATAGTAATGCCGCGTACACACGATCAGATTTTCCGAAAGGAAAAGTTGGATGTGAGCTTGTTGGCGGTAAGTCCGACCGTGTGTATACTCCATCGCACATTTGTTGTCGGACTTTCCACCAAATGTTGGCTAGCAGGTTCTCAAATTTTCCACCAACAAATGTTTGTTGTCAGACTTTCCGATTGTGTGTACACAAGTCCATCGCACAAAAGTCCATGCATGCTCGGAATCAAGTACGAGCCAGAAACGCTCCGTCTTGTAAAACTAGCGTTCGCAATGGAGATATCATGTACGTCACTACGTTCGTAATTGTCGGCCAACATTTGTGTGTATGCAAGACAAGTTAGATCAAACATCCTTCGAACAAAAACACACGGTTTTGTTGTGGGAAAGTCCGATCGTGTGTGCGCGGTATTAGATGAAAAGAAAAAATGAAAAAAGTGTAAAAAAAATAAATAAAACTATAACAAAATAAATAAAAATGATAAATGCATTTTTTTAAAGTGGTTGGAAACTTAAAAAAAAAAACAACAACCTGCAAGACAAAGGCATAATGAGCTAGAATGCATCGCATACTAGCTCATTATGAAATACTTACCTTAGATTGAAGCTGTTGCAGCAGTCCCTGCACACCGCTGTGACCGACGACCTGTCTCCCGGAGTTATTTCCGGGTTCGCGGGCTCCGCACTGTGATTGGCCGCAAGTGTGCTGGAGACGCTGATCATGGCACAGCTCCTGAAGAAACGGCGCAAGCGAGCTGTTTCCTCAATGCCAATGTCATCAGCACATGCGGATACAGTGAATCCCTCCTATATATCGGTGCAAGTTTGGGAGATATTCACGGTACCTACAGGTAAGCCTTACTATAAGCTTACCTGTAGGTAAAGCCTCGTACACACGATCAGATTTTCCGCAGACAAAACCTCAGACTTTTTTCTGAAGGTGTGTGCTTGGATTTTGTCTTGCATACACATGGCAAGGAATTGTTGGCCAACAAACACGAACGTAGTGACGTACTATGTGGTATTTCCGCTCTTTAGCGCCAACCTTTGGGCTCCTTCTGCTAGTTTCGAGTTAGTAGAAGTTTGGTGAGTGTTGATTTGCGCTTTTCATTTGGTGCTTTTCAGTTTGTTTCTGAACGGCCGCTCGTCAACCAGAATCAGAGATAATGTTGTGGAATCCGAGATAATGTGTTATTTATTATTGGCCTTGGAGTTATTGCTTTGACCCAAGTCCAGTCCAGGAACAGGAGGAGGAGGATTTCTTGGACCAAAAATTGGTTACTTTATTAATCATGACCAATTATATCATATGCCTTTGCTGTGGGAGCTCCAGGAGAATAATCCAGATGATTTTCGGAATTATCTCCGGATGACGGTCCCCTGCTTTCACCAACTCTTGGCATTGTTGACCTCCTATATTAAGAAGCAGGACACATGCATGAGGCTTTTATTTTATTTTTTGGTAGAATAGTAATGATTTGATTTGTTATATTTTCTATATTTTTGGATGCATAGAATGCACTTTTTGGTTAAGTTCTATTGGCAGATAGCATGTCTAATTTTATTTGTTTTCTTTTTTTAAGCACAATTAAAAAAAAAAAAAAATTGTGGCGAATAATTCTTGGCTATGTGTTTTACTTCAAATGACAGTTTGGGAGTAGGCAGTTACATTTATAAAAATACAATGTAAAATTGACAAGGGACACCAACATAGTTGTTATCTTTGATCTTAAAAACTACGGGATAATGGTGTTGTGGTATAATAATATTATTCTTGATATCTTAAAAAAAAAAAGCCTTTGAAAATTCGTTTGCAATAACTCCATCAGTATCACCAGCAAAGTAGCTTCATTATTATCCCAATAAAGAAGAAGAGAATTGTGCGCTGCATTGTGAGATTTCATAATTTGCCACGTCACGAATGTTAATTCTCCATTACGAACGCTAGTTTACAAGACCGACTGCTTCTGGCTCATCCTTGCTTCCGAGCATGCGTGTTTGGACTTTGGACTTTTGTCCGACGGACTTGTGTACACACGCTTGGAAAATCCAACAGACATTTGTCTGCGGAAAATCTTAAAACCTGCCATCCAACATTTGTCCGCAGAAAATCCGACAACTGTTCAATGGAGCGTACAAATGGTTGGATTTTCCGCCAACAGCCTGTCATCACACATTTCCCAACAGAAAATCCGATCATGTGTACGCGGCTGGTACAAAAGTGGTGTAACAGGGTTTACGCACCCCTCCTTTTATGAAACTAAGCGCACGTAGGGCTCACAATTGTATGTAAACAACGATTGCGTCACACAAGCTTCTGGGTGAGAGCAATAATTCTAGTGACTTAGTTCATGGTAAACGCTAAACATGTAGGGGCTTTAAAAGCACCACTTATTAAAAATCTTAGGTTCTGAAGTTTTTACCATTTCACAGGCGTACACAGTTTTTTATTCTTGACATGTTTGGTATCTATTTACTTGATGCTACCCCATCTTTTATTTTACAAAAAAGGTATTTTATTGTGCTTATGTGTGCTAAAATTCATTTTAGTGTATTTTTTGCTAAAAATGTGCATTTTGATAAACAGTTGCACAAATATCATGTAACAAAAATAACTTCAACTTTTACCATTCTACGGGGCCTCTAGTTTCAGAAAATATGTAATTGTTTGGGGGTGATAAGTCATTTTCTAGAAAAAAATGCAAATTTTAACATGTATGTGAAAATTTGAAAAATTGCCTCGGATACAAAGTGGTTAAAGACAGGGCTGTTGCAAGGATCTTTGTCTACACAGGCGAAGGTGCATTTTTCTGGCTCTCTTACCCTGACCTTGATCCTTACCCTAACACTAACCCTGACACTGACCTAGATCAAGCCTTGATCAAGCCATTTTTTTTTGTTTTTTTAATTTTTACTATAAATATTTTTTTTGCACACTTTTGTTTGTTTACACCTTTCTCCCTTGGCAAGGAGAGACAGATGCAATGTATCTTTCTCTCCATTCAGAGGGAAAAACAAAACAAAACACATGGGTATGCTGCACAATGACTGATCACTGTGATAGCCAATCAGAGGCTATCACAGAGAACAGGTAATTGGGGAATGAAAGCCCTGGTTCTCGATCGTTAGTATGAGCCTCACTGAGAGTCTGATCACTGTGTTGGGATTGCACTGCACTGTACAGGCAGTGGTGTATTTTGGTTTTGTGCTGCCCTAAAAAAAGTCCCCCCCATCTAAATTTGTCCCACCCCAGCAACGGCCACGAACAACCTCATTTTACTATGCATAGGTGAAGCTTTAACAGCCTTTACAGGTTACCACTTTAGACTTAAAGGGGAGGTCTGGTGCTGGAATTACTGCCCATGATCTGACGTTCGCTGTGATATCTCACATGTGGAACGATCGCTGCTTGCGTGCGTGTGGGACCGACATGCGCATTCGCCTTTCATGCGTACATAGGAGGTCGGGGGCACTTAAAAATTTTTTTTATTATTATTAATAATGTATTTTCTATGTTTTATTTTATTTTTACACTGTTGCTTTAATATTTTATATCACTTTTACTGGAGTCACAAGGAATGTAAGATTCCTTGTGACAGTAATAGGCAGTGACAGGTACTCTTTATGGAGGGATCTGGGATCTATAAGGCCCCAGATCCCACCTCTGCACTGAAAAAGCATTCAAAACACCAAGATCTGTGTTTTTGAATGCTTTCGATTTTTAAAAACTGGTGCCTATGGTTCCCAAGTAAACCGGAAGTGATATCATATCATCGCTTCCGGTTTACTGTTACAAACAGCAGAACAAAGCTTATCCAGGCTTTGCTTGGCTGTCCCGCCAGCTGACAGACGCACCGGCTGGTTGCTTGGGTCTCCCAGTGGGACGTGAGAGCCCTGGATAGCCACGGAAGATGGTGGAAGTGGGGGGGGGGGTGTCCCCTACTGCTGCATATAATAGCAATCAAGTGGGTAGTAAGCCGCTCCAATTGCTATTAGGCCCCTTTCACACGAGGCGGGCTCCGTTTCTACGGAGCCCGCCTCGGTCCGCCGGCTCAGCGGGAGATCTGTCCGTTGATCTCCGCTGAGCCGGTGGATGACAGGTCCCTCTCTGCTCACTGAGCGGGGAGGGGCTTGTCAGGCGCCGCTGCCGCCTATGGAGGGATCGGACGAAAACGGACGGCGTGTCCGTTTTCGTCAGATCTCACCCGGGATCGGACGAAAACGGACGGCGTGTCCGTTTTCGTCAGATCTCACCCGATCCGATCCGCCAGCGACGGATCTGGACGTAGAGCCATACATCTGCTTTTAGCGGATCGGACGGGGTCGGATGTCAGCGGACATGTCTCCGCTGACATCCGACGCTCCATAGGCTAACATGGATCGCCCGTTCAGGTCCGCCGTCAAAACTGACAGGCGGACCTGAACGGTCCGATCGTGTGAAAGGGGCCTTACAAGAGAGCTGACCACAGGCTATATAAATCTATACCCAGGTGATGCCTGCATCATCCCGGTACAGACGTTGCCCCCCATGAAAAATGCCACCCCAGGCGGATGCCTTGTTTGCCTCGTGGTAGATATACACCCCTGTGTACAGGCAGTGGGAAGGGGTTAAAAATCTAAATCAAGTGGCTGGGGAGAATTTTAATATCTGTTTAAATTTAACAACATAGCACTAAGTTATCCCATAGCTGCACACATATATGCAATAAAAACTTCCCACTTAATGAGTCATTATTTCCACAAGTTAAAGGGTAAAGTCACAAGGTGCCCTTTCATCTAATAGACTGACATGGTATTTTTCTTGTAATATAATGTTAAACGGAAGGTTTTCTGAAAAGGCATAAATACATGACTTAATTGCTGCCCTAACTACTGCACGGTGTGAATTTTCAATGCTGTGATTCACAGGTGGTGATTTCCTATTCAAGATGCACAATGATATTTCAGTCGCGTAATATTTAGTAACCAAAAAAACAAATAGAAATCCTAAAATAATTAAAAACAGAGGAAGTGTTACAATGTTTATTCACACACTTGACATTTCGCTGTAAATCAGACTTTCTATGGGAGTGACCTAAAGTTTAATATGGATAAATATTAAAGTTTGTATAATGTCTGTCTGGTTTATTGACAGCATTTTTAACCAGATTTATATTTTTTATAAGTAGGGAAAAAAATATGTCGCCTTCATTTTTGCTGTCTCTTCCACTGGGATATTTCCCTTCACTTCCTGTCCCAAAGATGAAACAAGAAGTTACAATAAATTTCCTTCTTAGATAGTTGGTGCTGGAACAGCTGCCCCCATTTGGAAGATTTACCCTCAACCCTTGTTTCTGGTGGCACATACATCATTTTGGATTATCATATGTTAAGGCGGGCTGTGTTAAACCCATTCATTTTCATGAAGCTAGGGGGCTTCATGATATGTGCTTGCTGCACATGTGACTGAGCCCTAAAAAGCAATGCAGTGTCAATCTTCTGACTGAGCTGTCATTATGAAATGTATGAATCAGAAAAGTGGCTGGACACAATTACATATCCTATGTTAGATAAGTTCACATGGATTGTGTGTCCACCTATAAAGTATATAGCCCCTTTTACATGGGGCGCCTTCCGTTTTGATCAGCAGGCCATCTGCCCGCTGATCCCTGCTGATCAGAGTAGAGCGGGTGGATGACAGGTCCATATCTGCTCTGTTTAGGCAGAGTGGACATGGACAGAGCCCACCCTGCTTTATGGGTGGCCAGGAGTAAACGGACTCCGCTGTCTGTTTACACCCAACTGCCTCCGATCCAATCCGCCTAGATGGAGGACAGATCCCCTTCTGTTTTTATTTTAGGGCAGCCTTTCTCAACCTTTTCAACACAGAGGAACCCTTGAAATAGTTCTCCGGTCTCGAGGAACCCCAGCTAAAAATTAGAAATCTACAACTCTCATGATACATTAGTGTGATGGTCCATGAGAGGTCCTTACACTTGTGGTCATTGGGAAGAATTACCTCCTTACAGATAGCTAAAAAGATCAATGGTATCAGTGGGAACTTATCTGAGAGGCAGAAATTGCCCATTTCTGAAGGAACCCCTAATAACCTCTGGAGGAACCCTGGTTGAGAACCACTGTTTTAGGGGATCGGATGGGTAGTAGACAGGTGTAAACGGACACAAGTTGGTTTACACTTGGCTGTCCATAGGGGTGAATGGACTGTCGTGTGAAAGACCTAAACCAATTAGAAAAAAACGAATGGTGTATTTCTTGCATGACATCCAGTAAGTCACACGCTCCTCCACACCCAGAAATAATACCTAATTTCTTCACTTCCAGCAGCTGATCAGAGCACCAGGGGAACAAAGAAAAACCTATTATGTACTGCTGAGGAGAAGGGCACTAAGGTTCCATTGAGACCTTTCGGTCCAGAGCAGTGTGTTATCGCATGTGAATTTAGACAAATTTGTTTGTTTGTAAATATTCAAATATTTCGGAATATTTGGAAATTTGAAAATTCAGAAATGCAAAATTCAAAAATTCGGAAATTCTAAATTCGATCATTCGGAAACGTAAGGTTCGAAAATCAAAAGAACAAAAATCCAAAAATAAGAACGAAAATCCGAAAATTCATAAACCCGAAAATTCTAAATCTGAAATAATAACTAATAATATATTAACTATTACTAACTATTAAATTATAGGTATTGGAATTTCCTTTCAAATTTGTTTAATTCGTAACAATTGCGAATTTTTCCAAAGTTCCGAATTATCTGTGATAACGAATGCCGTAAATGAATGGAACATAACGAATTAATAAAAATATATAACATTGAGAATAATAATAATAATAAAAACGTATTATTATTATTATTTATTATTGTTTAGATGCGGCATTCGTTATTTCGGATAATTCGTAAACTTTAGATAAATTTGTATTTGTTACGTTTACTAAAGTCGTGTACACACGACCGGACTTTTCGACCGAACTGGTCCGCCGGAACGAATCCGTCGGACAATCCGACCGTGTGTGGGCTTCATCGGACGTTCAGCTGACCTTTTCAGTCGAAAATCAGACAGACTTTAAATTTAAAACATGTTTCAAATCTTTCCGATGGATTCAAGTCCGGTCAAAAAATCAGTTCGTCTGTATGCTAGTCCGACGGACGAAAACCGACGCTAGGGAAGCTATTGGCTACTGGCTATCAACTTCCTTATTTTAGTCCGGTCATACGTCATCACGTACGAATCCGTCGGACTTTGGTGTGATCGCGTGTAGGCAAGTTCGATTCGACGGAAGTCTGTCGAAAGTCCGTCGAAAAGTCCAACAGGATTCAGTCTGTCGAAAGTCCAGTCGTGTGTACAATGGAATAAAAGCCAAATTTGAAAGGAAATTCCAATACCTGTGATTTAAAGCGGAGGTCCGACAATTTTTTTTTGTTAGGGAGGGAGTTGGACGCTCTGACGTCATCGCACCTTATCCAGAACGGGCGCTCGCTTGCCGGCCGGCGAACTGCTCTTTTTAGACTACTATTCTGTAAGTTTTCTACCTTATTTTTAATAAATTGCTTTATCAGATTCACGCTATGGCCACCTTTCCTTTGTCCATATGTCCTTGAATTCGGGTGTTGTAATATCCCTTCCCATGTTTGGAGCCACGCGGTACAGAGGGACGCTCTACTGCTAGTGGGACACCTGGATACAGTATACCACGTGCTTATTTGTTTATCATCCCACACGCTGCTTAGAGGATCGCTTCAGTGCTAGCCGCACACCCGGATCTGGGTTCACTACATGCCTGCTGTGCTTGTGATCTGGTAAGCGCATATTTTAGTCAGTGGAGGATCACTGTGAGGGGTGTTTTCATTTCTTACCTTTTCACATTGGCTTTCATGGAGAGTTATTGGGGGACTCTTCCCATCTCCATAGAAGATTTGCTAGATTTCTAAGTTCATGGACTTTACTATTATTTTGCACATTTATGTTTTGATGCAATTTGATGTCACCATATATTTTTTTCTGCATTTATTGATTTCTATGCATTTTTCACATCTATGGTATAGCGCAGTTTTTTCCTTGTTGTTTTATGGTAGTATGTTATTGCACGTGTGTCTGAGTTGCATTCCTTTAGTATTCTGGGGTGCCATTAAAATTAAAGTGGTCATAAACCCTTACATATACCCACTGAAGTGATTAGCCTCAGGTGATACACAGAGATGAAACAAATCCTCCTACATAAATTGTACCTGTATGTGCAGCCTGCTCCTCTCTACTGCTTTCCAAAACACACAGATCACATGCTTTTTCTCAGCTCCAGCAGGCAGGGGGTTGGGATCTGATGTCACAAATGGCACAGCATAATGAGGACAGCTGAGTGTAATATGAGACTTGAGTGGGGGAGGGAAACAACTCCTCTACACAGTGTCATAGGGAAACATACACAGCAGAGGCTGTCAATCACCTGCTGTGCACTGGAGAGAGTGTGGGCCCCCTCCTGGGATTCTGTGGTGTTGGCATGACTTGTTGGATGTGCGTTGTGCAGAGAGTATTGACAGAGCAGACAGAAATCACACTAGGTGCTTTGAATCTAGTCCCATGCGTCCAACTAGATTTTCTAGTGACGAAATCTTGTGTTATTTCCAGACTGGAAATGACACAAACGGGAGGACCGGGATGTTCTGATTGACAGGTTGCTATAGCAATGGGGCAGGAATTGCCGCCGACGCCGCCATTGCTATGGCAATGAATAAATGATGGTGTAGCACTGTGTAAATACTAATAAACTAAAAGTATGTGCAGCAGAAAGCTACATAAGTGTTAAAATAATATCAAGTGAGAAATTCCACAAATAAACAGTGATAATTGAAAGTAAAAGCTGAATCCAAAACATAGAATGAACATCAAGCAGATGAATGAGTGAAATAAAGTATCAAAATTTAGGATATGTAAGTGTAATCCAAACAAGTTTGAAACAATCCAACGATTAAAAGATGTGATCCAAACAATTATTGTGACAGTCTGATTTTTTTTCCCCCAAAAATGCAGAGTAGATCCTTCCACCGTGAGCCAACAAAAGGTGGTGCCTGGCCAATCCTCTGTGATAACACCTATGTGTGTGCAAGACCCTCACCCTACTGCCGTAAGGTTACAGCATAAATCGATCACCGGCAGCGGTCTTCAGAGGATCCCTCTTGGTTATGAATGAGGCTTCCTATACTGATATGCTCGATATGCGAGGGTTAAAAATAGGAAAGAGATGTGCCCATAGCGTAATCCAGGATAAAAACTGTATTTATTGCAGCAAACAAAAAAGATACACTCACTTTTTAAAATGTTAAAAAACTGCAACAAACCACGAGCGCCGAGCTCGTTTACTTCCGTTCAATCCTGGTAATGCCTATCGTATTATTGGCCTTGGAGTTATTGCTTTGACATTATTTTTTTGGTGGAATAATGATTTGATTTGGTATATTTTCTATATTTTTGGATGCATAGAATGCACTTTTTGGTTAAGTTCTATTGGCAGATAGCATGTCTATTTTTATTTGTTTTCTTTTTTTAATGCACAATAAAAAAAATTGTGGAGAATAATACGTGGCTATGTGTTTCACTTCAAATGACAGTTTGGGAGTAGGCAGTTAATAAAATACAATGTAAAATTGACAAGGGACACCAACATAGTTGTATCTTTGATCTTAAAAACTACGGGATAATGGTGTTGTGGTAACTTGCACAAATAAAAAAGAAAAAGCATAATAATATTATTCTTGATATCACTAGAAAAAAAAAGCCTTTGAAAATGTGTTTGCAATAATTCCATCAGTATCACCAGCAAAGCAGCTTCATTATTATCTTATTAAAGAAGAAGAGAATTGTGCGCTGCACTTCGAGATTTCACAATTTGCCGCGTCACGAATGTTAATTCTCCATTACGAACGCTAGTTTACAAGACCGACCGCTTCTGACTCCTCCTTGCTTCCAAGTATGCGTGTTTGTACTTTGAACTTTTGTCCGATGAACTTGTGTACACACGCTCAGGAAAATTCGACAACAGACATTTGTTGGCGGAAAATTTGAAGACATGCTATCCAACAAAGTCCGACAACAATTGTCCAATGGAGCATACACACGGTCGGATTTTCCGCCAACAGCCTGTCATCACACATTTCCCGTCGGAAAATCCAATCGTGTGTACGAAGCTGAACAGTCAACCGCAGGGGCCGAGCCTACCTTCAACGACAATCTCCTTTGCAGCATTTATTATAGGATGACAGGTGCTGTTAAAGCGACATCTGCTCGATTATATTCCTTAGGCAAAACACAACACACAGTAATGATCTGCACAGCAGTCAACAGTCATCTCTGCAGTCATGCAGCACGGCGTTTGGGAATCCTGTCTGTAACCTATGACCGCGCTGTGATAACTCATTTTTTTCCACTCCCTGAGGACAGGAAGGTTTCCTGATATTTGAAATGTATCTGTGTCAGACTTGTAGGGAAATGAGAAATAAAATGAGGACAAAAACGACAGATGTAGAAAAAAAAATGAAACTGAATCTGCAGTGTCAAAGTGATCATGATGTGATCAGGTGACGTTCAGCCGAGCCCGAGCCACTTCTGCTGGAAATTAACGACGTCCCAGCTGTTTGCAGCATATCAAGCATTGAAATCGCACACAGAAAATGCGCCTCCAGCCAGCCGGAGTAGCTTTTGAAGTCCCAGTTCATCAGCCCCAGGTTTTCTCACCACTGGACACAAAGGGAATAGAATTGCTGTCATCCCTCGATGGCTGTCACATCTTATAACATCGCTTGCTTTATTTTTTTTTTGCTTTTTCTTTCCACCAACAGCTTTTAAATGCAACAAACACAAGACTACCAGCAAATTCGGAATGATCAAATTGAGCATGAGATTCTTGTCATGGAAACAGTTCCTAAAAGCCTTTATTGAACATACGCAAGCGCATCTAAACACGTTTATGTAAGAACATTCCTCTCGGGGCTCATTCACACATGCTTTGATCTCTGAAGAGCAATCCACAATCAGATCACTCCACAGAGAGCATTTGACAGGCGATGAGCTGGCGTTGTATTGCCTATTTACTACCTGCTTTAAAGAGATTGTAAAGTCTCGTTTTTTTGTTTTTTAATAACAAACATGTTATACTTACCTGCTCTGTGTGATGGTTTTGCATCCTCCTCTTCTTGGGTCCCCCACCAGCACTCCTGGCTCCTCCCTTCTGCCGGGTGCCCCCACAGCAAGCAGCTCCCGATCAGCAGCTCCGTGTGTCCATTCCCACTTCAACTCCTAATTGGTTCACTGGCTGTGATTTTCAGCAGCGGAAGCCAATGGCTCCTGCTGCTGCCAAAAGCCAATAAGGAGTGTGAGTCCCAGGAGAATCAAGGCTATTGTGGACATAGCTGGATTGAGAGGGGGCTTAGGTAAGCATTAGGGGGTGGGGGCTGGGAGGACTGCTGCACACGGAAGGTTTTTTACTTTCATGCATGGAATACATGAAGGTAAAAAAACCTTGTGCCTTTACAACTACTTTAACTCCTTAAACCCTGCACTAGTGTGCCACAACTGCATGCTTTCCAGAGCTGCCCCACTCACTTGGGTCACACTAGGCAGGTGCTACACCCGCTGAAAGCAACGGGGGGGGGTTAGGTATAATTCCTGCCACGGCCATCGTAGTGAAGCAGGGCATTATGGCCATGGCACATGTATACCCCCAGCCACTGCCCTTACACCCAAAGGGGGGGGGCACTAGGAGGGTAGTAAAATGGGAAGGTGGTGAATGAACCCTTAATCTTAACTATCTCTCTTCCGGTAGTCCTCAACAGAGAACCTGTAAGACCTGGATAACACTTGGGGTTAACTTAGGGCAATAAAAACAGGGGAGCTACGTTTAAAATGCTCCGCACACCACCCAACCCCCCCCCCCCCCAAGAAGGCAGCCGTATTGGAGTATACACATGTAGCGGGCGAGGTGCTTTGCCTCATGGCAAAAATTATCCTACCTGTCAGGTTTAGCGGGCAGTACTGCCTGGCAAATGTGACCCATTTAGGTGCATGGGGCCACACTGCTGATGTGAATGTGTAATATACTGTATATGTAAAGGGCTGCACAAACTGACAAAGCTATACAAGTACCTGTAATAAATAAATAAATATGGGCTATAATTCCAGACTAAAAACTCCAAATAAAGATGTAGCAGTCAAAAAACACTTAACAAAATGAAATAAATATAATAATGTCTAAAATGTGCAACCCCTGAAGCGTGCTTGATTATTAGGCTACTTTACCGCCGATACCCCCAACGCCCCAGTGTGAAAGCGCCACTATTTTTAGCGGCGCTTTAGTGCCCTTTTTTGCTGCACTTTTAGGCTGCTAGCGGGCCGATTCTAACCCCCGCTAACGGCTGAAAAAAGGTTAAAAGCGCTGCTACAGCAGCACTTTGCCGGCGCTGCCATTGATTTCAATGGGCAGGGGCGCTTTAGGAGCGGTGTATACACCGCTCCCACAGCGCCTCAAAGATGCTGCTTACAAGACTTTTTTTGGCATCCTGCCAGCGCACCGCTCCAGTGTGAAAGCACTCGGGTTTTCACATTGGAGTAAGAGGAGAGGCTCTTTACAGGGGATATGTTTAGCGCTGTAGTGCCTGTAAAGCGCCTCAGTGTGAAAGCAGCCTTAAAAAAAAAATACTTCCTGTTGTGTTTACATATGTATGCTCAATAAATCCTATGAAATTCTTCCTATACACAGTCATACACCCATTCAGGCCCATCAGATTTTCAAGGTGGACATGATCAGAAGCTGCATATGCAGCAAGTTTATGGGCAGGCAGAGATATACAGACGTACAACCGTTTACATCTCATTACCTCCGAGTTGTCCATCAAGCTGAGAAAAAAAAAAAAGAAAAACGTCCCATGTCCTTTTTTGTTTTATCCAACTAAAAAGCGTGTCGGATTGAAGGCAGTCTGATAAACTCAAGTGCTGTTTACATCTGGTTTTCCATGGATCCAATATGAGTCTGCAAAGCTTCAGAAACTGAACAAACAGGGATGTAATAAAAGTTCCATCCTTTACGTTCTGCTCCGATTCAGCATGGGATCTGTTCATGGATTGCTGGCTGATCAGAACGAACATGGCCCTTTTCAAAGGAGTCCTGCTTGCAAGTTTAAAAAATAGATTTCTATTTATTTCGATTTACTTTGCATTGTGTAGATGACCATTCTGACCGTGCATTTGACCTGCTTTGTTTTGAATTTGTTTGGGCGCAGCTGGTCTCAATGAGATCTGCTTGTGTTGCAGGAAAAAGCAGGTCAGATGCAGCCCATAATCCTGATACAACCAATATTTCCGGCATTTATGTTTAAAGCACGGAAGGAAAGAAAGTGTGAGGAACGCCATTTCTTACTTAAACAAAACACATTCATACCAATGTGACATTGAGCAGGTGGGTTTGTTTACACTGCTTTCTGCAGCTGCTCTGGATATACTATATGATATTGTAATATCATTTGGTGACGTGCACTTTGCAATCACCCAGACTCAGATAGATACAACAAGTGGATTTTATGGATGGATAATATCGTATGTTAAGCTTCTTGATTCGGTAGTAGATGCACACTGGATAGGAGGATTTTGCACCTACAAGTGAACAACGTGATATTATTTGTTCAGTGAATTATGGTATACAGGGATCTGCTTGTAAGCTATTTTGTGCTTCTGTCCAATTGTAGTTTTAATATATATATATTTTTTTTACAAAGCCCCCCTTCTACCACTGAAAAATCTCTACCCATCCAGAAGATGCAGCAAAAGCCTGCCATACATGGATCAAAATTCAGCCAGTTCAGCATAGACCGACCGAACTTTGATCCATGTATGGGCAGGGTGGTTGTACAGAAGTCAATCTACCGATCACCTTCTGTACAACCGCCCTGTTGGATTGCTGCCATTTGATCAGCGCCGCCGGCTATAGCCTGCAATGCTGATATGTGTGTTCTGATGATAGGGAAATCCCCCTGCTTTCAGAATACAGGGGAGGATTCCCCATTCACATCAAAAGTTTGGATGGAGCCCACACACGGTCGGAATTTCCGACAACACGCTCCGATCGCACATTTTCCGTCGGAAAATCCGACCGTGTGTACGGGGCATTAGAAAAAATTGTTTCAGTAACAAACATTAAATGGAACAAATAATAAAGTAGAACTATATGCAAAACTTTTTTTTAGTTTTGGATAGAGTAAGGGAAGGTTATAACCCCTGTAAGGTTTATTTTGCCATCTTTGTCACATTGGAGAGATATCCCTTCACTTCCTGTCCCATAGCCAAAACAGGAAGTGAGAGGAAATACCTGCAAATTAAAGGAATCCCTTGGGGGCCCCCCAGGTCAGCAGTAGTGTCCTCATTGGAAGATTCCCTCTCGATTCCTTTTCTGGGGACAACTCAAAATTTTGGATTTTCTTTTTTTTCTTTCACTTTCAACGATAATGGTAAACAGGACAAATAGAGAGGTTGATACTCCTTAAAGTAGAATTACAGGCAAAACATTTTTTTTTCATCTTTTCATCTTGGATATGGAGGATTATAACCCGTCAGTTTATTTTTTCCCATCTGTGTACCATTGGGGAGAATTCCCTTTACTTCCTGTCCCATAGCCAAAACAGGAAGTGAGAGGAAATCCCTGAAAATCCCTAGAATTCCTTGGGGACCCCCAAGTCACCAGAACTAGTGTCCCCATTGGAAGATTTTCCCTCTATTACTTTTCTGGGGACAACCCAAAATTTGTGATTTTCTTTTACTTTCATTTTCAATGATAATAGTACACAGGACAAAAAGAGAGGGCACAGACCACAATAAATACTGATGGCGCGTACACACGGTCGGAATTTCCCACAGAAAGAGTCCGATGGGAGCTTTTCATCGTATACCCAGACCGTGTGTATGCCCCATCTGACTTTTTCAGTCGATAATTCAGACGGACTTAGATAGAGAACATGTTCTATATTTTTCCGACGGAAAAATTCCTATTGGGAAAACTGCTCATCTGTATGCTGTTCCGACGCGATAAAAACGACGCATGCTCTGAAGCAAGTACTAGACGGAAGCTATTGGCTATTGGCTATTGAACTTCTGTTTTCTAGTCCCGTCGTACGTGTTGTACATCATCGCGTTCTGGACGGTCGGAATTTGGTGTGACCGCGTGTATGCAAGACAGCTTGAGCGGAATTCTGTCGGAAAAACCTTCAGAGTTTATTCCGACGGCAAAACCGATCGTGTGTACAGGGCATGACAAACGTTCTAGTCCCTCTCCACTCTGTTCAACACTCCTTAGTTGTACTTTAACGGGGACACAGACAACAATAAAAATGAACAGTAGTTCTTCTCCACTCTATCCGAAACGAGAAAAAAAAAGTTTTGTCTTTAGTTATACTTTAATGTTTAATGGACAGAAAAGAAACACCAACGCTGAAAAATGTGGTCAGTGGAAAAGTGCCTTCTGATATTGGTAGTCAGTGCAGTGGCCAATTGGAGAAGGACCCCTTATATTAAAGTAGTTGTAAAGGCAGAAGGTTTTTTCCTAATGCTATCCATTAAGATAGAAAGCTTTCTGTGTGTAGCAGCCCCCCCCCAGCACCCCCTAATCACTTACCTAAGCCCCATCTCTCTCCAGCGATGTCCACAAATGTCTAAGCCATCCGGGACACTCCTCCTGATTGGCTGAGACACAGCAGAGGCACCATTAGCTCCTGCGGCTATCAATCAAAGTCAGTCAGCCAATCAGGGTAGAGAGGGGGTGGGCCCGGGTCGATGCTCCATGTTTGAATGGACACACAGAGCTGTGACTCGGCTCGGGTGCCCCCATAAGAAGCCACTGGCTGTGGGGGTACTCGATAGGAGGGAGGGGCCAGGAGCAGCAAAGAGGGACCAGAGAAGAGGAAGATCTGGACTGCTCTGTGCAAAACCAATTGCACATAGGAGGTAAGTATAACGCTTGTTATTTATTTTTATTTTTTTTAACAAGCCTTTACAATCACTTTAATAGTCAATGGGAGAGCGATACCCTTTACACACGATCGGACATTGATCGGACATTCCGACAACAAAATCCTAGGATTTTTTCCGACGGATGTTGGCTCAAACTTGTCTTGCATACACAAGGTCACACAAAGTTGTCGGAAAATCCGATCATTCTGAACGCGGTGACGTAAAACTTGTACGTCGGGACTATAAACGGGGCAGTAGCCAATAGCTTTCATCTCTTTATTTATTCTGAGCATGCGTGGCACTTTGTCCGTCGGATTTGTGTACACACGATCGGAAATTCCGACAACGGATTTTGTTGTCGGAAAATTTTATAGCCTGCTCTCAAACTTTGTGTGTCGGAAAATCTGATGGAAAATGTGTGCTGGAGCCCACACACGGTCGGAATTTCCGACAACAAGGTCCTATCACACATTTTCCATTGGAAAATCCAACTGTGTGTACGGGGCATTAGACCTAATGTACATGGGACGCTGAGGCAACCTCTTCCGAGCGATTTTTTTGACAGCTTGAAACCGGGTTTAATAAGCCTGTTTAGCCACGTTTGCATGCCGCGTTTAGCGTTTATTTAAGATTACATCATAAAACCCTCCCAAAGCACAAAAAACTGTACTATTTAACTATTTCAGCCATTCTGTGAGACCAGAGTGAGTAGCAGCAGTGTACTTTTATCTACCTCAATTTCGGTGCTTTTACTATGGATCCCATAATGAGAATACGTGAGGAAATGCTCCTGACGTTGCTGTTGATGAGGCTGGAAAGACGTCGGAAATTGCGTGCGAGGACCAGAATTCATCTGGTACAAATCTAACAACATATAGGTCAAATTCCAATTCTACTTTGGCTAACAGCAATACTAGTGGTGTATTGGATTGGATCATAGGCTTATTAGGGGTATATAAATGGTCTATGAAGCACTCCAAGCAATTACAAGTTTTAAAAAAAAAATTTTGTGTTTTTTTTATCATTTGCTATCATTTTTAAATTTTGTAATTAAAAAAAAAAATAGGGCACCTTTAAAAACACTTCTAAAACGAAAACGCGGCTAAACGCCGGTACAGCATTTAGACGTTTAGTAAGAATTGTGCCCCTTTATTGGTGTCATTGGGAGGAATTGTGGCCCATTATTGGTGTCATTGGGAGAAATGATGCCCCATCATTGGTGTGATTGGGCCCCATTGGTGGTGTCAGTGGGAGGAATTGTGCCCCATCGTTGGTGTCATTGGGAGGAATTGTGCCCCATCTAGATGTTGTTAGGAGGAATGGTCCCATGTCATTGGGCCCCATTGTTGATGTCATTGGGAGGAACTTTGCCCCTTTTGTTGGTGTCAGTGAATGAAATAAAGCCCCTGGGGCCAGATAAAAGCAAGCAAAGGGCCGCATCCAGCCCAGGGCCACAGTTTGGAAGCCACTGTTCTAAACAATGCATCACCTGAACACCCCCTTATTATTATATTATCATGACTATCGTAAAACAGATGTCAACCCCCCCAAAATACCATACAACTACTACAACCCCTACCCCTTATACCAACTGTTCTATCATAACTAGACAACACCATTTGGAGTTAAAATTGCCCGTAGCGGCCATTTATTAAGGAGGAAGTAAACTGTGCCAAATTTTCTCTTTTTTTAAAAACCCTGCAAAGTAAAGGCATGTGCTAGTATGCATCGCATACTAGCACATTATGAAATACTTACCTTAGAACAAAGCCCTGCATGGCCGTGCTGTGAGCTCTGACAGACGCTTTCATCTTCACTCGGTCTTCCTTCCAAGTATGCATCCTCCGGCCATTTGATTGGCCGCACCGCAATGGTGTCATTCCTGCGCATTCGCATGCGCCAGTGACATCACCGGCTGCATAAAGTGTGAATATCTCCTAAACCGCAAAGGTTTAGGAGAAATTCATGGTACCTACAGGTAAGCCTTAATATAGGCTTACCTGTAGGTACAAGTATACAGAATGGGTTTACATCCACTTTAACATATAACCAATACAAAACATTCTTTTAAACAGAAACATCATAATATCAATGATAAACAATAATCAAGGTTGCTGATTTTTAAAGGCAGTGAAGAACCAAAAATTTGTTTTTGTATCTGCGTAACCATTTACAGGTCCCCAGCCGCAACACATTGACTTGAGGACAATTCCAACTCTCCACCTTCTCCGCAGATATTCACCATGTCCCAAATGCCCAGTTAATCCTCCGCTACTGGAATTTTCCAGAGGACACCCATACCATAGATGGGTCCCCACTATGCATTATTAGAAGACCTCCAAAGATCCCAATAGCCAAGTCACTACGACAGCCAAAGAGTACCAATCAAAGCATCTGGGCTGGAGGGTGGGAAGTTTCTTCTTCATCCATTGAGATCAAACTGCATGAAATACTCCTTAATCCCACCTATACCACATACAGTATCTCACACAAATGAGTACACCCCTCACATTTCTGTAAATATTTTATCATATCTTTTCATGTGACAACTCTGAAGAAATGACACTTGGCTACAATGTAAAGTAGTGAGTGTACAGCTTGTATAACAGTGTAAATTTGCTGTCCTCTCAAAATAACTCAACACACAGCCATTAATGTCTAAACAGCTGGCAACAAAAGTGAGTACACCCCTAAGTGAAAATGTCCAAATTGGGCCCAAAGTGTCAATATTTTGTGTCGCCACCATTATTTTCCAGCACTGCCCTAACTCCCTTGAGCATGGAGTTTACCAAAGCTTCACAGGTTGCCACTGGACTCCTCTTCCACTCCTCCATGATGACATAATGGAGCTGGTGGATATTAGAGACCTTGCGCTCCTCTACCTTCCATTTGAGGATGCCCCACAGATCCTCAATAGGGTTTAGGTCTGGAGACATGCTTGGCCAGTCCATCACCCTTACCCACAGCTTCTTTAGCAAGGCAGTGGTCATCTTGAAGGTGTGTTTGGGGTCATTATCATGTGCACGAGTGTGCACATGCTCAACATCATATCCAGAGTTTGTCTTTGGGAAATAGACGTGTGAGTGCTGCCAGCATTGCTGCAGAGGTTGAAGGGGTGGGGGGTCAGCCTGTCAATGCTCAGACCATACGCCGCACACTGCATCAAATTGGTCTTCATGGCTGTCGCCCAAGAAGATTCTTCTAAAGATGATGCACAAGAAGCCTGCAAACAGTTTGCTGAAGACAAGCAGACTAAGGACATGGATTACTAAAACCATGTCCTGTGGTCTGTTGAGACCAAGATAAACTTATTTGGTTCAAATGGTGTCAAGCGTGTGTGGCGGCAACCAGGCGAGGAGTACAAAGACAAGTGTGTCTTGCCTACAGTCAAGCATGGTGGTGGGAGTGTCATGGTCTGGGGCTGCATGAGTGCTGCTGGCACTGGGGAGCTACAGTTCATTGAGGGAACCATGAATGCCAACATGTACTGTGACATACTGAAGCAGAGCATGATCCCCTCTCTTCGGAGACTGGGCTGCAGGGCAGTATTCCAACATGATAATGACCCCAAACACACCTTCAAGATGACCACTGCCTTGCTAAAGAAGCTGTGGGTAAAGGTGATGGACTGGCCAAGCATGTCTCCAGGCCTAAACCCTATTGAGGATCTGTGGGGCATCCTCAAATGGAAGGTAGAGGAGCGCAAGGTCTCTAATATCCACCAGCTCCATTATGTCATCATGGAGGAGTGGAAGAGGAGTCCAGTGGCAACCTGTGAAGCTTTGGTAAACTCCATGCTCAAGGGAGTTAGGGCAGTGCTGGAAAATAATGGTGGCGACACAAAATATTGACACTTTGGGCCCAATTTGGACATTTTCACTTAGGGGTGTACTCACTTTTGTTGCCAGCTGTTTAGACATTAATGGCTGTGTGTTGAGTTATTTTGAGAGGACAGCAAATTTACACTGTTATACAAGCTGTACACTCACTACTTTACATTGTAGCCAAGTGTCATTTCTTCAGAGTTGTCACATGAAAAGATATGATAAAATATTTACAGAAATGTGAGGGGTGTACTCACTTGTGTGAGATACTGTAGAAGCCTCTCCTAATCCCTGAAACCCATCAATCCTGGTATGTAACCCTCCTATCTGCTGACTGAGCTGTTAACCCTTTATCTGCCAATTTCCCAGTTTACCTAGTCATGCCAGCCCTTCTCTTATTATTATTGTTTTTTTTTTGCTTCGGGCCGATCTATAATACTAGTGCCCCGTGCTCTAAAGGATTAAACAGGCCCTCAGTGGACAATAAAAAAAGTTACATTTCCCATACTCCAAAAAACAATTTGCACTCAGAGACTCTCAACTGAAAAGTCAGACATCTGTCCTCCTACTCAAAAGGTAACCCTTGAAGGAGTTTTTGCTTTGTATTGGAGTGTGACAGATGCAGAGGATTTATAGGATTTACCTGTCACCATTTTAAATAAAATGATACGTCAATTTCTAAAACCTGGGCTTCAGAGACAATTTAAATGTCTTGCTACTAAGTAATGTACCCTCAATTGGACCATCTGGAAATCAATAGCAGGAATTAACCAGAAGTATCCGAGACAAACTTCCCAGATTAGAGGTCTCCAAAGATTCAATCCAGAATCCCCATGGAAAAAATATTATAAGAATCCTTAAAAAAATCCATCTTCCTAGATATCAACATTGCACGCTCTTGATGGCGTTTGCTTTTACTGTGTCATACACTTTAGACAATCCCAAATCGCCAGAGGTGAATGGGGCCTAATATTGCAGGGGGTAAAAATATAAATAATTACAAATTTACAAGGACAACACTATTGTACATCACACTGAGCATACTGTACTGGAGGCTGTACTTGAAGACCACTTGAAGTCTAAGAAGCAAAATGTTTTACGATAACACTGTATATCCATTCCGAACAAACAGTGTAAACCATTAATGTCAATGACGTAAAAACATGTCACCCCTTATATTTAGTGATTTGTGAACTCTCTGTTATCAGCAGAGATTTCTGCAGGATGCTGATTAGATCTGTTAGACCTCACATTGCAGCTTGAGAAAGCTCAGTACTGATCTAAAATGCAGCCCATTGTTTACAATGTGCCTGTATACACTGGCGCGTAAACAAGCGCTGCGTATTCTTGAGTAGAAAAAATTTTTTGAAAAACCTGCGTTTCCAGTCAGTATGTTATGCTGGTACGTGCATATGAGCATACATTTTAATAAATTTTTCCTAGGAATGTATTGTGCGCGCAAATGCACATATACGGGCAAATACATGCATAAATCTACGCAAAACAGACACTTGAAATTATGTCTAAAAAGGCAGATGCCCAAACATCGGTACTGTGTGCAAGAAACCTTATTCTGCTCCTTTACTGGATATAAAATTATTTTATTCATGTATAGTTAGCTGATGTTTTGCTAGAACTACCTGCTTTAGGGTTGCAACAGCATTAATCAGAACAGATATCAGATATCAGAAAACTGACTTAGCCATTCCAAAACATGTCATTTATGTACAAGGCACTCTGTTGTTCATTTACTCATCCAATTGGGATTGTTGCCATGTTGCATTACCCAGCCTTTTCTGAATATTTGATGACACACTTCCTATTATATTGCTTCACCAAGCAAGTTGGAATTTATTGGATCTCATTGATTACAAGACATCCATACCTGTATGACAAAGCAGAACTACAGCACTTCTACTCCCTCCGCCATGCTTCACGGTCAGGATAAAAGTTTGGGTTTAGAGAGCTTTGTTTTCTCTAAATGTAACCCTGGGTGTGTTTGTCAAAATGGTTTAGTCTGTCCACAGAGCACTGCTCCAATAGGAAAACATTTAGGGCTCTTGCACCCAGTCCTAATTTTCAGAGTACAGGCGAACAGAGCAAGGTACAGGTTGTTGTTGTTGTGGCACCCAGAAGCCACAGTGCAGCGTATATATTTTTTCACACAGAAAATGCCATGCACATCTTTACACAAGCTGCAAAAATCTAGGAAACTGTCTTCAGGAAAGGGCTCCTAAATGTTCCACAACTGGGATGCCAGGAAAGGCACTAGAAAGGACATTAGGGTCGGTGTTGTAAGCTAGATCCAAAATTGCTGGAGGGCACTGAAGAGTCAGGCCCTCACTAGGGAAGGGAGCAGTAGGGACTGATCCTTGTTAGGTCCCTCAGGAGGGGAATAAATCTGAGGAAAATCAAGCACTGCAAAGGCTACAATCATATGTGATGGAAAATGACTCTGTGGGAGGAAGTGCAATGTTGAATGGGATACCATTTCCAAGCATAGGCTCCTACCGGAGTAGGAATTGGAGATCTCAAGGTGCAGGCAAAGTTAAAATGGAAAATATGTGCAAAATTAAAGAGGTTCAAGTCAAAACTTTTTTATTTTTTTTTTAAATTAAAGTGGTTGTAAATGTACAAGGTTTTTACCCTAATCCACGCAAAAAACCTTCAGGGTGCAGCTCCCCCACTTCCACTTACCTAAGCCCGATCTTGATCCAGCGATGTGCACAAGAGCAGAGGTTCTCTTGGCTCTCTCCATCCTCACTGGTACAGAAACATGATGTGAGAGCAATTGGCTATTAATCGCAGCCAGTGAAGAGGGAGCAGGGCTCAGGGCAGCTTGCTATGGGGGCACTCGGCAAGGAGGAGGAGCCAGGAGCGCTAACAGGGAACCCCAGAAGAGGAGGACCGAGGCTGCTCTGTGCAAAACCATTGCACAGAGCAGGTAAGTATAACATGTTTGTGGAAGAGATGTTGCATGTCCTGAAGATGCCGGCGCCGTTAACAGACTTCAGACCATTGAAGGAGAGGTATTGTGGACCTTAGTTCTAATTTAATATGTAAGCTCCTTGTCAACATCTAGTAACTTGATACTGCAGCTGTCAAACACCCATTTTACAGGCCTTTGACTTTTTTTTCCTGCCCTTAAACGCCCCTCTATGTTAGCCTATATGTCCATGCACAAGTAGACTTTTAGAAAAGTTTACAGGCAGGGGCATTTAGGGGCAGAAATCTGAGTGCACCAAAATCGCATTTAGGAGAGGAACGTTTGGGGAAAAAAAAAAAACGTGATGTGCCTATACGCGTGTAAACAAGCCTAAATGCTAGATGCTGGGCTTGAGCGTTTATTCATTTCAGAATAAGTTAATATTCTTGCCAATTAAATTAATAAACTCCCAAAAGCTTTATGCACCTGGACAAATTCAAACTCGCCTAAACGTGTTTGAAAAACACAGCTTTTGGTGCGTTTTTAATGCTGCTTTTCTCCTGTCAAGAGAAAAGGGCTCAGAAGCACCTAGTGTGCATGAGGCCTAACTGAGGCCTAACTGAGGCCTAACTGTCTCTCCTAAACTTGCCCATCTTTATTGCATTGTCTGCTCACAGTTTTTTAATATAGGGACTTTAGTTTTAAAAACCTGATATCTGCATTTTATCTTTTTCTGTTTCTTTGTTCCGCTGTATGTATGACAGACACGACCCCCTCCACCACAGGTCCACAACCACAAATCTACTTTAATGTTTACTGCACATAGAACTAACGGTATAGAGATGAAATACTGCATACGAGGCTGAAAGCCACAAAGACATACGTAGCAGAAGAGCCTCAACTTTACTTTCCATCACAAAGCGTAATGTAGCAACAGCAGACAGTGCAATGTAAACACATCATGTCCTGCTTATAACATACACTCAGAGATAGAGAAAAGACCACAGAACCACAACACCGTCTGAACTACACCTCTCGTATTATTACCAGTATTATAAATACCACCAAGTGTTATTATGGGCTAATTCAAAGGTTTTCATTTTTTTTTTCTTTTTTGTGTCAAATTGTAAAAGGAATCATAAAGGAAAAGCTACCCCTCTGTATGCGTAATACACAGCCTATACAGAATATAACATTTACTATATATAAGGTATTACATTCATTGATATGATTCTACAGCCTTGTTATATTGCAGCACAAAGGGATGAGATTTGTATCAGATCCATATGTACATATCATGCAGACAGGAAAGGGAGAAAAAGATCAATTAGATGAGATTAAAAAAAGGATAAACGGCATAAAAGACAGTCAACTATAAGCTATACAAGTACAGTATAAACAACCACTTTTTTAAGACCAAGTACAAGTACTGATACTTTTTTTCAAGTACTCTCTGATACCGATTACCAAAACTTTTTTTAATGTCATGTGACAGTGCCACTAATATGCAGCACTGATGGGCACTGATAGCTGGCACTGATGGGGTGGCACTAACATGCAGCACTGATGGGCACTGATGAGCTGGCACTGAAGGGCACTGATGGGGTGGCACTGATGAGGAGGCACTAATATGCTGCACTGATGGGCACTAATGAGGTGCAGACTGTGTATTTTTTTTTTTCTACAATTTTATTTTTTTACTATTTTTTACAATTTATTATTTTTGGTTATTTTGATTTTTACAATGCTTTCTTTTTTTTTGGGGGGGGGGGGGGTTGGACGTTGTCAGTGTTTTTTTTTATATTTTATTATTTTTACAACTTAACCTTTAAATATCTTTTTTACCATTACAATTCTTTCTTTTTTTTTTTCTATTTATTTTTATCAGCCCTGTTGGGGTGGCTTTGGTGAGATATCAGGGGTCTAAACCCCTCACATCTCCTTTGTGAGACAGGGAAAGGGACTGAGGACACACATTCCCCCAGTCCCTTTCTCTGCAGCCTCAGCTGCACTGAAGATGAATGGACAGGAGAAAGCGGCTCCTGTTCATTCATAAACTGAAGCATCGTAAACACAGTTTACGATGCTCAGTTATGAATGGACAGAGTCAGGGATCATTGAAAGCTATACAGGGAGATCGGTACTTGTAATTGCCCCCACCGCCTGGCCCCCCATGCTACGCTGAGGACGCCAGGCCCAGTACAACAGATATCAGATTAAGCACCGGAGCTTTTGCACGAGTACTGGTCCCGGTATTGGTGCAACCCTAGACAAAAATAAGCTAGCTTGTGTTAAAGCTTCATAGGGCTTTTGATCAGTATATCTGTAGTCCAAAAGATAAAAACAACGACATGTAAATGATGTAATGCCAAAAGACCCGAAGGGCCCGTTCAAACTTGCGTTAACACATGCCATGAAGTGCATTAACACTTAACAATGGAATTCTTAAAGTATAACCAAAGGCAAAACTTTTGTTTTTAGTTTTGGATAGAGTGGAGCGGGATTAGAGCCCCTGTCAGTTTTTATTGCTGTCTGTGCCCCTATTAGGGAGAATTACCCTCTCTATTTGTCCTGTTTACCATTACTATTGAAAGTGAAAGTAAAAGAAAATCCCAAATTTTGTCCCCAGAAAAGAAATAGAGTGGAAATCTTCCAATGGGGCAGGGGGGCTGACAATTCGGGCACTTGGGCACTGTAGTTGCAGGGCAGGTCGCTACACGCAGCTGGTGATGGGGCCGGCGAGCAGCAGGATGGTTAGAGGAGTCCATAATATTAGATGAATGGACACTGACTCCTTCACCACGGCTGATGTAGTGCTCAGGGAACCCTGCTAAAATTTGACGCGGGGGGGGGGGGGGGGGGTGGAATTTCCCGGTGCAAATTCTTTGGGAAAGGTCTCCTGGTGTAGGATGGGGGAATCCTCTCTCACCCCCCCTCACTGTCATACCCTCCACACTCCTCTCCTGTAAATACTTCCCACTGTAATACCCTCCTTACTCCACTCCTGCACATACTGCTCATTGTCATACCCTCTGCAATCTTCTCTTATACATACTGCTCACTGTCATAGAACTCTTCATTCCTCTCCTGCACATACTGCACACGGTCAAACCCTCTGCACTCCTCCCTTATACATACTGCTCGCTGTCATACCTTTTGCATTCCCCTCCTGCACATAGTGCTCACTGTAAAACCCTCTGCACTCTTCCCGTGCTTATACTGCCTGCTTTCATACCCTCTACACCCTTCTCCTTCACATCCTGCCCACTGTCATATCCTCTGCACCCCTCTCCTGCACATACTTCCCACTGTCATACCCTCTGCACCCCTAACCTGCACATACTGTCCTCTGTCATACCCTCTGCACTCCTCTCCTGCACATACTGTCCTCTGTCATACCCTCTGCACTCCTCTCCTACACATACTGTCCTCTGTCATACCCTCTGCACTCCTCTCCTGCACATACTGTCCTCTGTCATACCCTCTGCACTCCTCTCCTACACATACTGTCCACTGTCATACCCTCTGCACCCCTAACCTGCACATACTGTCCTCTGTCATACCCTCTGCACTCCTCTCCTGTACATACTGTCCTCTGTCATACCCTCTGCACTCCTCTCCTACACATACTGTCCACTGTCATACCCTCTGCACTCCTCTCCTGCACATACTTCCCACTGTCATACCCTCTGCACCCCTCTCCTGCACATACTGTCCGCTGTCATACCCTCTGCACCCCTCTTCTGCACATACTGTCCACTGTCATACCCTCTGCACCCCTCTCCTGCACATACTGTCCTCTGTCATATCCTCTGCACCCCTCTCCTGCACATACTGTCCTCTGTCATACCCTCTGCACTCCTCTCCTACACATACTGTCCACTGTCATACCCTCTGCACTCCTCTCCTGCACATACTTCCCACTGTCATACCCTCTGCACCCCTCTCCTGCACATACTGCCCACTGTCATACCCTCTGCTCTCCTCTCTTATACATAGTGCCCACTGTCATACCCTCTGCACTCCTCTCTTGCACATACTGCCTGCTGCCATTCCACTCATAGTATTCTCCAGCATCTATTACCCCCTAAGGCACTTCTTTTGCATTGTTTGGTATATAACCAATACACTCTCATTCTGGGATGTGCACACTTTTGCTAGTTATGTCAAAATGCATGGCATTCCATGAATAAATTGTATTTTTTGTTCCATCTGCCTGAAGTTTAGCTTTAAAAATATGGGCACCTTTTCTTGACTATCTTTTTCTTGGGAATGCTGATCATCTTTTTCAGGTGACATCTTTGCATGGAAATCCATTATTTTTTTTTTTTTGTAAATAATAGTTCTTCTGCAACCTGCCTGTTTTTCAGAATCAGCAGGCACTTGTGCTTTAGGGGCTGAAAGAGAGGTGGGATCTACAGTATCTTCTCTATATGCTTGTTCCGCAATGCAAACACTGACCACAAAATAACCAATTTGTTCCTGATAACAGTTCCAACATTTTCAGAAAAAACAAAACAAAGCCGAGGGTGTTTGCAATATTTCACAATTAAGATGCCTGTTAGGCTCGGTTCACACTGCTGCGCTGTAAATTTGTTCCGTTTTTTTGTCCTGTGTGAGGTGCGAATTTACAGCGATTTTACCGCGAATTTCAGGAGTTGGACATAGCTGTGATTGATATTCTAGCCGATGGAATCATAATGTAAAAAAAAAAAAAAAAAAAAGGTGTTAACTTCCTGTGCACTTCCTGGTTTTTGTGGAGAGTAGTGTGTGAATTCGCACATATGTGAACCATCAATGCGATTCAAGAACGATTTACATTGATGTCTATGGAGACTAAATTCGCAACGCAACGCAGTAAACTCGCACAAGACCCTTTTTTTATCGCTTTGCATTCGTAGAGGAATCGCAACGCATGTATGTGAACGACCGTCATTGAAAACAATGACTTTAGGGATGACATGCGAATTTAACGTGTTTTTGACGCATCGCATTCGTTATGAACTCGCATCAGTGTGAACCGGGCCTAAGACCTTTTAAATCTCATCTAAAACCTATCAGTTTGATTAAGTGTAGCCTAATCTGCAATCAGTAAAGTGGCGTTCTGGAATGTATCAGTATAGTATGTTCATCCCAATCACCGTCATCCTTCACATTGGAAGAATTTACGAGAGAAGGAAAAAAAGTGCATGCAACAGATAACTATTAGCTCTTCAAAGCGTTTTTTTAACCCAAAGCCAAAATTTTTAAATATTGCAGTTTACCAATCATTAGATGAGGTGGCTGTAATAAATCCCTTTCTCTTTTTCCCCCTCTATTTTCACCTAAGGATCTGGCCAGTAACACACCACCTGTATTAGAATTCCCCCAGTCTAGATGAAGGTGCAACAGAGAGACCTTTGGACAGCAGCACTGTTCATCTGGGGGTAGGGTAGTGTTAGATGCACTAGCAGATTTAGATACACTAACAAATTGAGACTGAACTCCAGCTAACACTTTACAAGCAAGGAATTTCCTAATTTTGTACATCTAAGTAGATGGAAGTGCTTCTCCAACATAGATCATATAGGTTTGACAAACTCACTCATTAAGTCCAGATGCTAGCTCAGGACATGCTCAGTCATAAGAAAATCATTCCTCTTTCTTGGCTTCATGTGCTCAAAAAAAATACTAAGTTAGATGAAGATACTTTTTTTTTTTTTTAAATCTCTTTATTAATTTTCCAATAGAAAAACATATTACAACATGTACTTTCAATCTTCAACTTTCTCACTCTCGCTGGAGCTTTCACATCATTTTTCTTAATAAAAATTACAACAAATAAAAACACTCATTCTTCCCCCTAAACCTTTGTGTTGATGGTGTTTGTTGTTCCCCTTCACTTTCCTATCCAGCATCTCTTTACTTTCTTTCTTATTATTCTAGCTGTTCACTTTTTGGGTTTCTCAGAAGCCGTTGTAGGTTCTACTATCTAGCTTGCCCAAACTCTCTCATATTTTTCTTCACATCCTCTATTACAATATGTTTTTCTATACAGCGGCAAGTTGTCATTTACTAAATATTTCCAAAAGGCTAATGAGGGAGCTTCTGTTTTTTTCCAATTCAGTACTATTGCCTTTTTTTCGCATAGAAAAGCAACAGACTTATGCCGCGTACACACGACCGGTTTTGCCGTCGGAATAAACTCCAAAGGTTTCTCCGACGGAATTCCATTCAAGCGGTCTTGCCTACACACGGTCAAACCAAAGTCCGACCGTCCAGAACGCCGTGACGTACAGCATGTACGACGGGACTAGAAAAAGGAAGTTCAATAGCCAGTAGCCAATAGCTTCCGTCTCGTACTTGCTTTGGAGCATGCGTTGTTTTTAGTCCGTCGGAACAGCATACAGACGAGCGGTTTTCCTGATAGGAATTGGTTCCGTCAGAAATATTTAGAACATTTTTCATTTCTAGGTCCGTCAGAATTTTCGAAAAAAAAAGTCTGATGAGGCATACACACGATCGGAATAGACCAGGAATCTTCAAACTACGGCCCTCCAGCTGTTGCGGAACTACACATCCCAGGAGGCATTGTAAAACGCTGACATTCACAGACATGACTAGGCATGATGGGAATTGTAGTTCCTGAACAAATGAAGGGCCGTAGTGTGAAGACCCCTGGAATAGACGATGAAAAGATTCCGTCTGACTTTTTCTGACGGACATTCTGCTCGTGTGTACGCAGCTTTACTTGAGTTCTCTTTGTCCTAGTGGGGATATTATTTCTTACCAGACCCAAAAGACAAATCTCTGCATCCTGTTCTAAAGCCACTGATGTAACTGTAGTGATTACCCTTATAACCTCTCTCCAAAATACTGCTACAGCGGGGCAGGATCAGACTGTATGGAAAAAATCTCCTGGAGTATACCCACATCTCCAACAATTCTGAGGGTTCAATGGGCACATTCTATATAATCTATAGGGTGTATAGTATATTCTATGTGTTATCTTAAATTGTATGAGCTTGTCTCGAAGTGAGACTAATATCTGGAAAGGGAATCCCCATATCTCCTCTCAATTCTCCTCCTCTAATTTTGGGACATCTTTCATCCAATGTGCTCGTAACCGTCTTATATCTAATAATGCCGTTTTCACTAAATAAGTATATAAAGTTGATATTGGCTTCTTTTCCAGTCTCCTAGTTATTTGTTCTAATCCTGTCCAGTCAATTGCGGAAAAACCTTGAGGAAATTGGGCAGAAAGAGCATGGGCAAGATGAAGATACTTTAATTAGAGTTGAATTAGGGAAGTTCAGAAGAGATCTGGACGATTATAACTCTGACAGAGTCTTCTCTTGGAAACAAAAAACTATACATCCATTCACTAGAACACTTGTTCACCCACCGCCTTCCTTTTCTCCCCAGACATGTTCCCTTTCCCTCCCACCCCCCCCCCTTCTTATTCTCCCCTTTCCTGACCCCCCCAAATTAAATTCTAGACATCCTAAACACCCCCCAGCCAATAATAAAAACGGTGAACTCTTATCTGATCTGAATCTATTTTTATAACAGACGCATGGAAGCACCTAGTGCTGAGAATACTCTGGAGCATGGCTCCAGGGTTTCTCTCCATGCATCTGACCACCCTCAGGCTACTGCCCACTACAAAAAACAGAGTGACAAATTTGCCCTATCAGGTAACTCCTCCAGAAAAAGACCATCAGAGGTCACCCATTCAGGTGATGATATAGGTCAGATAGATCAAGATAACACCCAACCACCTTTTGTTGACATACTGGACTTCTCCTCATCAGCTAGACAGGCTACCTTTGGCCCCTACTTCTCCATAAGTTAGTATGCCAAAATTGAATACACAACCTCTTCCTACAGACATATCTTTTTTAGTACACAGTCCTCCTCCGGCCACCTCCAAAAAAAGAAAATTCACAGGAGAGGTTGTAGAGGAGTACGAACCAGGTCCAAAACCAAACGTCCAGAAATCCCGCAAACTGTGAAAATATTTAATTTATCATCGCATGTTCTCTCCGCCGCTGAGACCTCCGTTCTGAGCTGAGGATTGAATTTTGCTCCAATTAGTAAATCCAATTCTTTTTTGTTATTCAAAGATCTAAATAGATACATCCGTAATCTCACTCTAAAAAGATATTATAATATTAAACAAGCCAAAGAGAAATCTGTCCCAGATACGAACTCTACAGACATTGACCCACCCATTCTATCACCTAGTCTTTTTGAGTGTGATACTGACATTATGGACACATTGGATTCACTATCTATAGAGGATGGCTCGCTCAATTTATTTACACATCAAGCCACATCCCCTCCCATAGTCCACTCCTCCCTTAGACCAAAATCCATCTTCTATCCTGCCCATGTAAAAGGTCCCTACCTAGAGAGCTTCTATAGGGTTGTATTTGCATACTTCCTAAAATTATGTTGATCATCGTCCACACCCAATAACCATAACCTCTCTCCCTCCGAAACTAAAGCTTTAGATTCTCTGATGCAAGCAGCAGATACCATTATTAAATCTGCTGACAAAGGAAGAACAGAATAGTTACAGAACAATGTAGCAAAAGGCAACAGGCTCCTCTCTGACAATACTACATACATCAAACTCAGAAAAGACCCCACATCTGACTTTGCACACGAAGTCGACATCTTGGTAAAATCAGCACTTCAGGAGGGAATCACAAAATAGAGGATTCATATTTTCATAGGGATTTTTACCAAATTCCCTACTTCTATCATCTTTCAAAGATCCACAAAGATCTACAATCCCCCCCAGGCAAGTCAATAGTGGCTGCAATGGACAGCATGATCACAGGTTTCAGCCAATATATACAGTAGATCAGTATCTAGAGCCACTGGTCCATCAGCTACAATCTTACATTAGGGATGGGACACATCTTTCAGAACGCCTATCCCCATATAAGTGGGAATCCACGTATGTGTGGCTCTCCCTAGATGTCAATTCTTTATATACCTCCATTCCCCACAGTTTTGGTTTGCTAGCTCTGGAATTTTTTCTTGCCAAAGATCCACTAATCAACCCTAGACAGGCTGCTTTCGTTTTGAAAACAACCTATTTTTGCCTTAATGTAAGAGAAGTCCATTTAACAAACGCGCATTGGCGCGCAGGCGCGGGCACACCAGTGTGTGACAAGAAGAGACATGTATTGGCGCATGCGTGAGCGCGAGCGCGCACACACGTGTACGTACTGGCGCCAGACAGCCTATTTAAACCAAGCAGTGACAGATACACATTGCTGAGTTGTCTTTCAGCTTGTTCTCGTTGACCTGTGCCCTGATCTGTTCCAGTTTACCTGCGTTTGACCCGGCTTCACCTGGACCCTCCTCTGGACTTCTGCCTGCTATGACCTTGGCCAGTGTTTGACTCTGCTCCTATCTCATGCTCCTGTACCTTGCTGCCCGATTGTGTACAGAATCCAGCTTGTATCCTGTCTCATCTTCAGTTTCACGTTCCTGTACCTACTCTGCCTGGCTGTTGACAACCCCCTGGCTTATGTTCCGGCTACTCTTCTGCCTGCTGATCCAGCAACACTGAGTTCCAGTTCCCAGTGCCTGTCTGGTGATCTACGGCCATTGGGTTCCTGTCAAGCCTCAGCTGGTGCCACCTGCTATACCGGCCCTTGTGCCACTCTATGTCCTACACTCCCTGTCATCTCTATCAGAGGCGTTGGACAGGAGGTGCCAGAGAAGCCCTCTCTACAGCTCAATCTCCACCAGGAACGTGACAGCACCACTCAGCCGAATGTTGGCGATCAAGAGAGAGGCTTCGCCTCTGGAGAAGCTATGCCAGCAACTTGCCTCTTTTACCCAGGCAGTCAGCACCCTGCAAGAAAGCTACCTCCAGATAGAGGGTTACATCCAATCCATGACCTCTACCTCAGTAACTTCTGCACCTGCTACAGCACCTGGCCACTCCACATCTGAACAGACTTTACTCACATCCACAGGAACTATGCCGCCGCCAGAACCCCAAGTTCCTGCACCAGAGTGATTTTCAGGTGATCAGTACAAGTTCCGGGCATTTAAGAACGCTTGTGAACTATGTTCCTGTGTTCCCTTTCCTTTTTCTCCCCTTCTTCTGGTTGTTGCCTCCCCCCCCCACTTCTCCTTTTTTCCTTGTTGTTCCCCACCCTTCATCCAATAGGTGATATTATATTATTTATGCTTGATGCTATGATTGAGTTATGATTAGTTTTTTGTTTCATACTTTTTTAGAATTATGATTGTATGGGGGATGTATGATGTGTGTATGTGCATGTATACATATATGCACATACATGCCTTTTTTTATTGAGCATCTTTCTCATGCCTCATGGTATTCAATCAATATATTATTTACAATTCATATTTATATGGTATTATTATTATTACTGTTACTATTTTTTCAGTTTATATTCCTTTTCCCACTGCTACTGATACAATATTAAATGTTTACAGGTATATATATTATTTTTAGTAATATTGCGCAAGTATATATAACATTTTTTACTGCTGCTTGTTTATTATTGTTTTATTACCATTTTGCTCTTATAATGTTCATGTTGATGGTTTTATGTATACCATTCCATCCACCCAGTCCTCAGTATCACTGTGTTTTAAATATATTTATGTCCAAGTATATTTAACATTCTTGACCCTCACCTTGCTGTGCCATATAATGTTAGTTCTCTATTCCAGTTGTATTGCTTGACAAATGAGCACGGCTGCCACAACACACACAGCGTGCATGCTCGGAAATGCGGCGCATCTTGGTGACTTCATCCCTCCCAGCTGCGCAGCCACCTGCGCACCAAGCCACGTTTTGGCCCCCACATACCGTATGGCTTTCTTTCCAACAAAACGGTGACCAGTGGGATTACAGTGCCTGCAGAGAGACCAGAGAGGACGAGGAGGATCTTAACCTGCTTACCCACACTAGTTCCTGGGATGTTTTAAACTACAGATGTGCTTTTTTAATTCTCCAAAAATGTGAGTTGCCATTTGTATGACCAAATAAAGTGCTTTTAACTCCTACGCTTAGAGGCGCCTCTCCTCCATGTTTACTAACATTTTGCAAGCAGTTACAGCAATCTTTTTTAACTTTTGGGATAAAGGTTTTACATTAATAAATAAATGAAGCTGTTGATTGTAAACACCCGTCAGTGGTAAATGGTTTGTCTCAACCCTGTAACTGCTGCATCTGCAAAACAGTTTGTACTACTGAAAAACAACACACTCAACAAACGTTAGCGTCTTACTTATTCATAGCTGCCAAACGGATGATTTCTAGAGTGTGGAAGAAACCCCCTGTCCCGATCAATGTAAAAATGTCTAGCATCCTTCATGATCGTGTGGTCACCTTGGTGGACTTATGCTCTTCCCTCCCTGCATCGGGGCAGTTTCTGTCCTAAGGTCCGCTATGTAATTCCCCCAACCTGCAGGACTCCCACCCCCTCCCCATTATTCCACCTTCTTCTTCCACTTTTTTCCCACTGAGTTGTTCTAATGGATGAGCTTCCCCTTTTGCCCCTTCGTTATTAGTCACTCATCCTGACCAGCAGCTGGGGACACCTAGTAGACTTATAAGCACCTTACCCCTTGACGCAAACTAGTGCACCTGACCCATGGGCTCCCTCTATCGGCCCTCGGGCCCCTAGACGACATAAGTGGACCTGCGGCTTGCTCCGCCAGGTCGCTCAGTGGTCACTCATTCTTCAAAAGTTAACTGCTCATATGTCTTTTCTTGTCCATGTCTGGAAGTTATGTTTGTTTTGTTGTACCCCTGCGTGGGTGAACGGTTATTATACTGTTATGCTTCCCTTTTTTACATTAAATATTATTGTACCAGAAAAACAACTTACTTACAGGCAGGATCACCAGGTAAAATTAAATGAAAGGAAGCGAAAAAAAAAGAAAACTAATGGCGCCATCACATCTAAGAATTGGGAAGCTGCACTATAATAAATGTTGGATTTTGGGTTTAATGCTGCTTTAACATACATTTCCTGAGAAAATCAGTTTGGTGTGTATCACATAAGAATTTTGCATTATTGTGAATGTATTTTGCAGAGTGTCAAATTATGTTCAGTATTCATCCAGACAGGCAGATCATCTAAGAATAATAATGAAGTGAACTACACAGATAGATGCTAAAGTGTCAGCGCCCGGACTAGCAGCATTGAGCTGCTAACACATCCCCGTACAGAAGCCCAAGTGCACCGAGTCAGACAGACTGAACTGTACCCATGTGATTTATAGATTAAAAGTAAACATGTCTTCTTTTAACGACTTAAGATCTGGAGGATTTTACCCCCTTATGACCAACCCATTTTTTGCTATTTAGCACTGAGCTACTTTAACTAGTAATTGTGCAGTCATGCAACGCTGTTCCCATACTAAATTTTATATATTTTTTTTACACAAGAAGAGCTTTCTTTGGGTGGCATTTGATCACCAATGGGTTTTTTTGTGACATAAATGAAAAAAGACCAAAAACTAAAAAAAATGACATTGGGTGACTCTGCCCCTTAGTTATTGAAGAAATGGCTGACAGTGGGAGCCTTCGACAAGACTGGAGATTTTTTTTCTTTATTTAGGTCCGGCGGTGTGGCGTGAGTGATGATGGATCTACACTGGGGAATATTTTTAATTTTTTTTTTTTAAAAAGGACTTCTCAAAAAACTCGTGTAGTGTCTTTACTCACTTTTAACCCTTTTTTGGTGAATGGGTACCACATACTCATTAACATAAGGGGGGGGGCTGGGATCTGGGGGCCGTTTTTACAATTTTTAAAGGGGGCTTCCAGATTCCGATAAGCCCCTTGCCCATAGATCCCCACAACCACTGACCAGATTCCAATAAGCCCCCTGCCCATAGACCCCCACAACCACCAGCCAGGGTTGTTAGGTAGAGGCCCTCGTTCCGATCAACATGGGGACAAGGTACTTTGGAGTGGGGAGGAGCAGAGCCCCCCTGCCCCAAAGCACCCCCTTCCATGTCCCCATGTTGAGGGCGTGTGGCCTGGTATGGTTCAGGAGGGGGGGGGGGGGAGCAATGCATGCTCTGGTAAGGGTCTGGTATGGATTTTGGGGGAGGACCCCACGCTGTTTTTCTTTTAACTTCGGCATGGGGTTTAATAAATTAATAAATTAAATTAAACTTAATGAAATTAAACTTAATGAAATTAAATGAATTTTGCAACTAATCAACGAAAAAAAAATTAGTAACATAACAAATCTATCCGAGACTAAACAAATCTAATTTGTTCGTTCTGCACATGTCTAACACAGACCACTGCGAGGCCGAGGAGTTTTGTAGTGTGGTGGGCACAGACTGATGGGGAACTGAAAGATTAGTTCTCCATCAGGTCTGCCGTGCATGTGATTGACAGTGCATGGCAGTAGGCAGAATCATAGCCGCTATCCAGCTCATAAGCGGTTTTCACATCACCTCAATATCATCCACTGTTCATCAAGAGGCAGTATTAGAGGGGCACTACGTAGACATGGATTTTCACATGAGTTACACATCAAAATGGACCAACTCACTACTTAGCCTAAATTTGGCAGCTCACCACAAAGACGGGAATTCCCCAAGGGAGCACATTCACCCAAGTTGAAGAATCCGGCGTAAAAGGTAAAAGAGAGTGCCAAGTGAAAAATGTTTATTCAATCCTTAAAGCGGAGTTCCACCCACATTTTACACTCCTCACCATGCCGCACAAATGTGTACCCTTAAAACGAATTGGCATTTTTAAAAAAAAAAGTGGCATCATTTACTTTATTACAGCTTTTTTCACTTCCTCCTTAGTGTCCGCGGCCCCGCACATCATTTCCGGCTTTGTAATGTCTCCTGGAAGATGTGTACCATCAATCCCAGGACGCAATAGGCAATAGGTTTCCATTGCCGCCGTTGCTATTGAAACCCGACCTACAAGCTATTATACTGCTTGCGCTGCACTGCGCGAGAAATCGGCAGGTGCATGCTGGGTAGCCAGCATGCACGGAATCTGGGAAGTAATACACTGCGGCTTCAGATGCCCACACAGGAGATGGGTACGGCGTGCTGGGACTTCCTAGGTAAGAAAAAAACGCTGCACATATACAAAACAGCCCTTAGTTTACACAATACCTTTAGTAGACAATATTAAACATGAGTATTATAGGGTATTTTTATCTAAAAAGTTAAATTTCGGCCGGAACACCGCTTTAACTTTGGACTCCTAAGGATTTTTCATTTGGTGCTATCTTTGACCTACTACACTGATGGGGAACTAGTCTCCCAGTTCCCCAACTGGCTCTGCCCACCTAATACACACTGCAGCTGCAGGAACTAGTTTCTCATCAGGGCACTTCCCTTATGGCTCGAGTCATTTACCAATGTCATATTTGAGTACTAACATTACCAGTTTGCCCGTCCTTTTTGTTAACATTCAGCTTTGGACTGGGAACAACAGCTAAATAAGGGTTGGGGATACAGCCCTGTGCAGGAAGCTGCCACATCCATGACAGCTTCCCACCACTAAATTTTCCACTCTGAGCACTACTATACCTCTATACGCCAGCTCAGAGCTGGTCAATTACCGCCAGTTTTCTAATTTGTGGGGGTATGGATTTGTCCACAAGGTGTTTTAATCCGTGCCCTATGCAGGGCTGTGTTTTTTTACAACATGGGGGAGCACAGGTATTGCGTGCATCCCCGTGCCGGCAGACCCATTGCTGTCCGTCTGGATGTGGCAGCTGCACGAACAAAGCCACTGATCACAATATGACATCACAAGTGGATGCGGGTGCACAGCCCTGAACGCTGCACCCACACAGATGTGACATTACACGCACACAGCTGCTGCGTCCCAATTGACAGCTATGGGACTGCTGGCATGAGGATGCACGCCCTTGCATAGGGAACAGATTAAAATGTCCCATGTGAACGAGGCCTAATTCTTTAAAGTGGTTTTAAACCCTCACTGTTACCCAGTGGAGGAACTGAGAAAGGGGACAGGGAGAAGGGGAGAGGGGAGCACTCAATTTGACACATCCGTAAGTATAGGGAAAAAGGGGTACTACATGGTAATCAAAAAGTCAGACTTTAGAGGCATAGAAACAATGGAGAAGCATTGAAAATAATAATCATATCATTTATTGAAAAAAATTCATAATTTTCACACAACAATCAAAAAAAAGAATAAAACCATAGACGAATGATACAATTTGTACAATGAGCCCTTGTGCGTCTACGCGTTTCGCAGTGAGGTTTCTTCAGGACACAAAACGGGGTTCAAAATTGTAACAAAATAGAGACAAAAGTGAATCTCACTATCTTTAAGAGATGAGCCTCGTACAAATTTGCAGCAGCCAGAATGTTTCCAAAGATAAGGAATGCTTACAATTTAGTATTTTACTTTATATATAACGTTTTAGCAGGGGCTGATGTACGTCAAATCTCCAAGGGTGAAAGTGACCACACAGATAATCAGGTATAGATAAGTCCAGATTCCATAGAGGAGAGGTCTTGGTACTATTCAACCATATAAGTAGCATATAGTAAAATTCAGAAAAAGCATACTGCTTAACACTTGGAATAAACAAGTGTGCCCCTGGGAGACCGCTGGATGCTAATCACTAATTTTTAATAATTATGTGATTATTATTTTCAATACTTCTCCATTGTTTCTATGACTTTAAAGTCCGACTTTTTAGTTACCATGTAGTACCCCTTTTTCCCCAGTGGAGGGACTATCCTCAGGTGATACACAGAAAGAAAACAAATCCTCCTACGTAAGTTGTACCTGTTTGTCTGCAGTCTTCTCTTCTCTACATCCATTTAAAGTCAAGAATTTATGAAGCTTGTCTGAGAGTTCCAAAAAAGGGGTGGAAAGCTGAAGTTACCCTCTGCAGAGCTCAGTGAGGAGGAGAGCACTGAGAGCTGATTGGAAGGAAGAGACCCACCACCTTCACACAACACACAGAAATAGAGCTGAGGCGGTCAATCTGCTGGAAGTCCCTCCCCTGTCACCATTTTTCGCTTCAGGTGTCAGGAAAAATTGATTCATGCTGATAGCAGAGGAACAAAGCAGTAGACAGAAATGACACTTAGTGCTCTTAATTGAGACAAGTACACACTATAGAGGGATATGCTTTGTTCATATTTCATGTCTGAGGTTTACAATCACCTTAAGACTCTGTTGCCATTGTAGCGATAGATTCTTAAAGTGGTGGTAGTACACACCAGCAGCTGTGGTATAACCATAAATTCTTTATCTTCAGAAATGGTCCAAATATTCTGGGCTACACATATTAGCTATTTATTACATACTGCACAGGCACATAAAGATAGGCACAACCTATATATTCTCATATTCACAGACATCACATTTTATCAATACCAGCCACCAGCAGCCAGATCGATCTGTCAATAAAAATGAACAATAGCTAAACATTCTCTAAGCAATCAACAGTGTGTACAATTTCTCCATCCATCTACTTTTTTAACAGAACAATACCCCTGTAATGAAGAATAATAATCTCAGCCCAATGCAATATATTAGTATCCCTATTTTGTGATTCACTCACACTTTATTTTTCTGCATTCTACTCATTGAAAATTCATGTCAGTACTTTGTGTTTAGCTCATGTCCATGAAGTTGATTTACTATAGGCAACTAGACTGTGCACTTCGCAGGTGCAGTGTCATTTATTTTCCCCAGAGCTTAGTGCCTGAGGTTAATTTTCATCATTTAATCAGGTGCAAGCAAACATCCTTTTTTTTTTTTTTTTATTTCCTTGCACCTGATTGGGTATTCTTTACAAAGCGGAGCTGCACATTCACCAAGCTCTGGGGAAGAAAATTGCAACTGCACCTGCAAAGTGCATAGTCTATTTGCCTTTAGTAATTCGAACCACTATGTGTATCTGTTTAACATCAGTGTAAATCAACAGAATTGCACTCCACTGCAGGCTCTGAGTTTCCCGTCTCACCCCTGGCTGCAGGAGCAGGAACTCTACATGATTGGGAGCCGCCAAATATTCATTTATGAATCTTCCAAAAAGTGCACCATAAAGTCCGATGTAGATTTATTTCATAGACTAAGGCCTCATTCACAAAGGGCATTTGCCCAGCTCCTCGAAACGCCTTTGCTCCTGGCAGGAAAAAAGCGGGTGAAAAAATGTGTTTACCCTCCCTGGCGGTATGATTATGTCAGATTTTTGCGTCTCAAATTAGTACAATGTTTTACATGGAAATTTGGCGTTTTGTATTGTAGGCCTGTATTTCTTAGGAATAACACACTTAAATCTGTCCAAACAAGAGTCTAGTAGACATCCTGGCTATGATAAAGTTTGAAACACTAAATCATAAAATTATAATATAATAAATACAATAATTATCACAAATAATAATATAATAATAAAATGTATTCAATAATGTAATCAAATCAAAAACACTGAAAATTGCTCAGTTGCAAAATTGTCGGTGTTTTTACTTTCAGTGTTTGATGACAAATTTCCCCATAAAATCACTATCACTCAATTCTGCAAGTGATTCTAATTTATTATCGCTGTTTCCTAGCTGGTCTAAAACCACTTTTGACGTAAAGGGACATTTTTTGGTTGCTATGGACAATCTCAAGTTTCCAGGCAGAAAGAACAGTATATAGAATATAAAACTGCATGCAGGGCACTGGACAAAGCACTAGGGACAAAAGGGATGTGAAATAATTTGATACAGTAATGTAATCTGTAAGATTACACTGTACTGTATGTGGGGGGTTTTTTTCTGCACTTTTTGAATTCGGCGCCGGGCTCTGTCCCTGTGCATCACAACGCACTCTGCCAGTGTTGCCAACCGCCCATTAATTTATGGGCAGCCCGGAAAATTCCACCCCATTTTCGGGGTGCCCGTAAATGTCCGTGCCCTTAAAAAAGATGGCTGCAGGCCGACAGCGCAACAGCGCGTGCGCTTTTCCGAAGCCTGCTGGGCTCGGGAGGACTCGTACACGCTCGGCCGGGCGCCGCAGGCATGCGCATGCACAGTGATATAATGGCATCGCCTGGCGCCACTTTTGAATGGCCGGTGCTCGTTTTTGGCAGCGCCTCGCCACAGCAGGGGTCCTGGCCTTGATAAGATTCTGGAACAGAGCACTGACTGACCACAGGTCAGACCTCAGATGTGTATTGTGCTGACCTATACTGAGCCAAGTATGGAGGAGGAGGAGGGAGAACAGATAGACAGAGCGACTGAGCAGGAGCAGAGTCATCCACAGAGACAGACCCCCTCCTGTACCATGTCCTATTTTACCACTCTCATTAGCAACTTATCATCCTGTCCCCGTCAACTCTTCTCCACCTTCAACTCTCTACTTCGTCCTCCACCGCCTCCACCCGCCAACTCACTCACTGCCCAGGAAATCGCCAATCACTGCAAACAGAAGATTACTATTCGTGCAGAGATCTCTACTGTGCCGACACCCTCCACGCTTTACACTTCATGCCCACAGGCACAATCATTATTTCCCTCTTTCAACCCCACCACTATAGACGATGGAGTCCACCTTACCACCTGCCCTCTGGATCCTGTTCTCTCACAAATGCTACGTTCACCCTCTGGCCCTATGCTACACTCTCTAACCCACATCTTCAATCTCTCCCTCTCTTCTGGCATCTTCCCTAACTCTCTAAAACATGCACTTGTCAGACCCATACTTAAAAAGCCCTCACTGGATCCATCCAATCTTAACAACCTACACCCCATCTCCTTGCTCCTCTTCTTATCCAAACTCCTCGAACGTCTGGTCTACAACCGACTGAGCGTCTACCTCGCTGATAATGGCCTTCTTGATCCCCTTTAGTCTGGATTTTGTCCTCAACACTCCACAGAAACTGCTCTCCTAAAACTAACAAACGATCTACTAATGGCCAAAACCAATCGACACTATTCTGTACTCCTACTCCTGGACCTCTCTGCTGCCTTTGATATGGTTGACCACCCCCTCCTCCTCAAAAAACTATACGCCTTCGGTCTCCGTGACTGTACACTTCGCTGGTTCTCTTCCTACTTATCCAACCGCACCTTTAGCGTTTCTTATAACTCTACTTCCTCCTCTCCTCGTCCTTTCTCTGTTGGGGTCCCTTAGGGTTCTGTTCTTGGACTTCTACTATTTTCAATCTACACTGCCTCCCTGGGTCAACTGATAGCCTCCCATGGCTTCCAATACCACCTCTACGCGGACGACACCCAAATCTATTTCTCTACCCCTCACCTCACTCCCTCTGTCTCCTCAGGTATCACTAATTTACTCTCAGACATATCAGTCTGGATGTCACACCACTTCCTCAAAATCAATCTATCCAAAATCGAACTTATAATTTTTCCTCCCCCATATGCCTCTTCCCCTGATCTCTCTGTCAGAATCGATGGCACAACTATAAGCCCATCCCCACATGCCAAGGTTCTAGGTGCAGCCCTAGACTCTGAACTCTCCTTCAAGCAACACATCCAATCACTGTCCAAATCCTGCCATCTCAACCTCCGCAACATCTCCAAAATACGCCCCTTTCTGACCAATGACACAACAAAGCTCTTAATTCACTCGCTGGTCATCTCTCGCCTCGACTACTGCAACTCCCTTCTCATTGGCTTACCTCTACATAGTCTATCACCTCTTCAATCCATTATGAATGCCGCTGCCAGACTCATCCACCTTACCAATCGCTCTGTGTCTGCCACTCCTCTCTGTCAATCCCTCCACTGGCTTCCGCTCGGCCAAAGAATTAAATTCAAAATTCTAACAACTACGTACAAAGCCATCCACAATTTCGCCCCCAGCTACATCACTAGCTTAGTCTCTAAATACCTAGAGACCTAATCTACTCGCTCTCTTCGTTCCTCTCAAGACCTCCTGCTCTCTAGCTCCCTTGTCACCTCCTCCCATGCTCGCCTCCAGGACTTTTCAAAAGCCTCTCCAATCCTATGGAATGCCCTACCCCAATCTGTCCGCTTATCTCCTACTTTATTAGCTTTCAGACGATCCCTGAAAACCCTTCTAATCAGAGAAGCCTACCCTACCCACACTTACCAACTGTATCTTCATTTTTTCCAACAGCTCATCCCCCACAGTTATTACCTTTTGTTTCCACCTGACCCTCCCTTCTAGATTGTAAGCTCTAACGAGCAGGGCCCTCTGATCCCTCCTGTATTGATTTGTATTGTAAGTGTACTGTCTGCCCCCATGTTGTAAAGCGCTGCGCAAACTGTTGGCGCTATATAAATCCTGTATAATAATAATAATAATAATGTTCACGCAGCCTCTAAACCCTTTACCATGTCCACACAGCCTCTGACCCCTGTACCATGTCCACACAGCCTCTGACCCCTGTACCATGTCCACACAGCCTCTGACCCCTGTACCATGTCCGCACAGCCTCTGACCCCTGTACCATGTCCCCACAGCCTCTGACCCCTGTACCATGTCCGCACAGCCTCTGACCCCTGTACCATGTCCACACAGCCTCTGACCCCTGTACCATGTCTGCACAGCCTCTGACCCCTGTACCATGTCTGCACAGCCTCTGTCCCCTTTACCATGTCCGCACAGCCTCTGACCCCTGTACCATGTCCGCACAGCCTCTGACCCCTGTACCATGTCCGCACAGCCTCTGACCCCTGTACCATGTCCGCACAGCCTCTGACCCCTGTACCATGTCCGCACAGCCTCTGACCCCTGTACCATGTCCACACAGCCTCTGACTCCTGTACCATGTCCACACAGCCTCTGACCCCTGTACCATGTCCGCACAGCCTCTGACCCCTGTACCATGTCCGCACAGCCTCTGACCCCTGTACCATGTCCACACAGCCTCTGACCCCTGTATCATGTCTGCACAGCCTCTGACCCCTGTACCATGTCCACACAGCCTCTGACCCCTGTACCATGTCCACACAGCCTCTGACCCCTGTACCATGTCCGCACAGCCTCTGACCCCTGTACCATGTCCACACAGCCTCTGACCCCTGTACCATGTCCGCACAGCCTCTGACCCCCTGTACCATGTCCACACAGCCTCTGACCTCTGTACCATGTCCACACAGCCTCTGACCCCTGTACCATTTCTGCACAGCCTCTGACCCCTGTACCATGTCCACACAGCCTCTGACCCCTGTACCATGTCCACACAGCCTCTGACCCCTGTACCATGTCCACACAGCCTCTGACCCCTGTACCATGTCCACACAGCCTCTGACCCCTGTACCATGTCGCACAGCCTCTGACCCCTGTACCATGTCTGCACAGCCTCTGACCCCTGTACCATGTCCTCAAAGCCTCTGACCCCTGTACCATGTCCACACAGCCTCTGACCACCCCCCTGTACCATGTCCGCACAGCCTCTGACCCCTGTACCATGTCCTCACAGCCTCTGACCCCTGTACCATGTCTGCACAGCCTCTGACCCCTGTACCATGTCTGCACAGCCTCTGACCCCTGTACCATGTCCACACAGCCTCTGACCCCTGTACCATGTCCACACAGCCTCTGACCCCTGTACCATGTCCGCACAGCCTCTGACCCCTGTACCATGTCCACACAGCCTCTGACCACCCCCCTGTACCATGTCCGCACAGCCTCTGACCCCTGTACCATGTCCACACAGCCTCTGACCACCCCCCTGTACCATGTCCGCACAGCCTCTGACCCCTGTACCATGTCTGCACAGCCTCTGACCCCTGTACCATGTCCGCGCAAACCTCTGACCCCCCCCCCCCCGTACCATGTCCACACAGCCTCTGGCCCCCTCCTGTACCATGTAAATGGAGAAATATGGTTTTGGGCTTTTGTTTAACTTAAACACATTGCTAATAGCACTAGCTACATGTTTATAGTTTTATTATTGATATTTGTTTGATTTTTGACAGTAAAAAATTGGTGGCGTTTGTAAATTTTGGGGTCCTGACAGTTAATTTTACTTCGGGGGGGGGTTTGGCAACACTGCACTCTGCATGGCCCTCTGCATCGCAGTACAGAGGGTTGTACCCATGTAAATGAGGCTTTTATGTGAACTCAATGCCAAGTGATGGCAGTAAGCAATATTTAGAAAAACCGTGCATGTTCTCCAGGCACAGACAGCCAATGGTCTTCGAGGTCCCACAGAACCAGTGGTGATGCGTCCATAAGGGCACACGGGTGCCGCCCCCTCTCTCCAGCCACCCCTCTATCACCAATAGATAGATTCATGCATCGCATTAATCTATCTATGGCCACCGCTGCCACCCCCCTATTCAGGCGCCTGGCCCCTTTTCGCCTGAATTACAGAGGCAGGTAGAGCCATAGGCTCTAATAGGCGTCAAAAAAGGTGACCTGCGAGCGCCATGCTGGGCGCTCGCAGGTCACTCAGCTGTGTTAGAAAAGCGAATGAATATTCGCTTTCCTAACACTAGAGCTCCTCTCCGCCAATCAGGTGCTCGGATCTGTTACCCATCACCTGATTGGCTGAAACGACAGGTGCCGTGATTGGACGCCTATCAGGTCTACAGTGGCGGCAATTGATAGGCACAGTGGCTGCGTTTGATGGTACGTTGGCTGCGTTTGATGGTACAGTGGCTGCGTTTGATGGTACAGTGGCTGCATTTGATGGTACAGTGGCTGCGTTTGATGGTACGTTGGCTGCGTTTGATGGTACAGTGGCGGCAATTGATGTGCACAGTGGCTGCGTTTCATGGTACAGTGGCTGCGTTTCATGGTACAGTGGCTGCGTTTCATGGTACAGTGGCTGCGTTTCATGGTACAGTGGCGGCAATTGATGGGCACAGTGGCTGCGTTTGGTGGCACAGTGAGGCTGCAAGTGATGGGGGGTTTTTTTCAGAATCTTTCCGTTTGTTTGCGCCCCCCAAAACATTTTGAGCACCACTGTACAGAACCACAAGTCCCACCATGTCCTGCTCTAGGGAATCGCATCTCTAAGATGAAGCGCCTAGCTTTCTTTAACCTAATTTCCATTATGCAGAGGCAGCTTATACAAGACATGACAAATGTACTAGGTGACCACACACAGAGTGGAATTAAGAAATAAATTACATGGGAAGGAAGGTCCCAGTAGGCGAATCTGTTGAAGTTCTACATACCATTTAGGCTTTAAATTACAGGAAAAATACAGTGAGCTCCAGGTAAAAATGCAAAAATAATTGCTTATGAATGAGAGACTGATCTCCCCTGTCCTTAGAGACAGGGATATTTTGAGCTTGCAAATTTTATTTATTTCACAATGCTGAATTATTTATAAAGCCGTCTTTACCGAGCAAGATCTAAAATAATTGCCTAAATGCTTTCTGGTGTTAAAAAGACGTGTTTATGGAATTTTTACCGTAGAAAATTGGCCATCGAAGTGAATGGGAAATATTTCACTTAAGCAGCTAAACTGCTGGCACACATGACCCTCTACATAACCTTGAGTCTGCAGATAAGGATGTATTACTGTATGTCTGGATGGAGATGACTACAGTGTTCTATATGCCTGCTACAATCGCAGTGCTAAACAAAGAGCAGCACACAAAAGGTAGCTGATGTGGTTTGAGAAAATACGCAAAATACCACGAACGAAAAAAAGCCAGTTTATCATAGAATTCCAAAGCCTACAAGTACGCAACATAAAGGTGGCCATACACGGTTAGATTTTCAGTAGAACATTCATAAGGAAAATCTGGAAAATAAATCATCAGAACATTCTTTGAGTCAACTGTCTTTTTTTAAAAGCTTTAAAGCGGTATTAAACCCAAAACCAAAAATGTAATATATCGCAGCTTACCAATGAGATGAGGGGGCTGTATCAGCTTTCTTTGGCTTTTTTCCCCTCTGTTTTCACCTGGTGATCTGTTCAGTAACATGCCTGCTGAATCGGTGAGACACAACTCTGGAGGGATGAGCATAGGAGGCACAGCAGACAGCAGCATTGTCAGTCTGGGGGGGGGGGTACTGTTAAATGTATTAGAAGTATAGGTGTACGCAGCTATATATATAGCAGTATGGCAAAGGACAGTGTCAGTAGAGCAATGGACCATGCCAGTAGGCCAGAGGTTGGTGTCAGCAGGACAGTGGACGATGTCAGTAGGGCAGAAATTGGGGTTAGTAGTTTATTTTTTTACTTTTTCTACATTTCTTTTTATTTTAAATTTCAACAATAATTTATTTATTTGTTTATTTTTTTTACAATTTTTTACAACCCTTACAGACCCCTGATGTCTCACTTTTGGGACAGAGAAAGAGACTGAGGACAGAGATTCCCCAAACCCTTTTCCTGCAGCCAAGCAGCAGGGGAAATCTGTGCAGCACACCTATGATTAGAAGATTTAGATACTAAAAAATTAAAGCCAAACTCCAGCTCGCACTTTATAAGCAGTTACAGCAAACAGCTTTTTTTTTCCTTTTAGGATAAAGGTTTTGCATGAATAAATAAAAGCTGATTATTTTAACCCCTTGGCGCAGGCCGCACACAAATATGCGGACTTTCGGTGACTGGGCCTCAGCGCCGAGAGGCCACATATTTGCGTGAACTGCGATCAACAGCGCTGTGCCCTGAGCGTGCGCCCTGCACGCTCCCGGCACAGTGACCAGCGTCTAACCGAAAGCTCCCGATCGCTACATGCGATCCCGAGTTTTTTGATCATGTGACCGCCGTGACAGCCAATCACAGCGGTCACATGATCTTAAGCCATGCCCCGCCTCCCCGCATCTTAAACCTCTTAGGCCTCTTGCACACAGCAGCTTGAAAAAGCTCAGTACAGCTTTTTTTTTTTAACTGAGCTAAAATACTGCCCATTAATTGTAATTTGCCTATGCATACAGGCGCGTAAACAAGCGCTGTGTATTTTTCAGTTAAAAAAAACAAAAATAAAAAAATCTGCTTTTTTGGTCAGTAATTTATGCCTCATGCGTGCAAATGCCCATTTACATATTGTGCAGAACGCGAGAATAAGTCATCGCGTAAATTACGTGCAAATACATACAAAAAAGAAGTCTGAAAAAGTAGATGCTCCAACAGGGGTATTGTGTGCAAGAGGCCTTAAAGAGATCGGGAGGCACCAGCGTGAAGAGGTTAATCACCCCTGTAATAATGCCCCGTACACACGGTCGTACTTTGTTCGGACATTCCGACAACAAAATCCTAGGATTTTTTCCGACAGATGTTGGCTCAAACTTGTCTTGCATACACACGGTCACACAAAGTTGTCGGAAAATCCGATCGTTTTAAACGCGGTGACGTAAAACATGTACGTCGGGACTATAAACGGGGCAGTAGCCAATAGCTTTCATCTCTTTATTTATTCTGAGCATGCGTGGCACTTTGTCCGTCGGATTTGTGTACACACGATCTGAATTTTCGACAATGGATTTTGTTGTCGGAAAATTTTATCTCCTGCTCTCTAACTTTGTGTGTCGGAAAATCTGATGGAAAATGTCCGATGGAGCCCACACACGGTCGGAATTTCCGACAACATGCTCCGATCGGACATTTTCCATCGGAAAATCCGACCGTGTGTACGGGGCATAAGTGTTAAGTGGTTTGTCCCATCCATGTAAACTGATATATTCTGCTGGAGAACTTGGGCTTTTGAAAAACAACAAACTTGCTGGCTGGATTACCAGATGAAAATAGAAGAAAGTAAGCCTGAGGCTTCATACATACTAGCATTATTTTAAGCTCCTAGTAGCTATTAGCATTTTTTTCTGCTCCTAGAAACTAAATAGTGTTATCCTATGTGCCCATGCACATTACTTTAGGCTATTAGCCTTTTTTGAGCTGCAGCATCTAGGAGCAGAAAAAGCAAAATCTGTAACTTTTTTTGGAGCAGAAAATAAAGCGAACACTCCTAAAATGCTCCCAACAGCTGGGAATGGGTTAACTACTAGTGGCAATCAAGGGGTTAACTGTGTGCCTAACCAGAGTAATGTGTGCTGCTTTTACTTTACTATCTGGCTGTTTTTTCTCCCTGCTTTTCAGGGAGAAGAAACAACCAGATCACTGCTGCCTGTACACAGATTTCTGTGTGTTTGTAACGCACAGAACTCTGTGTGTGATTGGACACAGCAGATTATTGGCTGAAATCTGCTGCCAAACTCGGAAGAAGGCCATACGTGTTTGTGCCTGTACCTGCAACCCGCTCGCAGTATATTTACTCAGTTGGCGGGTAGTTAAAGCGGATGTAAACCATCATATGTACCCAGTGAAGTCAACAGCCTCAGATGATACTTATGAAACAAATCTCCCTACATAAGTTTTACATGTATATCTGATCTCTTCAGCTTGCTATAGTCTTTAGAAAGTGTACATTGTGTTAGAATTTGTTCTTTCTTTTCCAGCAGGGGGAGGGGAGTCTTGGCATACACTGTGTGACAGCTGATTGGAGGAAAGGCACATACCCCCCTCCACATAGGCAGAACAATGATGAAGACAGCGGAGAAGACCCGGCAAAAGAGCGAGAAGACAGCGCAGAGAGAAGGACCAGAGAGGGGAGAACCGGGGAGAGAGAAGGACCGGAGGAGGAAGAAGAACCGTAGAGGGGAGAAGAATTCGGAAAAGACACCGGAGCTACCTTAAGAAAGTACTTTAAAAACCCGTGTACTGTGTTTATTTTTGACACTTTTTTTAGGTGAATGGGTAGGGCTATAACATGGGGGGCCAGGATCTGGGGGCCCCCTTGTTAAAGGGGGCTTTCAGATTCCGATAAGCCCCCCGCCCGCAGACCCCGACAACCGTCTCTTAATTTATTCTGAGCATGCGTAGCACTTTGTGCGTCGGATTTGTGTACACACGATCGGAATTTAACCAATCGGATTTTGTTGTCGGAAAATTTTATAGCCTGTGTCAGAAATTCCGATGGAAAAAGTCAGATGGAGCCCACACACGATCGGAATTTCCGACAACACAATCCGATCGCACTTTTTCCATCGGAAAATCCGACCGTGTGTACAGGGCATTAGGGTTGTTTAATCCAATACTTGTGTGACAGGCTCTCTTTAAAAGTGAACTTTAAGGGTTGGTTCACACCACAAAAACGCGCTCCAGATCCGTTCCGGATGCATTTCTGCATGTGCGTTTTTATTGATGTGTTTTTAATGCGTTTCCGGATTCCAGGTCTTTTTTCTTCTTTTTTCCCGTTTTTTTTTTCCACTGTACTAGGGTCAAGTGCATTTTTAATGCATTCCAGTGCATTTTTAATGTGTTTTTAATGCGTTTTACAGCATTCCAGTACAGTCCAGTACAGGAAAAATGCAGCATGTTCTACTTTTTTATGGAACTGGAACGCCCTGAAACTGACCGCACTGGTGTGAACTATGCCATTGGACACCATATAACCTACTTTCCATATGCTTTTGTGCTTTTGATGCAGAAAAAACAATGCACTGGACTGCATGTGGTGTAAACTTAGAATTCCTTTGACTATAACTTATAATGTATTTCTCATAAAATGCATTGCACCTGTGTACAATAAGGTATAAGTAAAGTAGAATGTTTCTGTGCTTTTCTGCAGCATTAAGGCCCCTAAAAATAGCGCCTGCAACCCCCCCCCCCTAAACAGCCTCCGCTGTTTGTTCAGTGTGAAAGCCCGCGGCTTTCACACTGAAGCGGTGCGCTGGCAGGAGAAAAAATCTCCTGCAAGCCGCATCTTTGGAGCGGGAAGGAGCGGTGTATTCACCGCTCCTAAACCGCTCCTTCCCATTAAAATCAATGGGACAGCGCGGCTATACCGCGGTAATACCGCGGCTATAGCCGCGCTATACGAGGGGTTTTAACCCTTTTTCGGCCACCAGCGGGGGGTTAAAACCGCACCGCTAGCGGCCGAATACCACGGTAAAACAGTGCTAAAAATAGCGCTGTTTTACCGCCGACGCCCCCTACCGCCCCAATGTGAAAGGGGCTTTAAAAAATCTTTAAATCTTCGCCTATGGAGATTTTTAATTATCATAGTTTGTTGCCATTCCACAAGCGTGCGCAATTTTAACGTGTGACACGTTCATGTAAAATTCCTGAAATTGTATTTTTCCAAAAAAATTGCATTTAAAAAAGCGCTGCGCAAATACCATGTGGAATAAAAAATTGCAACGACCACCATTTTATTCTCTAGGTGAACTTTTTCAGCCTCTGCTGAAAAAATATATAATATTTGGGGGTTCTAAGTAATTTTCTAGCAAAAAATGCTGATTTTCACTTGTAAACAAAAAGTGGCAGAATAAGTCTGGTTGTCAAGTGGTTAAAATGAAAGTTCAACTGGGCTTTAATATTTTCCTGTTTCATTTTCTTTCTGCAGTGCATGTAGATTGTTGTATGCTGCTCTGTCCGTATATTTTGTCATATATTGCCTTGGGATGTGACCAAGCTTCTGTGTTGCATGTATAGTTTGGAGTCATATCAAAAATAAACAAATGTATTGAAGAATTACAAAAAAATGCATGCCCTTTAGAGAATGCTAAAGCTAAAAAAAGAAAAGCAATACTTTTTACAAGGTCACAAGTGATCTTGTATGGCCAACATATGTCTTAAAGCGGTATTAAACCCAAAACCGAAAATGTAACATATTGGGGTTGATTTACTAAAACTGGAGAGAGGGCAATCTGGTGCAGCTGTGCATGGCAGCCAATCAGCTTCTAACTTCAGTTTGTTTAATTAAGCTTTGACAAAAAAAAAAAAATGGAAGCTGATTGGTTTCTAGGCAGAGCTGCACCAGATTTTGCACTCTCCAGTTTTTGTAAATCATCTCCATTGCAGCCTACTAATCATTAGATGCAGTGGCTGCATTAGTTTTCCTTTTCTGTTAGGCTTTTTTCCCCACTGTTTTCACGTGGTGATCCAGCCAGTATCACTGCCTAAACTGTGGATGAAAGAGCAACAGAGACACCTTTGGGCAGCAGAATTGTTAATCTAGGGGGAGAGGAGTGTTAGATGTACTCAGGGCCTCTGATAGAAATCATTGAGCCCCGTACAGCCTACCTTACAAGGCCCCCTTCAGCTCCACCCTCAACCCCACCCCTGGTCCCTCCCCAGACCACACCTTGAAACAAAGTGCAGGTTTGTCCTTGTGCTGTGATTGGCTACACGTGTAATGCACATGCCCCCAAAATTGTAAAAAAAGGCCCTTGACTGCCCCACCATCACATCATCAGAGAGGGGTCCAGTAGTAACACACCCCCCCTAAGCTAGTAAGAGCGGCTAAGCGGGGGTGTAATTTAGAAAGCCCTTTTTTTTCTGCACTGAACTGTCTGTGAAGCTGCCTGTGCCCACCTGCTGAGCTGATGACGCCGGGCCCGGTACAACAGGGCCGGTTGTACTGGCTTATCAGTGACCCTAGCAGATTTAGATACACGAATAGATTAAATCTGAAGTCCAGCTAACACTTTATAAGCAGGTACAGCAATATTTTGTCCCTATTGGGATAAAGGTTTTACATAAATAAAAAAAAGAGTTGACCATTGTAAGCACCAGTGTTAAATGATTTGACCCAATCCTGTAACTGCTAGATCTGCAGGACAGCTTGTTCTGTTGAAAAACAGCAGACTTACTGGCCAGATCACCAGGTGAAAATAAAGGAAAGACTGCCCACAAAAGAAAATGAATGCAGCCATCACATCCAAGAATTGTAAAGCTGCTATATAATCAATCTTTGCTTTTGAGTGTAAGGCGGTAGTAAACACCGCTGGTACACTGCATTGGTTTACACTTATAGTAAAGCTTACCTGATGGTACAAGGAATATCTCCTAAACATACACTGTTTAGGAGATATTCTCTGTTTCTACAGCCAATTACATCACCAGCGCATGCGCTCTGAAGGCACGGCATACTCATGCCATCCCTTTAGAGTTCCGTGCCGCGGCCTTGACTTCCACGCGCATGTGCGAGAGTGACATCATTGTGGCTCGGCCAATCAAGCGGCCGTAGGCCACAAACCCAGAAGGAAGGCCAGGTGAAAATGGAAGCCCTGTCAGCTGTAAGGGCTTCTTTCTAAGGTAAGTATTTGGACATTATGACATTGCTTTGCAGGAGGATTTTTTTTATTGGCGAAAGATTACTACCGCTTTAATACCACTTTAAGTGCAAACTCTGCGAGAAGGAATCTAATCAAATACATATATATTTTTTAAGAGTGAAGAAAGTATGCAAATTGGCTGTTTCTCTAAGGAGCACATATTCACAAAGCTGCATTTGCCATCATATTCCACTGATGGTTCTTCCTGTCAATTTGCCATCTTCTTTCCATTTCCTTGCGAATCTCTACAGCAACAACAGGAACACAAATCTCAAGTCGTGATCCTGCAACTAGTTACAATAGAACAAGAAGATCTGCTATATGAACAATGAACTAATTATTCAAGTGGATCTGGTAAAATGAATCCACAGTAATCTAAGGTTTACCCATCATGGCCCCATCAATATATATCTGCTGATGAGGCCACACTCACATGATGTCAGCGGGGTTGGTTGGTTTTAGTTAGTACTGTTGGTTGGTTTTAGTTAGTACTGTTGGATGGTTTTAGTTAGTACTGTTGGATGGTTTTAGTTAGTACTGCTGCCCTGCAGATGGGAATTCTGGCTCATTTATTGGAGTATCTCTATGCTCCATGCATGTGTTGCCTCTTGGGCAAAATAACCAAGCCAGTAATCGGTACAATGTTTGGAAAGTAATAACATTTGCCAATATTAGATTTACTTATTCTCAAAAATGAATTCAGTAATGATGCTATGACCATAATTTACATATGGTTATATTTAGACAAACATAGCTTGAGGCTAAATGTGTTTAAATTAAAATTCTCAGCACTTCCCCTACTGGGGACATTACTGTGCCATGCAAGGGGCCTTGTGCCACCTAATGCATTCTTCATAATGTCAAATAATTGAAGCTTAGGCTTTTTTCCAGCACCGGAAAGGAATGTGTATGATGTATTTCTTTCAACTGTTATTTTGAATATTGTACTTCTCTGCCTAGCTCATATTTAGCCAACACTACATTTGCAAATAGCCAGATTAAGGGCATGTGTCCATGGGCTATGGGCTACTCATAATGGCTTCAGTTTGATATCAGCTTGAAATGCTGCAGAAATCATTCCGAATTCATTAGCAGGTACAATTGACCTGCATTTGACCAGATTCAATTGAGTTTTGCACTCCCACAGACTTGTATATCTTGGATACTCCAACAGCGAGAACCTTCTGCTGTAATTCCCAACTCTGTTTCTGTCTCCCTGAAGAGTTTCGGGTGCTCCCACCCACCTTTGCATGCTTTAGGACAGGGGTCTCCAAGCCTTCTAAACAATGGGCCAGGTTACTGTCCTTCAAACTTTAGGGGGGCTGGACTGTGGACAATGGAAGAAGAAAATGTCTTGGCATTAGTGGGATTAAACAATGCCCCATAATTGGTATTAGGGGGAGTAATAGTGTCCCATTGTTGGTATCAATGGGAGGAATAGTGTCCCATTGTTGGTGTCAGTGGGAGGAATAATGCCCCATCATTGGAGTCAGTGGAAGGAATAGTGCCCCATCATTGGTATCAGTGAGAGAAATAGTGCCCCATCATAGTTAGTGTCAGTTAGAGGACTAGTGCCCCATTGTCGGTGTCAGTACTTATTTTCTGCCAGAACGTTGCTCCGGTACCTCAGCCAGTGCATTCCCATGTCAAAATCTGTGTAGCCTGCTGCCTGTAATAAAGCACTGATGGATGTGCAGGGATAAAACGCGGAGGCACCTCTGCCAGGACACTCCCTGCCACTGAGGCAACTCCGCCAGAGCACTCACCGCCACTGAGGCACCTCTGCCAGAGCACTCACCGCCACTGAGGCAACTCCGCCAGAGCACTCACCGCCACTGAGGCAACTCCGCCAGAGCACTCACCGCCACTGAGGCACCTCCGCCAGAGCACTCACCGCCACTGAGGCAACTCCTCCAGAGCACTCACCGCCACTGAGGCACCTCCGCCAGAACACTCCCCGCCACTGAGGCAACTCCGCCAGAGCACTCCCCGCCGCTGAGGCACCTCCGCCAGAGCACTCCCCGCCACTGAGGCACCTCCGCCAGAGCACTCCCCGCCACTGAGGCACCTCCACCAGAGCACTCCCCGCCACTGAGGCAACTCCGCCAGAGCACTCACCGCCACTGAGGCACCTCTGCCAGAGCACTCCCCGCCGCAGAGACACCTCCGCCAGAGTACTCCCCGCCACTGAGGCACCTCCGCCAGAGTACTCCCCGCCACTGAGGCAACTCAGCCAGAGCACTCCCCGCCACTGAGGCAACTCCGCCAGAGCACTCTCTGCTGCTGAGGCACCTCCGCCAGAGTACTCACCGCCACTGAGGCAACTCAGACAGAGCACTCCCCGCCACTGAGGCAACTCCACCAGAGCACTCTCTGCTGCTGAGGCACCTCCGCCAGAGTACTCACCGCCACTGAGGCAACTCCGCCAGAGCACTCTCTGCTGCTGAGGCACCTCCGCCAGAGCACTCCCCGCCACTGAGGCAACTTCACCAGAGCACTCCCCGCCACTGAGGCAACTTCACCAGAGCACTCCCCGCCACTGAGGCAACTTCACCAAAGCACTCTCCGCCGCTAACGCACCTCCGCCACAGCGCTCCCCGCCGCTGAGGCACCTCCGCCAGAGCGCTCCCAGCCACCGAGGCACCTCTGGCAAAACACTGGCAGTCGCTGAGGGATCAAACGGCTGCAGCCTGTGAGAGGGCGAAAGGTGGAGTACTCCGCTCTGCCTCTCAATACAGACTGACCGGAAGCCTGTTTTGTACTGTATGTGAGAGTGATGTTCGGTGCGGCCGCGTGGTAATATTGTTGGATGGTTGGTGTGGGTAGGTAGCCTGTCTTCCTCCTCGCTAGGCTCCTGTTAACTGTTGTGTGCTGGAGACTGAGGTAAAACCTGTGGTAAAGTTTTTCGTTTCTGGAGGTGACAATGCTGCTGAATGGGGCTGTGCTGTGCCTGCTGAGAAGCTGTCTCTTGCTGGACTGAGCTATGGCTGTCTATTGCTGGACTGAGCTGTGGCTGTGTCTTGCTGGACTGGGCTGTGGTTGTGTCTTGCTGGACTGGGCTGTGGCTGTCTCTTGCTGGACTGGGCTGCGGCTGTCTCTTGCTGGACTGGGCTGCGGCTGTCTCTTGCTGGACTGGGCTGCGGCTGTCTCTTGCTGGACTGGGCTGCGGCTGTCTCTTGCTGGACTGGGCTGCGGCTGTCTCTTGCTGGACTGGGCTGCGGCTGTCTCTTGCTGGACTGGGCTGCGGCTGTCTCTTGCTGGACTGGGCTGCGGCAGTCTCTTGCTGGACTGGGCTGTCTCTTGCTGGACTAGGCTGCAGTTGTCTCTTGCTGGACTAGTCTACGGCTGTCTCTTACTGGTCTGGTCTATGGCTTTCTTTTGCTGGACTGGACTGGGCTGTCTCTTGCTGGACTGGTCTATGGCTGTCTCTTGCTGGTCTGTTCTATGGCTTTCTCTTGCTGGACTGGACTAGACTGGGCAGTCTCTTGCTGGACTGGTCTATGGCTGTCTCTTGCTGGACTGGACTGGACTGGACTAGGCTGTCTCTTGCTGGACTGGGCTATGGCTGTCTTTTGCTGGACTGGGCTACGGCTGTCTCTTGCTGGACTAGACTGGACTGGGCTGTCCCTTGCTGGACTGGGCTATGGCTGTCTCTTGCTGGACTGAGCTGCGCCTGTCTCTTTCTGGACTGGGCTCTTTCTGTCTCTTGCTGGACTTGTCTACAGCTGTCTCTTGCTGGACTCGTCTGTGGCTGTCTCTTGCTGTGTCTCTTGCTGGACTGGGCTGCGACTGTCTCTTGCTAGACTGGTTTACAGCTGTCTCTTGCTGGACTGGTCTGCGGCTGTCTCTTGCTGGACTGGTCTAAGGCTGTCTCTTGCTGGACTGGTCTGCGGCTGTCTCTTGCTGGACTGGGCTGCGGCTGTCTCTTACTGGACTGGGCTGCGGCTGTCTCTTGCTGGACTGGGCTACGGCTGTCTTTTTCTGGACTAGGCTATGGCTGTCTCTTGCTGGACTGGGCTATGGCTGTCTCTTGCTGGACTGGGCTGTTTCTGTCTCTTGCTGGACTTGTCTACGGCTGTCTCTTGCTGGACTCGTCTGTGGCTGTCTCTTGCTGTGTCTCTTGCTGGACTGGGCTGCGACTGTCTCTTGCTGGACTGGTCTACGGCTGTCTCTTGCTGGACTGGTCTACGGCTGTCTATTGCTGGACTGGTCTACGGCTGTCTATTGCTGGACTGGTCTACGGCTGTCTATTGCTGGACTGGGCTGTCTCTTGCTGGACTGGGTCGTGGCTGTCTCTACTGGACTGGGCTGTCTCTTGCTGCACCGGGATGTGGCTGTCTCCTGCTGGACTGGGCCGTTGGCTGTCTCTTTGCTGGACTGGGCTGTGGCTGTTTCTTGCTGGACTGGGCCATGCCTGTCTCTTGCTGGACTGGGCTGTGGCTGTGGCTGTCTCTTTGCTGGACTGGGCTGTCTCCTGCTGGACTGGGCTGTGGCTGTCTCTTTGCTGGAATGGGCTGTCTCTTGCTGGACTGGGCTGTGGCTGTCTCTTTGCTGGAATGGGCTGTCTCTTGCTGGACTGGGCTGTGGCTGTCTCTTTGCTGAACTGGGCTGTGGCTGTCTCTTGCTGGACTGGGCTGCGGCTGTCTCTTGCTGGACTGGGCTGCGGCTGTCTCTTGCTGGACTGGGCTACGGCTGTCTTTTTCTGGACTAGGCTATGGCTGTCTCTTGCTGGACTGGGCTATGGCTGTCTCTTGCTGGACTGGGCTGTTTCTGTCTCTTGCTGGACTTGTCTACGGCTGTCTCTTGCTGGACTCGTCTGTGGCTGTCTCTTGCTGTGTCTCTTGCTGGACTGGGCTGCGACTGTCTCTTGCTGGACTGGTCTACGGCTGTCTCTTGCTGGACTGGTCTACGGCTGTCTATTGCTGGACTGGTCTACGGCTGTCTATTGCTGGACTGGTCTACGGCTGTCTATTGCTGGACTGGGCTGTCTCTTGCTGGACTGGGTCGTGGCTGTCTCTACTGGACTGGGCTGTCTCTTGCTGCACCGGGATGTGGCTGTCTCCTGCTGGACTGGGCCGTTGGCTGTCTCTTTGCTGGACTGGGCTGTGGCTGTTTCTTGCTGGACTGGGCCATGCCTGTCTCTTGCTGGACTGGGCTGTGGCTGTGGCTGTCTCTTTGCTGGACTGGGCTGTCTCCTGCTGGACTGGGCTGTGGCTGTCTCTTTGCTGGAATGGGCTGTCTCTTGCTGGACTGGGCTGTGGCTGTCTCTTTGCTGGAATGGGCTGTCTCTTGCTGGACTGGGCTGTGGCTGTCTCTTTGCTGAACTGGGCTGTGGCTGTCTCTTGCTGGACTGGGCTGCGGCTGTCTCTTGCTGGACTGGGCTGCGACTGTCTCTTGCTGGACTAGTCTGCGGCTGTCTCTTGCTGGACTGGGCTGTCTCTTGCTGGACTGGGTCGTGGCTGTCTCTTGCTGGACTGAGCTACGGCTGTGTTTTGCTGGACTGAGCTACGGCTGTGTTTTGCTGGATTGGGCTGTGCCTGTCTCTTTCTGGACTGGGCTGTTTCTGTCCCTTGCTGGACTTGTCTACGGCTGTCTCTTGCTGGACTCGTCTGTGGCTGTCTCTTGCTGTGTCTCTTGCTGGACTGGGCTGCGACTGTCTCTTGCTGGACTGGGTCGTGGCTGTCTCTGCTGGACTGGGCTGTGGCTGTCTCTTTGCTGGACTGGGCTGTGGCTGTCTCTTTGCTGGACTGGGCTGCGGCTGTCTCTTGCTGGACTGGGCTGCGACTGTCTCTTGCTGGACTGGGCTGCGACTGTCTCTTGCTGGACTGGGCTGCGACTGTCTCTTGCTGGACTGGGCTGCGACTGCCTCTTGCTGGACTGGGCTGTCTCTTGCTGGACTGGGTCGTGGCTGTCTTTTGCTGGACTGAGCTACGGCTGTCTTTTGCTGGACTGGGCTGCGACTGTCTCTTGCTGGACTGGGCTGTCTCTTGCTGGACTGGGTCGTGGCTGTCTCTGCTGGACTGGGCTGTCTCTTGCTGGACTGGGTCGTGGCTGTCTCTTTGCTGGACTGGGCTGTCTCTTGCTGCACTGGGCTGTGGCTGTCTCTTTGCTGGACTGGGCTGTGGCTGTCTCTTTGCTGGACTGGGCTGTCTTCTGTTGGACTGGGCTGTCTTCTGTTGGACTGGGCTGTGGCTGTCTCTTGCTGGACTGGGCTGTGGCTGTCTCTTTGCTGGACTGGGCTGTGGCTGTCTCTTTGCTGGACTGGGCTGTCTTCTGTTGGACTGGGCTGTCTTCTGTTGGACTGGGCTGTGGCTGTCTCTTGCTGGACTGGGCTGTGACTGTCACTTGCTGGACTGGGCTGTGACTGTCACTTGCTGGACTGGGCTGTGACTGTCACTTGCTGGACTGGGCTGTGCCTGTCACTTGCTGGACTGGGCTGTGACTGTCACTTGCTGGACTGGGCTGTGACTGTCACTTGCTGGACTGGGCTGTGACTGTCACTTGCTGGACTGGACTGTGCCTGTCACTTGCTGGACTGGGCTGTAGCTGTCTCTTGCTGGACTGGATTGGACTGGGCTGTCTTTTGCTGGACTGGGCTGTGGCTGTCTCTTGCTGGACTGGGCTGTGGCTGTCTCTTGCTGGACTGGGCTGTGGCTGTCTCTTGCTGGACTGGGCTGTGGCTGTCTCTTGCTGGACTGGGCTGTCTCATGCTGGACTGGGCTGTCTCTTGCTGGACTGGATTGGACTGGGCTGTCTTTTGCTGGACTGGGCTGTGGCTGTCTCTTGCTGGACTGGGCTGTGGCTGTCTCTTGCTGGACTGGGCTGTGGCTGTCTCTTGCTGGACTGGGCTGTGGCTGTCTCTTGCTGGACTGGGCTGTGGCTGTCTCTTGCTGGACTGGGCTGTGGCTGTCTCTTGCTGGACTGGGCTGTGACTGTCACTTGCTGGACTGGGCTGTGACTGTCACTTGCTGGACTGGGCTGTGACTGTCACTTGCTGGACTGGGCTGTGACTGTCACTTGCTGGACTGGGCTGTGCCTGTCACTTGCTGGACTGGGCTGTCTCATGCTGGACTGGGCTGTAGCTGTCTCTTGCTGGACTGGATTGGACTGGGCTGTCTTTTGCTGGACTGGGCTGTGGCTGTCTCTTGCTGGACTGGGCTGTGGCTGTCTCTTGCTGGACTGGGCTGTGGCTGTCTCTTGCTGGACTGGGCTGTGGCTGTCTCTTGCTGGACTGGGCTGTGGCTGTCTCTTGCTGGACTGGGCTGTAGCTGTCTCTTGCTGGACTGGATTGGACTGGGCTGTGGCTGTCTCTTGCTGGACTGGGCTGGGCTGCGGCTGTTTCTTTGCTGGATATTTGGGAATGTCTCTTTGCTAATTATATGGGGGGGGGGGGGGGGGGTTCTATTGATGCTGGATATGGGGGGACTGTCTATTGATGCTGGAGGGATCTATTCTTGCTGTAATGGGTCTATTATTGCTTTAACTGCAGTAACAAACTCACAGGGCTCATGAACATGGGCTCCTAAAGCTGTACAGTAGGGATGAGCTCCTCATGTATGTTCGGATACATGTTCAAACTATAAGACCCCTTTCACACTGGGGCGCTTTGCAGGCGCTACAGCACTAAAAATAGCGCCCGCAAAGTGCCCTGAAAGAGCCACTGCTGTCTCTCCAATGTGAATAGCGCCGCAAAATTGACAGTAAAGCGCTGCTAAAGATAGCAGCGCTTTACCGGCGACACACCCACCACCCCAGTGTGAAAGGGGCCTAAGACAAGAATGCTGGAATAGTCTGGAAGTGTCTCTGAGCTTACTTTGGTAAATGCTGAATATTTCAAATTTTTTGCACATTTTACTGCACTGCCTTTTATGAACAAATTCCATACAAATTACTTGTATAGGCCCCCAAATTATACTTGGTTCCCTGTGCTCTAAAGGGGCGGTTTTAAGGGCGTGACCTAGGAGGGGCGGTTCTAGGGGCATGTAAGGGCGTAATCTGGTGGGGCAGGAGTTTCTGCACCTTTTCTCTGAGAAAAGAAGCCCTGCAAAAAAGTAATCAGGTATGACCAGCTTAAGTTAAAGTGGTTGTACAATCTTACATATACCCAGTGAAGTGACTCTGGTCATACGCAGAGATGAAACATATCCTCCTACATAAGTTGCACCTGTTTATCTGCCGTCTTCTATTCTCTACATCTGTTTAAAGTGCTGAATTATAAAGCATGAGAGTTCAGAAAAAAGGGGGTGAAGAGTTGAAGTTACACTCTGCAGATCTTAGTGAGATATCTGAGAGCTGATTGGAGGAAAGGGGCACACCCCCCTCCACACAGCACACACGAACAGAGCTGAGGCTGTCAATCAGCTGGAGGTCCCTCCCCTGTCACCTTTTTTCTCTTAGTGTCAAGAAAACTTGTCAGAAAGGATTCATGTTGATAGCCGAGGAACAACACAGCAGACAAAGGTGACACTTAGTGCTTTTAAGACAAGTACACACTATAGAGGGATCTACTTTGTTCATATATTTTATCTCTGAGGTTTACAACCACTTTAACCACTTAACCTCTGGAAGATTTACCCCCCTTCATGACCAGGCCATTTCTTGCGATACAGCACTGTGTTGTTTTAACTGACAATTGCGCGGCCATGCAACGCTGTAACCAAATAAAATTTATGCCATTTTTTTCCCCCCACAAATAGAGTTTTCTTTTAGTGGTAATTGATCACCATTGGGTTTTTATTATTTTTTTGCGTTATAAACAAAACTGATCGACAATTTTGAAAAAATAAAAACAAAAAAAACAATATTTTTTCCTTTTCTGCTATAAAACACATCCAATAAAAAAAAAGTAAAAATCTAATGTCTTCATACATTTAGGCCAATATGTATTCTGCTACATGTTTTTGATAAAAAATCCCAATAAGCGTATATTGATTGGTTTACGTGAACGTTATAGCATCTACAAACTATGGAATATATTTATGGATTTTTTTTTAATACTAGTAATGGCGGCGATCAGCAACTTTTAGCGGGACTGCAATATTGTGGCAGACAATGGGACACCTAACTGACACTTTCAACATTTTGCCGCAACCAGTGACACTAAGGCCCCTTTCACACTGGGGCGGTTTGCAGGCGTTTTTGCGCTAAAAATAGCGTCTGTAAACGAGGGCTTTCACACTGAAGCGGTGTGCTGGCAGGAGAAGAAAAAATCTCCTGCAAGCCGCACCTTTGGAGCGGTGAAGGAGCCTGTATTCACCGCTCCTGCCCATTGAAATCAATGGGACAGCGCGGCTATACCGCGGTAATACCGCGGCTATAGCCGCGCTGTACGAGGGGTTTTAACCCTTTTTGGGCCGCCAGTGGGGGGTTAAAACCGCACCGCTAGAGGCCGAATACCGCGGTAAAACAGCACTAAAAATAGCGCTGTTTTACCACCGACGCCCCCTACCGCCCCAGTGTGAAAGGGGCCTAATACAATTATTAATGCTAAAAATATGCACTATCACTGTACCAATGACACCTGCTGGGAAGGGGTTAAACATCTAGAGCAATCAAAGAGTTAACTGTGTGCCTAGCCAGTGTTTTTGTGACATGTGTGTGCTGCTTTTACCAAGGGAAGAAAAAATGTTAATTCTCTGCTTTGCAGGGACACAAGATCCATCCCTTCCCCTGTCAGAATGGAACTCTGTCTTGTTTTAAACACTTCAGCCCCAGAAGAATTTACCCCCTTCCTGACCAGAGCACTTTTTGCGATTCGACACTGCGTCGCTTTAACTGACAATTGCGCAATCGTGCGATGTTGTACCCAAACAAAATTGCCGTCCTTTTTTCCCCAGAAATAGAACTTTTTTTTTGGTGGTATTTGATCATCTCTGTGGTTTTTATTTTTTGCGTTATACACAAAAAAAGAGTGACAATTTTGAAAAAAAGCAATATTTTTTACTTTTTGCTATAATAAATATCCCCCAAAAAATCTTTTCCTCAGTTTAGGCCGATATGTATTCTTCTGCATATTTTTGGTAAAAACCAAATCGCAATAAGCGTATATTGATTGGTTTGTGCGAAAGTTATAGCGTCTACAAAATTGGGGATAGATTTATGGCATTTTTATTATAAATTTATTTTTTTTTATTAGTAGTGGCGGCGATCTGTGATTTTTATCGTGAGTGCGACATTATGGCGGACACATCGGACACTTTTATCATTATTTTGGGACCATTGTTATTTATACAGCGATTAGTGCTACAAAAAATGACAAAAAATGTACAAATGACACTGGCAGGGAAGGGGTTAACCACTAGGGGCGAACAAGGGGTTAAGTGTGTCCTAAGGAGTGATTCTAACTGTGGGGGGGGTGGGCTTCCACTGACATGACAGCGATCACTGCTCTTGATGACAGAAAGCAGTGATCTCTGTCATATCACTAGGTAGAAAGGGGAATTGCCTTGTTTACATCTCCCCGTTCTGCCGCTCCGTTAAACGATCGCGGGACACCGGCGGACATCGAACCCGCGGGCATGGTCACGGAGCACGCGGCGTGCATGCGCACCCACAATGCCCCATCTTAAAGGGGACGTACCTGTACGCCCATTTGCGCAGCCGTGCCATTGTGCCGACGTATATTGTCGTGCACTGGTCGGCAAGCGGTTAAAGTCTTAGGCCCCTTTCACACAGCCGCGATTTCAGGGATTGCCTGTGTAAACTTGAGGTCTATGGACCTCAACTCGCATCAAAGTCAGACCAAAGTAGTACAGGGACTACTTTGAAGTCAGGGGTAGGGCTGGGAGATTCTCTTAAAAAAAAACTCTATTTACGATTCGAATCAAGTTTTTTTTTTGTTTGGAAACCGCGCCGGTCCTGAGGCGCTGCGGGCATGAGCTTTTAGGCGAGACCGCGGCTTCGGCCTAGTCCGCGGCGTCCGGCCTCGCGGCCTCACCTAAAAACTCCTTGCCCGCAGCTCTTCAGGCCTGGCGCGGTCAGCGCAGGTCCGGAGGCACTGCGGGCATGAGTTTTTAGGCGAGGCCGCGGCTTCGGCCTAGTCCGCGGCGTCCGGCCGTAACCGCGGACTAGGCAGAAGCCGCGGCCTCGCCTAAAAACTCATGCCCGCAGCGCCTTGGGACCGGCGCGGTGGGAAAAAAAAACAAAAAAAAAACGATTTGCTTAAATTTTGAATCGATTTGACCTCTCAACTCGATTCAAGATTTAAAACGATTTTTTTCCCAGCCCTAGTCAGGGGGGACTTGAAGTTGCACAGATATGAATGGTACTCATTGGAAATCATGGGGAACGACTTGTCATGCGACTTTGCAGTCCCAAGTCACACAAGTGTGAAAGTGGCCCAAGTGTACTGCCCCCAAAAATTCGACAAGATATGGTCCACCTGGATAGACTCCTAGGGCTCTAGTCAACCTGTATAATGACAACAGTGGAATTGTACTAGGTAACGATCGACTCTTTATTTATTGGATGTTGTGTCCTCTCTGTGGCTGCTTTCCTCCACTTCTGCCCTCACACTTCTTCATTACCCCGTGTGTTCTCTCCCCTGTCCCAACCCCCTTTTATTTTTCCTTCCCCCTCACTGTGAGAGTGTCCTTATATCATTTTAAAGTCCTTCAAACTCTTTTATTAGTTGCTTATTAGGCTTTTTTGATAAGCCAGTCGGTAGATTATCCTTGTTAACTTGTTTGGGGCGCCTTTGTATTCATTCTCAGATGTAACTTCTTCACTAGCAACTTTGTATTAGATGATGGCGGATTGTACTCATGTTTCCCCGATTTGCTTCCTGTATGGCAGGGATATGCAATTAGATGACCTCCAGTTGTTGCAGAACTACAAGTCCCATGAGGCATAGCAAGACTCTGATAGGAACAAGCATGACACCCAGAGGCAGAGGCATGATGGGACTTGTCGTTTTGTAAAAGCTGGAGGTCCGCTAATTGCATATCTGTGCTGTATGGTTATCATGCTGCTCACTTTGTATTCGTCTGTTTTATACTCAATAAAACTTTCTACGTGTTAAAAAAAAAAAAAGTTTAACCTCTTGCTTACTGGGCACTTAAACCCCCCTCCTGCCCAAACCAATTTTTAGCTTTCAGTGCTGACGCACTTTGAAGGACAATTGTGCGGTCATACAACACTGTACTCCAATGAAATCTTTATCATATGTTCACACAAATAGAGCTTTCTTTTGGTGGTATTTAATCACTACTGGGGTTATTATTTTTTGCTAAACAAACAAAAATGACAGACATTTTTGAAGAAAAAAAAAAACGTTTCATAGTTTGTTATAAAATTTTGCAATCGGGTAATTTTTCTCCATCATTGATATTCGCTGATGAGGCTGCACTGATAGGTACAGATAAGGCGACACTGATAGGCACTGATAAGACAGCACTGATGGGCCCTGATGGCTGGCACTGATGAGTGGCATTGATAGGTGGCACCGGTGAGCTGGTAGGTGGTATTGATAGGCAGCACTGGTGATGAGGCACTGATTGGTGACATTTATAGGTGGCACTGTGGGCACTGATAGATGACACTGTGGGCACTGATAGGTGACACTGTGGGCACTGATGGCTGGTACTGTGGGCACTGACAGGTGCCACAGGTGGGCACAGAAGTCTCTGCAGAGGCTCTCCGTGATCGGGAGTGATCGGCTTGTAGCGTGAGGAGAAAAAATAGCCAATTGCCGGCTCTGTTTACCTCACATGGTCAGCTGTCATTGGCTGACAGCTGCTCACGTGGTAAGAGGTCGGGATCAGTGCAGGGGGCGCGCAGGTTGCTCGAGCACGGGAGGACGTTCATGGGCGCCCTCCCGGCAAATTAGGTCCACGCTGTAGCCGTCTTTCGGCTAGAGTGCGGACGGGAGGTGGTTAAAGGGGACGTACAGCCAAAGCTTGTTTGGCTGTACTTCTCCTGTTGATCACAGGAGTGCAGTTCATTTTGCATTCCTGTGACCCGTTTGAAGTTCGCTCTCTGCTGACGTCACAGAGTTGGTCCAGGCTCGGACATCACCTTGACCATAGAGTCGGGATCCGCCCACATGCCTGGACCGGCACCCGGTTCAGCCTCTCAGCGAACGGCTTAGAGTCTGAGCCGGTATTCTATCGAATACTGCCCCCCGCTATAGCCTCCGATGGGTCTGCGCATGCGTGGTACGGAACGTCACTCCAGCTGATATGTTGATCAGTGGCAGGACCTGAACATAACGCATGCGCAGATCGTCCGCGGCATTATCCGACCCTATGCAAACAGCGGAGGGAGAACGTAATTGTCACATTACGCCCCGCTGCTGCAGGGCGTGTTTTGTGTGTGTCGCAGGGCGGCTTCAGTGTGTTGAACGGTGGGTTTTGTATGTGTTGCAATACCCACCATTCAACACACTGAATCCGCCCTGCAACACGCACAAAACACGCCATGCAGCAGTGGGGCATAATGTGACAACTACGTTCTCCCTCTTTCGTTTGCATAGCATTGGATAATTGCGCAGACGAGCTGCGCATGCGCTATGCTCAGGTCCTCCCACTGATCAACATATCAGCTGGAGTGACATTCTATACCGCATATGCACAGAGGCTAGACGGGGGGCAGTATTCGACAGAACATCGGCCGCTCCCACCCCCTCCACCTCATAGCAGGGGGGGGGGGCAGAGCAGAGAGACGATGACTGACAGTCTGCAGCTCTCTGCTCACGGAGTGTGCGGACTGTGAGAACCGAGTGATCGGCGATGTTCAATTGCTCAGTTCTTAGGGTTAGAGGCGCCGGGGGACCGATGCTGTATCCACCTAAGTAAGTATGATATTAAAAAAATAAAAAAAAATAAACCCATACATCTCTTTTAAGTGCATCAATATAAGGGGCATAAGTTGCAGTCAGTAGGATGTGTTCCTTGTGCTAATGCCCCTTCTGTTAGGTGAAATACTCATTCGTCCATGCCACCCCCCATCCCCCTTTCCAGAAGATTACAGCGGCAGGGGGGGGGGGGTTAACAGTAATGGGGGGAGCTGTCACAGGCTCTCATCAAGAAAACCCGACTATGCCCACCCTTTCCGCCAGCTCCTCCATTCATAGAGGCCGTACTACAGCTTCTATGAATGGAGATTTTAACCAACCGCCCATCCTCCATTCATAGCCTGTGTTTCATTCATAGAAGCTGTAGCAGGGCCCTCTGATTCCTCCTGCATTGAAATATATTATAACTGTACTGTTTGCCCTAACATTGTACAGCGCTGTGCAAACTGTTGGTGCTATATAAATCCTGTATAATAATAGTATAGCTTCTATGAATGGTGGAAAGGGTGGGCATAGTTGGGCATTCTTGATGAGAGCCTGTGAAGCTCCCCCAGTTCTATGAACCCCTGGCACACCGGAAGATTAGGAGGTGATGGATGGAGGAGGATTTCACATAACAGAAGAATAATCAGCACAAGTTATGCTGATTTCTTTGATTTTTTTTATTAAATTTATTTTAGATGTACTTAGGCTTTAAATTTCTTTTTTGTGCTTTGATGTATTTTATTACATTTTTTCCAAATGACCCTTATGCCGCGTACACAGGATGTTCGATCGGAGCTTGTTGTCGGAAATTCCGACCGTGTGTAGGCTCCATCGGACATTTTCAGTCGGAATTTCGGACAAACAAAATTTGAGATCTGGATCTCAAATTTTCCGACAACAAAGTCCATTCTCGTAAATTCCGATCGTGTGTACACAATTCCGACGCACAAAACTCCACACATGCTCGGAATCAAGCAGAAGAGCCGCACTGGCTATTGAACTTCATTTTTCTCGGCCCGCCGTATGTGTTGTACGTCACTGCGTTCTTAACGTTCGGAACTTCCGACAAGATTTGTTGCGACCATGTGTATGTAAGACAAGTTTGAGCCAACATCCGTCGGAAAAAAAAACATGGATTTTGATGTCGGAATGTGCGATCGTGTGTACGCGGCATTACAGTATATAACCGATACAATAAGCGTAAAGGGACAGAAATGTTGTTTAGGTGGAAAAATGTGCAGCAAGATGTAATCAAGTGTAAACAAAGCCTTTCGCTTTGGCTGCGTGTCATTTGCGGCAGAGGTAGAATGTGCTTACAGGATCTGATACATGGAAAAGTGCCTTTTAATTAGTATTTGATTACATCCACCCTACTGGTTGTTCTAGACGCTTCACATAGTGTTCAATCTATTTTCTTTTAAATAACAAACCCTCGCTGCGATTACAGCTGTGATTTATGAACTATATGGAGGACTCGGGTGTCTAGTCGGGCACTGCGCCAGGATCTGCAGGCACTGAGACACAAGATTTTAGTGTCGGCTTATAGACGTTGGCTGGTCATGAGACTGCTGAGGTGAACAGTTTCTGGTTACATACTCGCACTGCCGTGTTTTTCATCCAGTCCTGGAACCGCGGCCAATTACAAGATTAGCCCAGGCTGCGATTATACTGGACTTCATATACGATGAAATGCTTAGACGTCGCACAACTTGCATTTGATTACCGACTTGTTTACGTTCTATACTGACATTTGATATTTCAAGCATACATTCTGCAATCTTGATTCGACAATTCTTCCCATTCCTGAGGGATCAGAAAACACAGCAACCAAATATACACACGCAGAACAAGCAAATGAGTAAGAAAATGACAGATGCCCAGATCGCAGAGTAGAAACGCAGAATCCAGCTTTCTCCGTAGGGTAGAAATTCCTTGGCGTATTTTAGATTTTTTTTTTAGGCCTCATGCACACTGGACGTTTTTTGACGTTTTTACAGCGGCTGTTTTTGGCTGTAGACATTGTTCTCTACAGTCATTAAAGAGAAAGTAAACCCTCTCTGAAAAAAAAAAAAACACCCTGTGGGACAAAGGCATAATGAGCTAGTATGCATAGCATACTAGCTCATTATGAATTACTTACCTGAGATCAAAGTGCCTGGAGCGACCCTCGTTCATCTCCTCCGTCGCCGCCATGATACCGCTGCTCCGGCGCTGTGACTGGCCGGAGCAGCGATGGCGTCACTCCGGCGCATGCACGCGGGAGCCGTCAGTGACGGCATGATCACCTTCACTAACAGCACGCTCAGTGCGCCTACGCCGTCGCACCGTAGACATCGGTGCCCGTTTTTTGGAAAATAGCTCCTTAACCGTGCAGGTTAAGGAGATATTTCTTGCACCTACAGGTAAGCCTTAATCTAGGCTTACCTGTAGGTTAAAGTGGTCTGTAAGGTTTTACAACCACTTTAAACTCCCCATCATGTTATCCTATGTGTCCATGCACACATAGGCTGTTATCAGCAGTTTTGGGTAGTGGTGATTTTGAGCAGTAAAAAAAACCCCCCAAAACTAGTGGGTTCTGAGAGATGTTTTTCAGCTGTAAAAACGCTCTAACGCTGATAAACGTCGATAAATGCTCAAAAACGTCGCTCACCACCGTTTTTTCACATTATTGATCCATTGACAAAACAAAAAATAATATTTTTTTTTTCATAAAAAAAAAACCGCTAAAACGTGGAAAAACGCTAAGAAACGCTATTGCAAAAACGTTGAAAAAGTTAAAAAAAAAACTCACTGCAAAGCTACTGACATTTTTATAACGTTATTATAACGTCCAGTGTGCATGAGGCCTTAGGCTAAAAAAAAAAAATCAAATCTAAGATTGTTTCAGTCATTCTAAAGAGGTGATAATTCTCCTCAGTAAGTACCTGCTGTGTATACTACAAAAAGTTTAAATCGCTATTAGGCCTCTTGCACACTGCACATTAAAATAACGTCATAAAAAAACCCGTAGCTTTGCAGTGAGTTTTTCAACTTTTTTCAGCGTTTTTGCAATAGCGTTTTTTAATGTCTATTAACAGTTTTTAGCGTTTTTTCGCATTAGCGCTTTTTAGCGTTTTTTTTTTTTAAATGTTTTTGTTTTTTCAAATGAATCAAAAATGTTAAAAAACGATGTGAGCGACGTTTTTGAGTGTTTATGGATGTTTATCAGCGTTTATCAGCGTTAGAGCGTTTTTACAGCTGAAAAAGGTCTCTCAGAACCCACTAGTTTTGGGGGTTTTTTTACTGTTCAAAAACGCTACTGGACACATAGGATAACATGATGGAGAGTTTAATGACTGTAGAAAAAAATGTCTACAGCCAAAAACAGCTGCTGTAAAAAACGTCCAGTGTGCATGAGGCCTTAAAGTGTCACTAAACCCCCATCATAAAAAACAATCAATAAATGGTGTATTACAAGCTCTTCATGCTCACTCAGTCACTATGAGATTTGTTTTCTGTACTCTGCAAAAAACCTGGGCTGCTCTCTATCTCCCCCTTCTGTCCATGTTCCCAATCCAGCTGAGGATTTTGTAGAGCTGTGTGGGCAAGTCTGCACATGCTCAGTTTTCAGAGAGTTTCTATAAGGGGTCATCCGATTATCGGAGCGGCCGATTATTAGGGCCGATAGTCGCAAATTTTCAAACAATCGGTATTGGGCAGGAACTTACCGATATTACCAATATTGGTCAGTGTGCAGTTTATAGGTATTTATGCCATTTTTCCATGTTTAAAAAAAGTTATTACTTTTCAAGCACTTTATTTTTCCCAGTTGTTTACTTTTAGGG